>OZ037997.1:2235609-2403109 GCA_964035705.1 Porites rus | reverse complement strand
ATGAGATGTAGAAGCACACAGTTTGCACGGAAAGTGTCCGACTTTGCCCCTTTCGTGGTTCGAACGTGAGGGAATTCGAGTTATCACACAGTAATCCAGTAAACAGAATTATAAAAATAACTCATGCACACAATTTTCATGTGAAGATGTTGGACTTTGGCTCTTTTACAATTCGTACGTAAAAAAAACGCAAATTGTTTACTAGAAAATTTTCTCAAACGATTTTAAGAAATCACCTCGGCTTCATTACAACATCTACAATTAAATTATGCTTCACGCAACGTCAAGGTTGATAGCCTAACATTTATTAACTTCCTAGAAAATTACCAAACTGCCGAAATATATTTCTACCCATATCATGTTACTCCACTCACTAAAACAATATCTAATTATTGTGTCAACTAGCTTCTTGCAATTTTATTCCCTAACGCTACTGTTTCTACTTAAGTTTAAAAAATTACGTTTCAATAACTGTAATACTTAGTAAGCAGGAAGGATGTATCATGTTGTTCACTTATTCTTATTTTTTTTCTTTTTTTGCCGGAACGAAAAAGATCTGTTGAACTTTGTAAGCGAGAAAATAATATTTTTAAAGCTTGTTTACAGAATTAACAATACTCGGTACAGCTTTCAAAAAAATAAGCTGCCTTTCAAACTTCTAAAACCACAATTTATAGGCCGCATACTTTCGAATTAGAGTCCATATCTAAATACTAATTATAGTCTGCTATCGTTTGATCCATGATTTCAACATCTTAGACGAGTTATTTCAAATCTTTGTTCGTGGTGACGTAGTTTATGCTCAAACTTGGGAGGTATTGACCCTCAAAAACCCTACCGAGCCACCGTAACTCGGCGGATAACATCGATCCCCCTCGATCTGCTAAATCTTCAAGTCATACTCAGTCTCATTTAGTAATTGCTAAGTATCATTAAAAACCTTATAGTAGAAATTAAAGGCAAAAAAATTGAAAAAGTGGCGTGCAATTGCGCTTCAATTTTGCCAACTTTACAAACTTTCTGAACTTTCCCCAAAGATGGCTGCAGGTTTTCGCAAAGTTTCGTAGCGGTCGGGTTAAAACCGAAAAAGTTATCTGACAACGTTCGTCGTAGGTCACTGTGTCCGCAATAATAACGGAACCACCTTAACTTCATTGATTCAAACAAGATAGAGGGGGTAGGGTATTCATCAGTCGTCGAATATCTACTAATTGATTGTTTACAAACGTTACTGATATTTTTCTCATCAATAATTTCAAGTGGTCTCGTTGTTAAAGACAGTTAAACGATGCTGGTTTCCAAACCTAAAATGCACAAAATGAGAGAGGTATATTCAAAACGTAAGGGAACATCAGTTTATTGTTGTCATCGATTGCTTATGGTCTGCTGATGGTTTCGTTTGGTCCCATGATAAGTCTTGGAGGAGTATTTATGGGAATGACAATGATAAATCAGTTATTAGTTGTTTCTATTATACGCATTTCCCTCAATAAAATAGGGCGAAGTTATACACTTACCATCCGCAGCCGCAGCTATTTCACCCTCCACATCTTTTCGCATTGCCTGCTCTCCTTCAAACGAAGCCGTTGTAAAGGCTACGTCCGGTTTTCTCGGATCTACAATATCCGAAGAACAAACATAAACACAGAAATGAAGATGATGTCAACGGCAGAAATACAAATGATACGATCGTCGCAGTGGTACTTGCAATTTAAGCAATTGCAAATTAACCCCCCCAAAAAAAGAATTTCGGGGCTTCAACGGAATTCGAACCCATGGCCTCTACGTTAGCGCTGCGGTGACCTACCAACTGAGCTATGAAGACCCATACATTGGGACATAAACACAATTAGCCACGAGTAATAACAAAAGGTTAGGGAGTGCGCGTGGAATCGAGGCAAACACTCTTGCTCCAACGCTGTGCTTTACGTAAGTTTCACGTGTTAGAAGGTCAAAACGCGTGTGATTAAATCACGAGTAGTGATAGAAGGTCCAAACGTGTGTGATCAGATCGCGTTCTATGCACTCCATTCATTCTTAGTGGAAGTACAACTAATGCTGACTACAATCTCGACCCCAGAGCTCTTCTGCGCATGACAGCCATGAAGGGAAGCACTGGTTTCGAGAATGATGCTGGCTACATGCTTGCCGCCTATGTGTAATAGCAACCTGTAGAGATTAGGATTCCGGGCTGCACTGCACTGCACTGTCAACGTTTGACACGGAAAAACGCGGAAAACGCAGAAACATGTTTATCAAAGACCTTCCGACAAACAAAACAATCAAAGACACCCAATAATAATAATGCTTTTAAAGCTTGTTTACAGGATTAACAATACTCTGTACAGCTTTCAAAAAAAATAAGCTGCCTTTCAAACTTCTAAAACCACAATTTATAGGCCACATACTTTCGAATTAAAGTCCGTATCTAAATATCAATTATTCTTTTATTGGAAGAGCTTTGAAAATATATGATATTTTATACTCTACCCAGTTGAAATAGGTGAACAGAACTCATAGATACGTGCGTTGTACCGTTCGCGATAACCGAATTAGGTCAGAAATGTCTTGAAGCAGCATCCACACTAAAATATGAACCCGTAAACAGCTGCATCACTGTACACAGCATTGAATCATAAAGATATTTAATGTAATGCTTCTAAACATCCGCAGCCGTAATAAAAGAGGAAAAAATGTGAAGAATCAAGATGACGGTCTCAAAGTGCCCTTGTTTGACCGTTAGCAATGCCATGTTTATTAGATGCCAATTGAAGATCTCATTGGTTCCTGAGCATCAACTCATAGTACCTTCAACCTTATTGCCTCCTGCAACAAACATCCGAACATACAAAGTCACAAAGCCACAAAGCCACAAAGATACATACGCTCACACCACTGACATATGATATATTTTTTCAAAATAGCTCAAAAAGGTGGGCAAAAGTTATAGAGATGACATTTTCACTCAACAAATGTCAACAGTGATCTTGATAAACGATGGCAGTTTAACAAGGGTAATGTGAGTTACTTTTGACCATTCAACTGTTTATGGTTTGCAATTGTTTGGCACATGTTTGGCAAATTCTTGGGGAAGAGTTGTTATGGGCATGACGACGATAAGAGCTTAAAATCAGAAGCATATAACTCTTGATTATTTTATATATATAACTGATGTAAAACGGCCCAGCGCTTAATATTGAGTTATGGAATTACTTGGCGAAGTCTTAAGGACTGGAAGATTCCGAGACTAGCCATTCTATGCTCATGGATGTCTCTAATTCTCTTATTCCATATTTGAGCAAGAAAATTTCCTTGCTTCTGATTAGAGGGCTAAAAAGACCCAGCATGATTCTGAGCAAATAAGCGAAATTAGATGCTTCAGTGTTACATGCTTCTGTTGAAATTAATCAAAGCGTACTTCTCGAGTGTTGAATAAAAGCCAGTCAGGTAAAAGCGTATTTCTCTCAGAGGTTATTCCCTAAACAACACACTTTAAATATACCAGTATACAAAATCCCTTTTTGACAAAAAACGCGGAAAACATGTTCATCATCAGCCGTCCAACAAGCAAAACAATCAGAAACACCAAAGAAAGGGAAAATATAGCATGCAGTCGTTCTGTTCTGAAAACTACCTGAACCAGTGGTGACGAAACTATAAAAAGTTCAGACTGGCCCTGAGAACTCTGCAACAATAGAGCTTCGCGCCAACAATAACCTATCAAATTAGAGGTTCTAAAGAGGTTCTGGCCAACAGTTATTATGAATGCAAAGCACCAATGATTGCCGCTCAAAAAGGAAAACAAACAAGACGGAGTTCATTTCCAGGTTACACTAAAGTTAGTGAGTACTGAAAACCAATGATAATTCTACAGCTGGATTTAGATAAAAGTCAGGTTAACATGGCTATTTGGTAAACATTTCCAAAGTTATAATAATAGTGAAGCAGTAGATAGACGTGTTTGTGTAAGGATAAATAACTTTGGAAACGCGCTTAAAGGGAAAGGGGAAGAGGTTATGAGACCGATAGTCTATCATTGCCAGCATCAGCAACAAAAAAAGAGACTATAGAGATATCTAGTATTGTGTCACTTATAAAGCCTAAATACAGTGGCTTGGATCCCATGTTAAAACCTTATCGTTAAAACTTAGCTTGTCCCAGGCTAGCTCGCCTCATGTAATACCGGGCTGAAATTCACCTCCTCCATAAAACCCCGAGCCCGCAACTTGGCAAAGTGGGCCCACCCGGCTGTCAATGATCAATTAATTTATTGCCTAAAACCAAAGAAACGTTCATCGTAGGGCCTGATATCAATCAAATGATTATTCACAATACGTCATTTCTAAAATGATGTCGACACATCTCAAACTTAAAATGTACAAAACTAATCAGAGTGGAATATTCAGTACGAAAGGGACTCCGAGTTACTTTTCATCACTAATTTAATTGCTTATAGTCTGCTATCGTTTGATCCATGATTTCAACATCTTAGACGAGTTATTTCAAATCTTTGTTAACTTGGGAGGTATTGACACTCAAAAACCCTATCGAGCCACCTTAACTCGGCAGATAACATCAATCCTGCTCGATCTGCAAAATCTTCAGGTCATACTAGTAGTCTACTATGTTGAAAATTAAGCCTTGTTGGTGGATAGGTAAGGATAGTCTAGGGGTAGTCGCTTAAGGGAGAGTCTATGACGTCACCTGTTGTTATAACATATAAAAAAAACTGCGTTCCTCCATACTAAGGGGTCTTTCCGCATACTAATAACTGTCTTCCTCCATAGTAATTAAGTGCCTTCCTCCATATATAATGAAGTGGATAGGTTTACTAATGAGCGTTTCTCTAGGCTTGCCTAGGCTTTCCCGGTAAGTAACTTAAGCCCGGTTTTCGGACCGTCTATTGAAAAGAATACGAATAAGAGAAGCGATCACCTAGCAACGCGAGAAACGGCTTACTATATCTTATTTGGCGATAAAAATCGGATATATAAACAAAACACACACGCGCATACACAAAGTAGAGCTGAAAACTCTTTATTTCAATTTTGTCTGACTATTACAAAACCGTTTTCTCCGTGCTATCTCGACGAAATGAAAAACTATTGAAGTCTTGTCATTTTTACGCACCGTTAGTCATTTAATTATGGAGCTAACAAGCCCACTGTTGCATTCAAATTAGTTCAGCTCTGCCGTAAAAACCCCAAGGGAAAACCTTGACGTATTATTATAAAAACACAAAACAATAAAAAAAATTAAGAAGGATTACTGTGCTTTTCACAATCATGCGAACTCTAAAGTTCAAAAGCCACTTTCACAATTGCGTTTTTCGCTGCCGTCAATCATAATTACGGTCACAAGCAACGAACCTTGAAACAGAGAAACACACAAAACGGATCGAAATCCACCAATCACAAATCACAAACCATGACCTTTTCAACCCGTGAAGTAAAGTTGAGTTTCCTAAGAGGTCCTTTAAGATGATTGACAGTAGCGAAAAACGCAATCGTCGGTTGGCTTTTGAACTTTAGAATTCGCATGTTTGTGCAACGTGCAGTAATTAAAACACGCGAGTATTAAATGCTCGCGATAAAACCAGACACGTTTCTTAAGACACAAGAAATCAACTCTATGACCCTTTATTAAAATACCTCCAAAAGGATTAGATTAAAGATTCTATTAAAATAGTCAAAAAAGGCAAGCTATCTTTTTTTTTACACTGCGCACAATGTTTTACTGACCCCTCTAGGAGGGGTAAGTATAAAATTAAGCTTAGTGTTAAAAAGCTAGATTGCCTTTTTTGGTCTACTTAATAGATTTCTTTTAAAACCACTGAGTATTTTATCTTTTTGTAATTATTAAAGGGTCATAAAGTTGATTTCTTGTGTCTTTAAAAGAAACATGTTTGGTTTTATTGGGACTATTTATTAGTCACGTGTTTCAATTAATCCTTCTTAAGGTTTTCAATTGTCCCTTGGGTCTAACTGTAGAGCCAATTTGTACGCAAATCTTGGCTTGTTGTTAACTCACATAGTTAACTGACTAACGGTGTGTGAAAATGACAAGGCCATAAGCTTACTAAGCGCTGAGACTTCAACAGTTTGTTGTTTTCTTCGAATAGAATGGAGAAAACGGTTTTCTAATGGTCAGACAAAATTGAAATAAAGAGTTTTCAGCTCCACTTTCTGTACGTGTGTGTGTTTTGTTTATAAATCCGTTATTGCTAGGTGATCGCTTCTCTTATTCCTACTTTTTCAACAGATGGACCGACAAACCAAGCTCAAGTTACTTAACAGGCATGTCTAGACAAGCCTATTGTTCCTACTGTCTAAGAGAGATGCTAATTAGTAAACCTATACCAAATTAGTATGCAGGAACCTACCTTTTTCTAAGGTTTTAATCACGGGTGACTTCATTGACTCGACACTTATGAATATGTAATGAAGCGGATCCACTTTTTGGAAGGGAATCCAAAGGGAATCCACTAATGGGGCTTATCTTTGCTGAAGGTATACTACTCACTTAATTTCCTTAAACCAAATTTAGCAGACCCTTGATATAATGAGCCTCTATATAAAAGTCCTCGGGATGACAAATGATTTTCTTTACTTCAGTAAAAGTAAAATATACAAAAAAGAACCTCAATATAACGAAACCTTGTTATGGCGAACAAATGTTGCCATTTTCTTGGCCCTTCGTTACATCGAGGTTTTCCACTGTAGTTCATATTCATCAGTTGTCCGAAAATCAGTCAAATGATTGTTTTCAGATGTTTTATTAGCATTTAGCATCATTCAATAATTTTAACAGTGGTCTTGTTGTTAAACAATGACAGTTTCCAAAATTAGAATGCACAAAATGAGAGTGGTATATTCACTACCAAAGGGAATATGAGTTAGTGTTGATCATCTAATGGCTTATATTTTGCAATTGTTTGGTCCTTATCCATTAACAAAGCCTTGGACGAGTTCAAAGTTATGTGTATGACGATGACTACACAGTTGTTAGTTGTTGTTAAACGCAATTACCTGTATGGAATACAACAAAGTTATACACTCACCACCCAGAGGTACATCATCCTCCATAAGCACACACATTCTCTGTGTATCTTTTCCTACCATCGAAACTACTGAAGAAGCAACATCCTTTTTAGGAGCATCTAGAATTTTCAAAGACAAAAAAAAACATTTAACTGATAATGCACTACCCCTCTCTGACAGAAAAACACGGATAACAAGTTCATCAAAATGCTGTCCAACAAGTGAAACAATCAGAGGCATTCAACAACAGGAAACTATGGCATGCATTTGTTCTGTTCTGAAAACTGTCTGGCTGGTGAAGAAGCTGCAAAAACATTCAGACTGGGCCTAAGAAACTTTCCAAATCTGTACAGATAGTTTACTGACACTAAGGTGGAAAGCACCAATGATTGATCAAAGAAGAAATATAGAAGAGACAGAATTCATCTCCTTCCCCAACCCTTTCATACACAGCCGATAGAGCATTTTCACTCATGTGACCAGCATCTATGCCAATTTATGGGAACAAGAGAAATTGTTTACATAAGAAAAGTGTTAAACTCCCACAGGATTTGTTTGGAACACCAACATGGCTGCCGTTTCATTGTTTTATAACACCAATATGGCCACTGTGACATCATGTAAAAAAGCTCTTTATAGTTCTAATCAAATAATAGTTCAGGGCTATTTGGAAATCACCACAAAGTTAAAGTCATAAAGCAGTGCCTGAGCCTGTTTGAGTAAATAACTTTGGAGATGCAGTTAAAAAGTAAGGAGTAAGAAGTTATCATTTTTGAAACGATGACCCTTCCAAACTTAAATGCACCAAATGAGAGGGGTATATTTCATACCAAAGGTAATACTACATAGTATTGACTACATAATATATAACAGCTTGGAAACTAAAATTTTGGGGACTTTCTTGGACTTTGAATCATATTTTTTTTCTATTTATCATTTGAGGGAATGTTGATAGTACAGTCATCAGATAGTTGCTTTTACAAGCATTCATGATTCAAACCTGTATGAAATGTAACAAAATTATACTCTCACTAGCAATAGTCACAGGTGTTTCACCAACCACACTCATACTCTTTGTCATGGCCATCTGCGCCCTTAAATGAAAGAAAATATACAACATAAATACATGAGTTGCATGATAAACTTGCATACAATCTCGTACTGCCAAGCAATTCTATAGTCCCTTAGCTGAGTTCATTTCCTCCACTTTCTTTAAACAATATAATATCATGTCACTAGTCTGATCTAGTTTTGTTAAATCTGGGTCATAGTTCTGTTCACAGGGCTCTATCAATATTTGAAATGAAACTTACATCATGTTAAACAAAGTACAAACGACATAACTGCTCAAAGGCTTTTGGTATTGAACATGTCTGAAATCAGTGTTTTAATAGTTTCTAGAGAAGGAATGGCCACCTTTCTACTAAGTAGGATTGTAAGAAACTGAGTTTGAAACCAATCTTGGCTAGCTAATTGCTATGATGTTGGCCAAAACAGCATGTCCAGTTGAAACACCGACTTTAACTGAAAATGGATTTCATTTTCCTGGAACATTTCCCAATAACTCTCTGATTGCTTCAGTTTTCTCATGCGTCCAGTGTGTGCGTTCATCAGAATGCAAATATAGTACGGGAAAATGTAAAGGGTGTCTTGTGTCTATTACTCTATCTTATTTTGATTGTTTTCAAACAGAAGAATAATCATCCTCATCATGCCAAAAGCAATGTCATTACCTTATCTGATCCAGTGCCCTGTAGACATCATTTTCATTTATGATAGTCACTTCCAATTCTCCCTCGTATCCAATTTTCTTAAATTCTTCTTCCAACCGTCGTTTCACCTTTTCTGATTCCAAGTCATCCATGAACGAGAGGAAACTTTCCTTCGTATAACAACGCAATTCAACAAGAACTGATTTAGCTGGTCGCACGTCCATGACTTGACGTTCTAATGACCCTAATACAACTGTTACTGCATTTCTTCCTAGGTCTTCCACGGCTTTGTCACACCGCTGATTCCATGCTGTGTCATCAGTCCAAGAATTACCCGAAAGTCGAAGGGAAATATCCCAGTGACGTGATCCATCAAAAAAAGTCATGCCAGCCTCAAAAGTGCGTTTCGCCTCTTCCTTGTTCCTTCTTGGTGCCTCTGCCACTAGCTCTTCTCTGTGCCTACCTGGTGGCTCTTCCACTGCAGCCTCTTCTTTGTGCCTGCCTGATGGCTCTGCCACTAGCTCGTCTTTGTGTCTACCTGCTGGTGCCTCTGCCACCTGCTCTTCTTTGAATCCTTTAGGTGCCTTGTCCTTGAGCTCTTCCCTGTACCGTCCTGGACCCTCTGCCACTGAGAATGCCTCTTTCATTGGTTCACCTTTATAACCTCCCGGTACCTTTTCCATAGGCTCTTTTCTGCACGCCCCTGGTACCTCTGCCATTGACTCTTCTCTGAATTTCCCTGATGGTCCTGCCGTTGACTCTTCCCTGTACCCTCCAGGTAAATCTTCGGTAGCCTCTTTCTTGTATCTTTGTCGTTCCTCTGCCATTTTCTTTTGCGTGTACCCTCCTGGTCCATCGATGATTGACCTTTCTCTCCTAAGCTCTGTAAATTTAAATTATTTAAATAAAATAAAACACTACTGGTTTGGTCACAGACCTGACTAAAAATAAATTCCATGACAACCACAAATAACTGCCTAAAGTGACTAGTATTTTGGTCACGGCTTACGTATTCATTTTTGAGATACTTAATGACTGTATCTAACAACAAAAACAACAATGTTATTCCACACAGTTCAGATACAATAGTAAATACAAATTAAGTTAATTAGTTACAGGTATAAGAAATCAGAAATAAACTTTCCCACAGCTAGTAGCATAAAAGGGGTAATCAAGTCGGGGGAAAGATGGAAACGAACTTAAGGTATTAAAATATGACAAAACACTTTTATTTTCTACTGAGCCAAACAAGGAAAAACTGCCAAGATTATAAAAGTGATGAAGTTCTATGTCTTATGTCTGTTACAGTCAAGCCCCCCTTGGGGGTAATGGGTTCATGATAACCGTCACGAATATAGAGACATTAAGAGACCACTAAGCCCACTATGAAAATGTTCCTGTAATTGCTGTAGTTACTGTAGTTGGTGTAGTAGCAGTAGTTGGTGTAGTAGTCGTAGTTGGTGTAGTAACTGTAGTTAGTGTAGTAGTTGTAGTTGGTGTAGTTAGTGTAGTTGGTGTAGTAGCTGTAGTTGGTGTAGTAGCTGTACTTGGTGTAGTAGCTATAGTTACTGTAGTAGCTGTAGTTGGTGTAGTTAGTGTAGTTGGTGTAGTAGCTGTAGTAGCTCTAGTTGGTGTAGTAGCTGTAGTTGGTGTAGTAGCTGTAGTTGGTGTAGTTGGTGTAGTTGGTGTAGTAGCTGTAGTTAGTGTAGTAGCTGTAGTTGGTGTAGTTAGTGTAGTTGCTGTAGTTGCTGTAGTTAGTGTAGTAGCTGTAGTTGGTGTAGTTGCTGTAGTTGGTGTAGTAGCTGTAGTAGCTGTAGTTGGTGTAGTAGCTGTAGTTGGTGTAGTAGCTGTAGTTGCTGTAGTTGGTGTAGTTGGTGTAGTAGCTGTAGTTGCTGTAGTTGGTGTAGTTGGTGTAGTAGCTGTAGTTGCTGTACTTGGTGTAGTTGGTGTAGTAGCTGTAGTTAGTGTAGTAGCTGTAGTTGGTGTAGTTAGTGTAGTTGCTGTAGTTGCTATAGTTAGTGTAGTAGCTGTAGTTGGTGTAGTTGCCGTAGTTGGTGTAGTAGCTGTAGTTGGTGTAGTAGCTGTAGTTGCTGTAGTTGGTGTAGTTGGTGTAGTAGCTGTAGTTGCTGTAGTTGGTGTAGTTGGTGTAGTAGCTGTAGTTGCTGTAGTTGGTGTAGTTGGTGTAGTAGCTGTAGTTAGTGTAGTAGCTGTAGTTGGTGTAGTTAGTGTAGTTGATGTAGTAGCTGTAGTTAGTGTAGTAGCTGTAGTTGGTGTAGTTGCTGTAGTTGCTGTAGTTGCTGTAGTTCGTGTAGTTAGTGTAGTTTGTGTAGTAGCTGTAGTTGCTGTAGTTAATGTAGTTGGTGTAGTTTGTTTAGTAGCTGTAGTTGCTGTAGTTGGTGTAGTTGGTGTAGTAGCTGTAGTTAGTGTAGTAGCTATAGTTGGTGTAGTTAGTGTAGTTGGTGTAGTAGCTGTAGTTGGTGTAGTAGCTGTAGTTGCTGTAGTTGGTGTAGTAGCTGTAGTTAGTGTAGTAGCTGTAGTTGGTGTAGTTAGTGTAGTTGCTGTAGGTTCTGTAGTTAGTGTAGTAGCTGTAGTTGGTGTAGTTGGTGTAGTTGCTGTAGTTGCTGTAGTTGCTGTAGTTAATGTAGTTGGTGTAGTAGCTGTAGTAGCTGTAGTTAGTGTAGTAGCTGTAGTAAATGTAGTTGGTGTAGTTAGTGTAGTTGGTGTAGTAGCTGTAGCTGGTGTACTTGCTGTAGTTGCTGTAGTTGGTGTAGTTAATGTAGTTGGTGTAGTTGGTGTAGTTAATGTAGTTGGTGTAGTTGCCGTAGTTGGTGTAGTAGCTGTAGTTGGTGTAGTTGTTGTAGTTGCTGTAGTTGGTGTAGTAGCTGTAGTTAGTGTAGTAGCTGTAGTTGGTGTAGTTAGTGTAGTTGGTGTAGTAGCTGTAGCTGGTGTAGTTGCTGTAGTTGCTATAGTTGGTGTAGTTGCTGTAGTTGGTGTAGTAGCTGTAGTTGCTGTAGTTAGTGTAGTTGGTGTAGTTGGTGTAGTTGGTGTAGTTGCTGTAGTTGGTGTAGTTAATGTAGTTGGTGTAGTTAATGTAATTCTTTTTGGTGTAGTTAGTGTAGTTGATGTAGTTGCTGTAGTTGGTGTAGTTGGTGTAGTTGGTGTAGTTAATGTAGTTGGTGTAGTTAGTGTAGTTGCTGTAGTTGGTGTAGTTAATGTAGTTGGTGTAGTTGGTGTAGTTGGAGTAGTTGGTGTAGTTGGTGTAGTTAATGTAGTTGGTGTAGTTGTAATATGGCGGGAACATAAGATGAAGTCGGCCGCCTCAGAGTAAGATCATGTGATTTAACTTCCAAGACCTATTACAACAATAGGTGAAAATACAGTACAGGAGAAGGAGTTACAGTGAGGTTCTTGGAATTAACAACTTATCCTATCATTGCCGTCAGACAGTTGCTAATTTCAGACAGCTAAAACCTGTTTTTTTCGTGTTCACGTAAGTTACGATTTACGTATTTTTGGTTAATATCTGTCAGAATAAAATCTTGTATAACTACAAAAACTACAGGAACTATGACAAACTACACCAACTACACCAAAATACAGCAACTACACCGAATTACACCAACCACAACAACTACAACATGCCAACTACAGCAACTACCCCAAACTACAGTAACTACACCAACTACAGCTACCACACTAACTACTCCAACTACAGCAACTACACCAACTACACCAACTACCCTAACTACACCAACTACACTAACTACAGCAACTACACTAACTACACCAACTACATTAACTACACCAACTACACCAACTACACCAACTACAGCAACTACAGCTACTACACCAACCACAGCAACTACAGCAACTACAGCAACTACACTAACTACAGCTACTAAATCAACTACACTAACTACACCAACTACAGCTACTACACTAACTACAGCTACTACACCAACTACACCAACTACACCAACTACAGCAACTACAGCTACTACACCAACTACAGGTACTACACCAACTACAGCTACTACAGCTACTACGCCAACTACAGCAACTACAGCTACTACACCAACTACACCAACTACAGCTACTACACCAACTACAGCTACTACACCAACTCCAGCAACTACAGTTACTACACCAACTACAACAACTACAGCTACTACAGCAACTACAGCTACTACACCAACTACAGCTACTACAGCTACTACACCAGCTACAGCTACTACACCAACTACAGCTACTACACCAACTACACTAACTACACCAACTACAGCTACTACACTAACTACAGCTACTACACCAACTACAGCAACTACAGCTACGACACCAACTACAGCTACTACACCAACTACACTAACTACACCAACTACATTAACTACAGCAACTACAGCTACTACACAAACTACACCAACTACAGCAACTACACCAACTACACCAACTACAGCTACTACACTAACTACAGCTACTATAACAACTACACCAACTACAGCAACAACAGCTACTACAAAACTACAGCTACTACACCAACTACACCAACTACAGCAACTACAGCTACTACACCAACTACAGCTACTACACCAACTACACCAACTACAATAACTACACCAACTACATTAACTACACCAACTACAGCTACTACAGCAACTACAGCTACTACACCAACCACAGCAACTACAGCAACTACAGCAACTACACTAACTACAGCTACTAAATCAACTACACTAACTACACCAACTACAGCTACTACACTAACTACAGCTACTACACCAACTACACCAACTACACCAACTACACCAACTACAGCAACTACAGCTACTACACCAACTACAGGTACTACACCAACTACAGCTACTACAGCTACTACGCCAACTACAGCAACTACAGCTACTACACCAACTACACCAACTACAGCTACTACACCAACTACAGCTACTACACCAACTCCAGCAACTACAGTTACTACACCAACTACAACAACTACAGCTACTACAGCAACTACAGCTACTACACCAACTACAGCTACTACAGCTACTACACCAACTACAGCAACTACACCAACTACAGCTACTACACTAACTACAGCAACTACAGCAACTACACTAACTACACCAACTACACTAACTACAGCTACTACACCAACTACACCAACTACACCAACTACAGCAACTACAGCTACTACACCAACTACAGCAACTACAGCTACTACACCAACTACAGCTACTACACCAACTACAGCAACTACACCAACTACAGCTACTACAATAACTACAGCAACTACAGCAACTACACCAACTACAACTACTACACTAACTACAGCTACTACACCAACTACACCAACTACAGCAACTACAGCTACTACACCAACTACAGCTACTACAGCTACTACACCAACTACAGCTACTACGCCAACTACAGCAACTACAGCTACTACACCAACTACAGCTACTACACCAACTACAGCTACTACAGCTACTACACCAACTACAGCAACTACACCAACTACAACTACTACACTAACTACAGCAACTACACTAACTACACCAACTACAGCTACTACATTAACTACAGCTACTACACCACCTACACCAACTACACCAACTACAGCAACTACAGCTACTACACCAACTACACCAACTACAGCAACTACAGTTACTACACCAACTACGGCTACTACACCAACTACAGCTACTACAGCTACTACACCAACTACAGCTACTACGCCAACTACAGCAACTACAGCTACTACACCAACTACACCAACTACAGCAACTACAGCTACTACACCAACTACAGCTACTACACCAACTACAGCTACTACAGCTACTACACCAACTACAGCAACTACACCAACTACAACTACTACACTAACTACAGCAACTACACTAACTACACCAACTACAGCTACTACATTAACTACAGCTACTACACCACCTACACCAACTACACCAACTACAGCAACTACAGCTACTACACCAACTACACCAACTACAGCAACTACAGTTACTACACCAACTACGGCTACTACACCAACTACAGCTACTACAGCTACTACACCAACTACAGCTACTACGCCAACTACAGCAACTACAGCTACTACACCAACTACACCAACTACAGCAACTACAGCTACTACACCAACTACAGCTACTACACCAACTACAGCAACTACAGCTACTACACCAACTACAGCAACTACAGCTACTACACCAACTACAGCAACTACACTAACTACAGCTAGTACATCAACTAGACTAACTACACCAACTACAGCTACTACACTAACTACAGCTACTACACTAACTACAGCTACTACACCAACTACACCAACTACACCAACTACAGCAACTACAGCTACTACACCAACTACAGCAACTACAGCAACTACACCTACTACACCAACTACAGCTACTACACCAACTACAGCTACTACAGCTACTACACCAACTACAGCTACTACGCCAACTACACCAACTACAGCTACTACACCAACTACACCAACTACAGCAACTACAGCTACTACACCAACTACAGCTACTACACCAACTACAGCAACTACAGCTACTACACCAACTACAGCTACTACACCAACTAGAGCTACTACAGCTACTACACCAACTACACCAACTACACCAACTAAAGCTACTATACTAACTATAGCAACTACAGGAACTACACTAACTACACCAACTACAGCTACTACACTAACTACACCAACTACACCAACTACAGCAACTACAGCTACTACACCAACTACAGCAACTACAGCAACTACACCTACTACACCAACTACAGCTACTACACCAACTACAGCTACTACAGCTACTACACCAACTACAGCTACTACGCCAACTACAGCAACTACAGCTACTACACCAACTACACCAACTACAGCAACTACAGCTACTACACCAACTACAGCTACTACACCAACTACAGCAACTACAGCTACTACACCAACTACAGCTACTACACCAACTAGAGCTACTACAGCTACTACACCAACTACACCAACTAAAGCTACTATACTAACTATAGCAACTACAGGAACTACACTAACTACACCAACTACAGCTACTACACTAACTACAGCTACTACCCCAACTACACCAACTACAGCAACTACAGCTACTACACCAACTACACCAACTACAGCAACTACAGCTACTACACCAACTACAGCAACTACAGCTACTACACCAACTACAGCTACTACACCAACTACAGCTACTACAGCTACTACACCAACTACAGCAACTACACCAACTACAGCTACTACACTAACTACAGCAACTAGAGCAACTACACTAACTACACCAACTACAGCTACTACACTAACTACAGCTACTACACCAACTAAGCCAACTACAGCTACTACACCAACTACACCAACTACAGCAACTACAGCTACTACACCAACTACAGCTACTTCAGCTACTACACCAACTACAGCTACTACGCCAACTACACCAACTACAGCTACTACACCAACTACAGCTACTACACCAACTACAGCTACTACACCAACTACAGCTACTACACCAACTACAGCTACTACAGCTACTACACCAACTACAGCAACTACACCAACTACAACTACTACACTAACTACAGCAACTACACTAACTACACCAACTACAGCTACTACACTAACTACTGCTACTACACCACCTACACCAACTACAGCAACTGCAGCAACTACAGCTACTACACCAACTACAGCAACTACAGCTACTACAGCAACTACGGCTACTACACCAACTACAGCTACTACAGCTACTACACCAACTACAGCTACTACGCCAACTACAGCAACTACAGCTACTACACCAACTACACCAACTACAGCAACTACAGCTACTACACCAACTACAGCAACTACAGCTACTACACCAACTACAGCAACTACAGCTACTACACCAACTACAGCTACTACACCAACTACAGCTACTACAGCTACTACACCAACTACAGCAACTACACCAACTACAGCAACTACACCAACTACAGCTACTACACTAACTACAGCAACTACAGCTACTACACCAACTACAGCAATTACAGCTACTACACCAACTACACTAACTACACGAACTACAGCTACTACACCAACTACAGCTACTACACCAACTACAGCTACTACACCAACTACACTAACTACACCAACTACAGCTACTACACTAACTACAGCTACTATACCAACTACACCAACTATAGCTACTACACCAACTACACCAACTACAGCTACTACATTAGCTACACCAACTACACCAACTACATTAACTACACCAACTACATTAACTACACCAACTACAGCAACTACACTAACTACAGCAACTACACCAGCTACAGCTTCTACACCAACTACAGGTACTACACCAACTACACTAACTACACCAACTACAGCTACTACACTAACTACAGCTACTACACCAACTACAGCAACTACAGCTACGACACCAACTACAGCTACTACACCAACTACACTAACTACACCAACTACATTAACTACAGCAACTACAGCTACTACACAAACTACACCAACTACAGCAACTACACCAACTACAGCTACTACACTAACTACAGCTACTACACCAACTACACCAACTAAAGCAACTGCAGCTACTACACCAACTACAGCTACTACACCAACTACAGCTACTACACCAACTACACTAACTACACCAACTACAGCTACTACACCAACTACAGTTACTACACCAACTACGACTACTACACCAACTACTGCTACTACACCAACTACAGGTACTACACCAACTACAGTAACTACAGCAATTAGATCAACATTCTCATAGTGGGCTTAGTGGTCACTTAATGTCTCTATATTCGTGACGGTTATCATGAACCCATTACCCCCCCAAGCTTTTATTAATGAATAAAACTGAAAGTTAAATCTGAAGGTAGTTGTAGATATTTTCTGATTCATCAAAGCATTTCTGCATGTTTAAAGGCAGTGAATTCACAAAAAAAAATAAAATAAAAAATAAATAAAAATTCACTGCTAATTACACATGCAGGAATGCAGATTTGAATTTGATACCTGTTACCAGTTGCAGCAACAACTAATGGATTCATTTCTCCAGGGAGGCAGTCATTTACAAGATGTCCGCCCACAGGAGGTCTCTTCTGAGACGAGGCATGAATGCATCTACTTTATGGTGAATAATTTATTGCATGCAATATGTGTAGTTTCATGTAAAGTTGTAAAAGTTCGTCGCATACTCTAAGTTACACAGTACATGCAGCAAACAGAGAGTTCAGACCATAAGTCTCATAAAAGTGGTTATTTACAAGAGGTTAAAAACAATGGAAAATCATTAACCATCAGGTGCAAAAAGTGGTCGTGGTCACTTGCAGGAGGTGGCTGTTTACGAGAGGTCCCACCTGTAAGGTTTTGACTGGGACAATTTTGTGTTTGGCATAGGTGGTTCACCGTGGTTGCTTCTGGGAGGTGGCCACTTACGAGAAGTGGTTGCATGTGGAGGTTGGACTGTTTTAATGTTCAGTAAATGTTTGAAACATAGAACCTCAAAGCACCGGAAAAAACCTAAATAAATTTGATCTACTAAGTAAAACCGTTTGACAAGTTTTTATTTCTGATCAGGTAGCTTTTCATTTCTGATCAATCAGCATTGCATAAAGCACAAAAGAACTGGACTTAAAATGGAGTCACATTAAACATGCACATCCACTGAGTTCTATTCTACAACCCTCTAGCTAGTTGAATAATATACCTCTTATAAACTGTTTAGTGTGTAGTGGCCACTATCGCAGGATATTTATACTCACCTATTTCATTTTATTTATTAGGTCTCTTGCGTGATGGCAAACCCGTTGCAAGACTACAAATTTTTGAATAAAGGTTGAATCCCTGTACGGCATATCCCACAATATGACACACCATTCTCATTTTTGTTAATCAGGAGAGTGTTTTTCATTTGGTCAGTGTAAAACACAGACTGCAGACTGTGGACTGCAGACTGCAGACTGAAAGTAAAACACAGGCTGGATACAAAATGCAGAATAAAGACTGTAGACTTTTTTAAACATTTGTGCTCCTTCTTCTCCAAATCGGTGAAATAGCTAGCCGGTATCAGTTACACACTTCGCTTCCTAGTCAAAGTGCATTGCCCTTTCGCCAGAAGTTTCGATGAACATAGTCGAAACTGCTTAAGTCTGTGTACCTTGATTTGCAGTACTTTCATAGAAGATCATCCAAATTTCCTGCAGAACATCTTTCTTTGTTGCTGGAATGATTTACTCCCTTTTTTATCGTCATAATTCTTCCCATACAGTATTTTGGGTCAGCAGCTTTCATTTAAACGTAAACATCATGGTGTTGTACCAATTCATGGTCCCTGGTAATGTATATTGAAACCTTTGCGTCTAAAGTTGAAGCGTGAGGTCTCTCGGATGGAAAAAAGGTTCAAGGTTGTGATTATATGTTTTTAGTTTGTCGACAACGTTCTAGAGAAGAAAGTCCTGAATGGATTTGTGAAAAAGAAGATGTCGTCAAGTAAGTATTTGTTTACATGTATTTGCGGGATTTTTTGGCCCTTAAACTCTTCCACAACTACAGTTTATGCTCGGTCTGCATTTTAACCCAACCTGCATTTTACTGTCACTCTGCAGTCTGCATTTTATATACAGTCTGCATTTTACCCCTGGTCTGCAGTCTGCAGTCTGCAGTCCACAGTCCGCAGTCTTCCTCTTACATTGACCGTTTCACAAATCCATTCAGGACTTTTTTCTCTAGAAGGTTGTTGACAATCCAAAAACATATAATCGCACCTTTTTTCCGTCTGAGAGACCTCACGTTTCAACTTTAGACATAAAGGTTTCGATATACGTGACCAGGGACCATGAATTGGTACAACACCACGATGTTTATGCTTAAATGAAAGCTGCTGACCCAAAATACCGTACAGGAAGAATTATGGCAATAAAAAAGGGAGTAAATCATTCCAACAACAAAGATGATCTGCAGGAAATTTGGATGATCTTCTATGAAAGTACTGCAAATCAAGGTACACAGACTTAAGCTGTTTGGATGTTCAATGAAACTTCTGGCGATGTGCAATGCACTTCAACTAGGAGGCGAAGTGTGTAACTGATACTGGCTAGCTATTTCACCCATTTGGAGAAGAAGGAGCACAAACTTTTAAAAAAGTCTACAGTCTTTATTCCCGGGAGGGGCGGGGGGTACTCGATATATCCCTGTGTGGGGTGGTGCGGTGCAGCCCCTCATCACCTGACCCTGTTTAAGACAAATATCGCTGATTTTCCTACCCTGTTTAAGACAGAATTCCGATTTTTGATACCCTCTTTAAGACAAAAATTGATAAACCGATACCCTGATTAAGACAAAAAATGATAAATTTGATACCCTGTTTAAGACAAAAATCCCGAAAAACATACCCTGGCTGGCCGCACGTCCCGATTAAGCCCTTATAAGGGAGTACCCCCGCCCCCCCGGGTCTTTATTCTGCATTTTGTACCTAGACTGCGTTTTAGTCTCAGTCTGCAGTCTGCAGTTTACCCCTGGTCCGCAGTCTGCGTTTTACACTGACCGGTTTTTCATTTCTTTCACAAAGAGGGAGACTACATACATGTACATATTGTATCAAGTATAATCACTTTTGCCTCTTTAACACACTGTGACTGCTGGATCAAAGTAACTACAGTAGTTGTTATGATCATTTAATATGTTACTCACCGAGTACTCCTTTGGATATAAAGCATGGAATGAATTTGTCTGCATGATCCGGATCCTTCATCAAAACTCCCACAAAATATTTTTCCCCAGCAATAACTGGAGCTCCAGACAACTTCAGATCGAACAGATTTTTATCAATGATAAGATCGTAATTGCTAGTTCTTTTATTGTACCTAAGCTCCAAGGAGAGGTGTCTACCATCATTTATCGTATAAACGCGGAAGTCAGTCATTTGCTCCTCTAACTCCAAGTACTTTATTTCGAGACACACAAGATCCCAACGGTCTTTACTGTTTTCGCGACTACCCCGAATTAAAGAAAAATTTCCATTCGATTCGATGCTGAGGGGAAGGAGATGGTAATCTCCAAAGCTTTTTCTTGAAAAGCGGTCCATGAAAAAATCTTCCCTTTGCCCAATCTCTCCCCATGTGATTAACAGTACAGAATCTGTTGTTTTGTCATTGTTTTGTCCGTCGACTTTAACCGCACATGCGATCCCTTTTGTTTGGCGATCAATCCGGCATCTAATGGCATATATGGCCTTATACAAGTCAACGCGAGAATACTCCTGGCCCTCCCGAACACGCAAGCTCGGATTGGACTTGCGCTTCCAGCCAGCCATCTTGGAAATTTCACTGTCGAAAAATGGTCGTGACTAGAATGGATACTCCAAAATCAGGTATCCGCTTGGAGACTGGAGCTGAATAAAATTATTTTTCGGCAAATCGCTCCGACTCTTTACGACCTTGTTGTGATGAAACACTAAGTATACAAAGACTGAAGAAGGCTAAGATGAGAATGGTTACTCCAAAATATGGATCAAAGCCTACATAGAGGTTAGTTGCTTTTCACGTTCTTTGTAAGAATTTAGTGCAAGGAGCAAACAATGTCTGTTACAGTACCACTACCGCGACTGCCGTGTAAAGCTTATTCATAGCAAAGTATCTGTTTGGATAGCTCAGAATAAGGTGGATACTTCAGAATAAGAATGGCCAAAATATGGAAGTTTTGGCCATCTGGATTATTATTACTGAACTTCCCAATATAAACATGATTGTTACGTTTACAAAGAGGGTACAAATACAGTTAAGGTCAGTTAACCATCTTGTAATTTTATGGGTTAGTTGATTCCAAGTGTTAACAATAGTAAACACATAAGGGACCTGTCATTCATTAGAGGCGGGGGAGGGTTGGTGCAATTGGCGGGAGGGTCATTAAATTTTATGTAGCCAAAAAGGGGAGGGTCACCAAAAATTTAAGCTGGGCTTTGGGAGGCCCATACCATTTTTAGCAAACATTGCTGTTCACTTAAAATAAAAATAAATCAACAAATAAAATATACTATTTAACAAACAAGTCCCTTGCACAGTAAGCATTTTAAACTTTCATAATGATCAACCTGAACTACCCAACAACCCTACATGTACGTCTTTTTCTTGATTTGTTTTTCAACAGCAACACACTGCGAAACATGTCTTTGCATTGATCAAGTTTCTCATTAAGATATTTCAATTCACTGTTTACTCTTTTTTTAGCTTCATCAAGCCTTGTAATAACAGCTTCATCAAACGATTTAGAATACTCTTCTCCTCGTATAAAATTACCAGTCTTTGAGTGAAACAGGGTGTTAAGGTGAGCTTTAATGTGTCTATCCATATCTAATATGTTCTCTAGTAACTCACTGAGCTTCATAATGTTCGCCCTCAGTATTAACTAATCAGCTGGGACAAGAACATAATCGGTCGTGTAAAATTTTCCAGCAACACCAGGATTGTTCGTGCTCAATATTGCTTCAATGCATGAGGTGATCTTAGATACCTGTTCCTGAATGTCGTATTGGTGCCTCCCTTCATCAAAAAGTAAAAGTTGATCTCTTTTAATAATCCCTGTCATATCTTTTAGCGTGGGGAGGGTCATAACTATTTTGGGCCATACAAGGGGGAGGGTTACATTTTTTTCTGCAGGAAATTGGGGGAGGGCATAAAAAAAATTCACCTGGGATAAAGAATTGCACCAGCCCTGCCCCCACCCTCTAATAAATGACAGGTCCCTAATTTACCTCAGGTCATACTTCTTGTAGCTTGGTGATCACTATTACAAGCTCAAGTTTCTAAAAAAAAAATGGTCCTGCAGATTGTATTAGTGTAGTGTCTCTGTATAGCTCTGAAATAGGACCTGGAGCCTACAGTGGCAGATCGGAACCTTCAGATAAGAAGACGGGTGGGGCTAGGGGGGGGGAGGATTCTCACCAGACCTTAAGGTGGCGGGAAGGAACCACTCATTCAGACCTTAAGGTACGGAGGAGCTCAATCTAGAAAAGAATTTTCTTGGCACTGTTGTCCTCAATTTGATCTAGAAATATGGAGGGCTGGGGACCTCCCTAGATCTACTGCTGGCATCTGTCAGCCCGCCCATGTTCACCTGCTATCTTTTTACATTTACTAGAAACTATAGTATCAATTCAAATTATTTATCCTAAATATTAGGATTTTTGCAAAATTATTTATAGTTGCTTTTTTTGCACTTGTATTTTGTTTTGTTTGTTTTTTTTCAAATCCTAGGAGCCTCATTGTCACCAAACTCTCTGCCTTCCATACCCTATTCCACACTGAACTTTCTGACAACAGTCCTCAGCCAAGTGGTACCATCATGGTGTTGAAAAGTGTGGAAATAGATCCTGTTGATCCTGGGATGAATTATTTTTCTTTTTCTTCCCCCTTCCTCCACTCAAGGGGGGAGGGGGGAAAGGTGTTTTCCTTCCCCTCCCTGTGACCCATTACCTATTTCCTTCATTGCCTTCTGAGCTCCTGATGAGACAAGACCTTCAGCATTAAGCTGGTTATGGGCTATTTTTTGTTTTTCACTCAGTATGGTGAGCTTATCATAAATTTAAAATGGAATAAAAATGATCATGCAGGTATATCCATGTTGTAGCTGTAACAGGAGGAGGAGTTGGAGGTCCGGAGGGTGTTGCAGTCAAATGCTTGTGAGGAACAGAGAAACCAGTTGGAGAAAGAAATGAAGAAATGAAGAAAATTGGAGAAGGCTTCAAGAGAAATAGCAAATAAAATGAAAAAAAAAAAGAAAAAAAGAAAAAAGAAAACAGGAAAAAAAAAAACAATTTTCATTGAGGCCAAGCAGTTGGCTGCTCAGTTGCATGTCTGGGTAGCTTGACCATTTGCTTAATAAAATTCTCAAAACCACAAACAAACCACTCTAAGAATTTGATAAAATGTGTAAAAAAAATTGTTTATTACTTTTATAAAAATAAAGTTGTTTGTTTACAATTCTACAACCATTTTTTCATTTCTTCCTTTTCCCATAATTCTTTCCTCTGTTTTACTTTCCTCTTACTCTTTCTCCACTTCCGCAATGTGCTTTTATGTACCCTCTATACCTGGGGTGGAAAGTTACCTGAAAATTTGAAATTAGCCATGCATTAAATAAAGCTTCCATTATAATCATTCTTTCAGGAAATAAAGCTGCTACTTTGGCGGTAATTCTAAAAAGCACTGTGTTCCACGATACAGTGCCTTGATTCAGCAAAGAAGCCTTGACCCTTTTGTTTTAAAGGTTAAAGATTTTCTTTTGGTAGCAGAGAAAGGCCCCCAGTTCAGTGCATTACAAATAATTATCACCTACAAAGTTATCTATTATCTAAATTAAAAAGGAACAACCAAATCATTTCCTTGTGGTACCTGCCTAATAACAAAATGAATAACTAAAACACTGAAAAAAATAAATAATAATTATTGAAGTAGGGTATATCCAGGCCGTTTTAGCTTAACAATTAAAAACAAAAAACACAAGGTAAGTCATTCTCATTTCTATTTTTGTCAAAAAATGGAATTTAGGATGTATTTTGTTTATTGTCATACATTCTCTTATAAATTCAAAGTCCAACAAACTCCTTCAGAGTTTGGGCTACCTGTGGATGGGGCTGACATTTCATGACAGGATGGACAATAAAGGGGCTGCATTTTCAACACCTTCAATGTGACTGGAAATTACAAAGGTTCACACAGCAGATTCAGGAATACAAAATGACTAACTTGGAATCACATAGTTTACATTTGCCAAAAGTAGCTAACGTTGGGCTTTTTGGTCATAGAAAAGACTGTAAAAGGATTTGGGTTCTGGTTGGCAAATTGTGCCAGATACCCAGCGCACCAAAAGGTTGACGCGAGTATCCCACAGGTTGTGAGGGTCACTTTGGTTTTTATAATCTCATAAAGTACCCATTCTTCTCACACTAAACTAAACAGCAACTTACCACTTAAAAGTGAAAAAAAATCAACCATAATCAGGAGCCCATCAAATGGAGCCTCCATCTCCATTAATTTCTTGAGTCAACCCTTTCCTGAGTAGATTTATAAATAGAACGGCTAGTTTCCCGCGAAAAGTGTCATATTTCCGTGAGTCTCCTGTGTCACCGTAAAAAAATAAAATTGGATGAAGTCGAACTCAGAAGCCCGTCCTTCTACCGTTTTCCTTTTTTCCTTTTCGTCCATTTCTACAATTGTACAGCTGCTGGGATCTGGGTATCATGAAATAAAAGTTAATGAATTACCCGACTGAGACTGAGCATGAAGCGATGGGACAAAGGCAGCGAACTCAGGATCACGGAAAGGTTATCTTTGCGAGTGTTTATATTGCTGTCATACATCTCACATTTAAGCATGCACCTTGAAAAGAGTCGACGATTAAGTGTTCTGTGGACGATTTGGAACTTTTCGATGACCAGCGCTGAAAAAGTGCCAGGATCATTTGATTTTTGTCATCACCGTGGAGTGGATTTCGCCAGTTAAGAACCGCGTGCAAAAGCGATGACCTAAGTAGCAACTAACGAGGAATGCTTCAGTTCCAAAATTTGAGAAATTGCAGTCTTCCTTTACAACTGACTTGTATCACCATGAGAGTTGCCTGATAAAACTGGCACTTGAAAAGTTGAACAGAAGACAACAGTTACTCAACCGTGAAGCTAACTCAAAAGTAATTTGCTAACGGAGGAATTTGTGACATCGCGTTCCAGTCCAAAGACCCACTTATCTCAAGGAAAACAAAATGGATTGTATCTGCGCCAAAAGAATTATGACTGACTAACAGGACAATTCTCAGCAGTTAATGTAGAAGTTTAGGCTCAATTCCTTCCTTCGAATTCGCATCTGTAGATCACTTTTTTGCGAGAAGACAATGGCTGGACCCGGCGTTACAAAACATAGCAGGGAATCATCACACTAGCTGACGGACAAAACAGCCACAAGGACTACAAGTATTTATTCAGATAAACGCACTTCGGAAAAATAAAAACCTTGAAAAACTAGAAATTTGATTAATACTGAGTCATTTAGCCGAAATAAGAACCTTAATGCTCCAAAAAATTGGCTAAAGAAAACGAATCCTGTCAGAACTACAGACTGCAGGTAATAGTTAATCATTATGCATGTAACAGACGAGCTTCATGGCCTCTTAATGTGAGACAAGCAACCAAAATAACGATTAAAATAGTCAGAGTTTAAAATTCTCCACAGTATAATCTACCCGCTAGAAAGAAAAAATAAAGAAAATCTCTGAGGGATGAAAACGCTAAAGTCACGTTTCACTAGCTTATGATTGTGTTTGGCCTGTCAACAACGAATTTCCTGCTGTTTGATGAAGTACAATAGCAGTGTCATTTCGTCGTTGTGATTGGCTCTTCCCACCGTCGGCGCACGAAGTCTCCCCTGGGAACCGTTCTAATTATAAATCTACTCGGGAAAGGGTTGACTCCAAGGGCTTATATGGGAGATGGAGGCTCCATTTGATGGGCTCCTGCCATAATATAATATAAGAAAACAGAAATAGTTTATGTTGAGCCATATATTCTACAACTGTCTGCTACCCCTGGGGGGGGGGGGGGGGGGTACTCCCTTATATGGCCTCCATGGGGATGTGCCGCTGGACAGGGTATGGTTTTCGTCCTCTCTGTCCTGAACAGGGTATATAGTTTGGCACAAGTTATAAACAGGGTGTTTCATGCATGATCGATTTGGTCTTAGTGCAAATGTTTGTAGATATTTAGTACGTCATCACCCAAAGCATTTACTGGAATAAATATAAATGTTATTGTTCTTGGCACCCTTGTCTAAATAAGATAAGTACAAGTTGACAGGTGTGCTTGATAACCTTGTCCCCATCTGAGGGAGTTGTCCTATCTGGGTACTAAAGTTGAGGGTGTTATCCTAAACAGGGTATGGGTTTCAAACCCTCAGCGGCTCACCTACACCCAAATATTGGCCGAGTACCCCTCCCACCCCCCCTCCCCCCCCCCCAACACCGGGCTGCTATCTTATAAGCAAGCTTCGAATTAACTGAGCCATAATTACACAATGGTTGACTGTATTTGTACCCTCTTTGTAAACGTAACAATCATGTTTATATTGGGAAGTTCAGTAATAATAATCCAGATGGCCAAAACTTCCATATTTTGGCCATTCTTATTCTGAAGTATCCACCTTATTCTGAGCTATCCAAACAGATACTTTGCTATGAATAAGCTTTACACGGCAGTCGCGGTAGTGGTACTGTAACAGACATTGTTTGCTCCTTGCACTAAATTCTTACAAAGAACGTGAAAAACAACTAACCTCTATGTAGGCTTTGATCCATATTTTGGAGTAACCATTCTCATCTTAGCCTTCTTCAGTCTTTGTATACTTAGTGTTTCATCACAACAAGGTCGTAAAGAGTCGGAGCGATTTGCCGAAAAATAATTTTATTCAGCTCCAGTCTCCAAGCGGATACCTGATTTTGGAGTATCCATTCTAGTCACGACCGTCGAAAAATGTTTGATTGGTCGATACCACACCACGTGACATTTTTACCGTCGTCCCTAAGGGACCAGTCATAAGGGACTTTAAGGTGATTCCATAGTAAAAGAACCTAACATAGATTTTAGCTAAAACTTGGTACACTGATGTAACAAGTCAAGAAGATGATAAAAAAGTAATAAAAAGTGGGGGTCACCGAGCTCGTTTGACGTCACAATGCTGACAAATACGGCTATTTTGGACCCTTTGACAAAAACCAGGGGGGCATTGGGGTATATTAGAAACCGCAAAACCGAAGAAAAAAATCATCCAAAACCGCAAAACCGCAAAAAAATTCGGCCAAAACCGAAAACCGCATACAAAACCGTCAAAAACCGATACAATGGTGACAAGTGGGGCATACAGAGCAAACTAAACTAACACTAATTTCACCCAAGTATTTGTGAATGTCATGGACTTTGTCTGAAGCCTTCGTATCTTTGTGTGTCTGCTTAAATCATAGGCTTTGTTTCTGCCGCTCTCTCGAGCCCTGACTTTGCGGCTCAATTTCCGAAAAGCCGCTAGTTATTGAGCCTAGTTAACTTAGGAGAATTTTCACACAAGTCCTCTTTAGAATTGCAATTTTGCAGTCGCAAAAAGCTATAGCTCTGGAAACTTCAATCGAAAATCTCTAATCGAACATTTCCATTTGATCACTAACACCTGAAAGTTTGGAGACTCGCTTGTCTAACATGCGATTGCACTGAGCTGAGTCGACTCTGAGGAAGCTAACCGGTACAATTAGTTCCTTTTCAGTTTTACATGGCAGCAGGAACTTGTTCTAAGGTTTAATGTGGTAATAAACAGATACTCAGAACAGCAGTCGTAAAAAAACGCAACAAAATCCACAATTGCTTCTTCCGTTGCTGGTGCGGGAGGCACGTTGGAAGCCATAGCTCGCAAACTGACCAAATGGTCGCCCTGGTCTACGAGGTCAAAGTCTCGCCGGGCGTCAAGGGAGACGCTTGATCCCCTACCATGACATTTATTTTGTCACGCATTCCTCTAAATAACTTGGGCGTTTCGCGGCTATTCGAGATCAAGTGCTGCTCAAATCGAACAGAAACCGGAACCCAAAATAGGACAAAGTAGGAAAAACCAAAAACCACATCGGGTACCAAAACCGAAAAGCCGCTAGTATTTTTCACGAAAACCGAAAACCAGATGCTAAAAAACGAAAAATCCGCAAACCGCAATGACCACCAAAACCGAAAAACCGAAGTCTTTTGGAACAAAAACCGATCTAAAAAATATCCAAAACCGCAAAAACGAAAATCCCAATGCCCCCCTCAAAAAGGAAAGATTTTTTCAATGATGCATGTGGTATCGAACAGAATTTGACTTTAATGTATTGTTTATCCACTTACGTACTAGAAAAATGCCTTTTAATGCCCTTGTTTTTACTTTACGCTCCAAAGTAGAATTAAATTGGACACGAGCTAATCGACACGTGATAGCTCAATCCGTACAATTTAGTAAAATTGCCAAAAAACTGAACATAGATTTGTGCCAATTTTTTTTTTCACCGAAAGGAAGCACTGTCCTTATTAAAATCATGAAATTAAAAATTGGCGTCACCGTATTCGTTTTTGCCCAGGCGGGGGGGCCCACGACTCCAATAGTGCCTAGTACTTGTTTTGTGTGCCTATGATCCACCGATTTATGACATCACATCCGGTTGCAAAGTTGCTGCTCTGTTTTGACGCGAAGCACCAAGATGGACGCCCGAGCTATTTGGTTTCTTCGTTATTTTAACCAACAGGCTAACGGAATTATGTATCTTGAATGCCGAGAATGTTGAGAAGGTATCTAGCCGGCCTTTCAAGCAAATTTCATGACCAATCAAAGAAGTTTTAGTATTATTTTAATGATAAATATCATGCAGCTGCGTGGAATGTCATGGCGAGTCTTGCGATGTTTCAAAACGAGTGTCGTTAACGTTTTTCGGCTGTTGCGGCCTATGATTTAGAGAAGTCATCAAACAAAATATAATTTCCTGAGCGGAATAGAATGGGGAAAACGCCGATGGCTATGGTTGGCCATCCGTTTCAAAATTATGACATCGTGTACGTGGGCTTTTTTGCCGCGTATAATCGTTTATAATCGCTATGTATGGGCTTTTATCCCATATACAACCATTTATATCGCGTATAAACGCGTATTTAATACGCGTATATACGCGATATAAATGGTTGTATATGGGATAAAAGCCCATACATAGCGATTATAAACGATTATACCCGGCAAAAAAGCCCACGTACACGATGTCATAATTTTGAAACGGATGGCCAACCATAGATGGCCACAGTTAAAGGTTTTCACCGCTGGAAGGCTGGATCACGCCCCGTAAAGTTGCAGAAACTTGCACTCAACTGCATGGTTTTGAGGAATGTCATGGCGAGTCTTTCGCTGTTTGTAATCGAGCGTCACTCAAGAGTTTGGCTTTCGCGGCTTCTGATTCATCGAAGTCACCAATCAAAATTGCCTATCCTGAGCGAAATACCGTGGAGAAAAAGCTTATGGTAACAGTTTAAAGTGTTAACAGCTGCAAGGCTTGGCACTCGACGTAAAGTTGCTGAAAGCTCTTCTCGACTGTACAGTTTGAGCAATGTGATGGTGAGTCTTTCTCTGTCTAATCGACCGTCACTCAAGACTTTGGCTTTTGCATCTTCAGATTCACCGAAGTCATCAATCAAAATACCCTATCCTGAGCGAAATACCGTGGAGAAAAAGCCTATGGTCACAGTTTAAGGTGTTAACAGCTGGAAGGCTTTGCCACTCGACGTAAAGTTGCTGAAAGCTCCACTCAACTAATTTCGAAATAGTCACATGTTGCGTGCTTCTGGAAGGTTAGTGTTGGATTTTTAGCATTTAATTTGCCTTTGAAGATTTATGTTTAGAACAAGCCTTAAGCCCAAAAGTAGCCCAATTTGTCATTATCTGAGAGAAATCAAGAAAGTTTGTGCCCTTCCTTTTTTTTCTAAGCTTGCAAGTGTAACGCACCTGAAAAGAAACCCTTATGAACTACGAGTCATCTTGTCAAAATGACTAGTTCGAAATTACTCCTTATCATAACTGATAAGTACAACACTTATTTAAAAATGTATCGCTCCCGAACATGTGTTGATTGGTTCTTGACCTTTACAGTTGAAAAAAAAAATACTACGATTTACAGTAATTATAGTTATGTAATTAATTAATAAATAAAAAAAGAATGAAATTAAAGTGTAAAAACAAAACAGCTGTTTTAACTGTTTTAGAGGTTTGAAGGTCTGAAGGGATCACTGGAGCTGTAATATGAGACTCAATAAGAGGTCTAGTTACTTTAGAACACGTTAGAACTTTCCTGCAGCAAAACACATATTTTGGCTTGGTAATTACTTGTATTTCTTGATGTAAATTGCATGCTATGAATTAAGTGTCAGTTAGGGTCATTCATAATGCTGTACTGCACCTTATTTTATCTTACGATTATCTAAGGTATAAAAAATGAATTTTGTGTATTTTTAAAGACTTCTTACTTTTGAATTTATAAACAATATATATTTAAATCCTACACTGTAAGTCTGGTTGTCAGTGTAGCCTGTGTCGCAGACATAATCTATTGCCGGTTAGTAACATCTGCAAAGCTGTGCCAATATTCTGGGCTGCCAATCACAATGTGTTTCGATATTCCTTTCAACCTGATTGGCACACTGATAATGGTATTTTTAAGAGGCCAATCATAGCACATATGCAAGTGCTAGTTCACAGGTGGGCCACAGGGTGCCCAGAAGCAGGATTTCAGTGCTGTCTCACAGGGGGACTTAACTAGAAGTTTAGTTCTGTCTGTGGCACAGGCTAGTCCTCTGGGCATTAATGTTTAAATTATGTATTTTATGTTGCTTAGCTGGGAAGACAAAAATAGATGACAGAAGTGCACAAACAAGAGAATATCAAGAAGTATTAAACAGTATATCTACCACACAACTCGTAAAGAGAGGTGAAAGTCCATGAGGACACAAATGTTGTTACAGAGCCATAAAACATTAATGTTAAGTACAACTCACTGTCAAATAAGTTAAAAGGAAGGAAGAATGCTGACATTTCAAGGAATACACTTTTCTGGTTTATGGAAAATCTGCTGCAACAGAAGACACTGAAATGATGTTGAGCTGGTTCAGGATGTCAATTCGGTTTAGATGGAATCCTCTGACAGTGTCTAGGCCAGTACAGTAGTGTGCTTCGAAGCTGGTCCTTGGTAAGACATTTCTTGACTTTACATGCCAACTCTCTTTCAAGGACCTCAAGGCTAAGTGTCTGTTTCCCTGACATTCACTTTCCTGTCAGGGATCAGCAACTTTTAACTAAACGATTGTGTTAACTGTAGTTTTTTTTGTAAGAATTAAAAAAACTTCACAGGAAAGACTGAAACTAATGATCTTGCACTAAGCAGCTTTGAAGAAGTCAAGGTTTCTTGGGGGGGGGGGGGGGGAGGCTGTGCTGCACATATTTCCCTTGGAGATACGAAGGCAAACACCCTAGATGCAACTATAGGAAACCAAACTAACCTTGAATTTAATAGAGAGTATTCACTCACTTGGCTTATTAGTTTGGGACACCATCATGGTCTCTGTTTCATTGTTTTGGGAGACCAATATGGCAACTGCGACGTCATGTGAATACTCTCTATACTTCAGTCAGTTTCTCATGTTTATTTTCCATCCCTAAGCATTCTGTTCCTCCTGTGAAAAGGAGTTGGTGGTTGTGTTATGACAACTTCATCCCTTAGTGTTATTCATCCCTCAATTAATTAGTCAGAGTAAAGGATGGTTAATATGATCCTGATTAGGAGAAGAAAGCTTTCTATTAAAGGCACCATGGTCTAGAAGACCAAATGTAAATCCCTATCTGACCTCATTGACATGGAGAAACAAAAAAGGGATTGGCAGACACCCGGCAAAGTGATGTGCAGTATTAAGCTCAACAAGGATACAGGAAAAATCCACAACTGAGAAACTGGTTTTTAAGAACCTGTCAGGCTAAAATTTTCCAGTTAGGCTGTCTTTATAAAAGAGCACTCAAATTTGAAACAGGTTATTAATCATAACCATTACAATTTCCTCAAATTTGATTGGTGCATTAACTGCTTTATTTTTCTTTAATCATTGTGTATAGTTGCCTGTAATCGGACAGTTATGTTAGCCAATCATGTTAAATGCACTCAGCTAAATCCACCAATCACAGAAGTTATCATGATAACCATAGAAACAATCACCTACCCAAACAAACTGGAGATTAATCCAAAATTGATGAATATGCAACATTTGGGCAGTGTCTCTACCAGTGATATTTTCCCTTACTTTGGACACTTGGTATGAACAAACACTCTTTCACCAAAAAGGAATGCATCTATTTTCTTGGAAATTGTAACGGTTATAATTATTAATTGGTAACAGGACTCTGTGTCGTCCAATTCAATCTGTAATCATACTCAGGATTAAACAAATCTGACTCCTGCTTCGCGGTTGTCCAAGTTTGTAACACTTGTATGATTACAGACTGAATTGGACTCCCCTCAGTCCTATTACCATTATTTATAAAATCTCTTAGAAAAAGCTTCTGCACAGTGTACACTTGGGAAAGTAAGATAAGTCAACATTCAGGGTCCTCTTTTGAGACATAGGTGTCTAATAATATTTGTTATTACTCCGACTGCAATGTGATGGCGTACAGGTTTTACATATACTAAGGAAAGAGCTGAATGCCACTAAATACTTTTAGCTCAAAGCTAAAAAGTACTTTTTTTTTTCAGAAAATAAGGACCTATTTGAGACTGACCCTAAATAGCCTAAATCTGTGCTAATTAGTTTTTCTTTAAGAACCTGACTTGTTTAGGCTAACTTGGGAAAATACAGGTTCTTGGTTGCAGGTTTTTACTAGTAATTAAATTTGATGGAAAAAAAGATTATCAAAACTTAACATAGCCAGATGAGCTTATTTACAACTCCATTTTTCAGACCTGCAATTTATTTAAGGCTGTCTTTTAAAGGAACCACAAGAACAGCATGTATTTTTATTTTCAGCTTAAATAAATATTTCCAGACTATTTTAATGATCTGGGGCCGGTTGCTCGAAGCCTGGTTAGCGCTAACCATTGGTTAAGAGGTATCAAAATGTATAGGTTTCCATGGTATTTAACGCTGGTTAGCACTAACCATGCTTCGAGCAACCCGGGCCTGGTTAGAAAATCCTCTTAACAGATGGAATAGCAAAGTGTGAATTAATAAATCCTTTGATCAAACTGTCTTCTGCTTTTCTCTTGCCAAACCATCTTTCCCTACAGAGGAGCAAAGGTTGTAGGAAATCAGAAAAATAAAACAGAGACAAGAGGCTACACCTGAAACCCCTCTTCACTGTTACTTTAACACCCAGGGAGAAGGTTATTGTACTTCTATACAGGTATGTGCCATGGAATAGGGAGTGGGTTTTGAGATGGTCAGTCTTTATCCTACACTACTTGGCTTGGCTTTCTGATCCTTTGGTAGGGTTCCTTTGTAAAATTATACTAGCTCACCGTCAGTAGATAACCTTCAGGGGTTTCAAAATGTTTTAAAGTAGGCAGCCGAATCTGGAGGCTGGGGGCACTGGAATGGCTGGCAACATACAATCAAGTAGCCGATGGAACTCCGGTGGTCACTGGCTTGTTTTGAAACCACTGGTAAAAACTGAAGATACATCGATGGGATCATGATATGAACTTGAGCCGAGAGCTACTGAACAATAAAAAAAGCACTCTTTTTATGCAAATCAAGCTGTTTGAAGATTGAAACAGGAGTGTAAACACTTTTTGACACAAAAAAGATGTTTATAATTATCTACATTTACCCAATATTTCCTAGACCTTCACTTGTTGGGGGATTGTGTGTTAAAACAACTTGAACATTGCATTGAAAGCCTGTTGTCAAGGATACAACCAAGAAGAGATGGTATATATTTGACTGTATTTTTCAGTAGATACTGGAAAAGAATCAAAAATGCATTGTGAATCTAAGCACTACGATTTTGAGCCAAATACAGGATCAAAGGATGTTAGTCAATAACAAGGAATGTGGATATTTTTTTGGAAAAAGGAAATAAATACAGCTTGAATGTCTCAGGGCTGGTTTGCATGTTTCTAAAATTCATACATGTAATTTATTGAAAATATTTTGATGTTTCTTTTTTTTTTAGAACAATTTAATAATATCATTGATCAATCAAATAAAGTAGGTGAATAAAATTTCAGTATTTCCTTTAACACTTGAAGAAAAACTGTTGTATACAACTAATTATACACAGCTATATATCATTATTATTATGGTTCAATTTTATCTCTGGATAATTTTAGTTTCCTTTGTGTCATACTCATTATCATACATTTTCATACCCAAAAACACAGGAAAAAATTTAAATTGAAGTATAAAGCAAAAAATAAAAATACTGTCCATGTATGGCCAAAAGAAAAAAAATGATCACTGGCTCACTCAAAGCTGTACTGGGTGACTGTTTGTCCTAAAAAGGTTTCAACTCTCTGTTGGATACTCCCTTTTGCCCCACCAGCTACACATACATACCCCTCCCCCTCAGGCATGCCATTCAACATTGTAATAAAAGAAGACCACTGTCAACTTTATTAAAAGGTTACAGAGTAAAAACATTGTTATTAGGAAACAGAAAAACCATTCTACTGAAGTGAATTATTGCAGTAACCTTCGAATTTTGGTTCCATCGCTTACATGTATTGTTTCTAGTAACAAAAAGTGCAAGTCTTAAGATGAAATTTTCATATTACAGAACAAAAAATATCCTTCCTTTTTCCAGGGAGGCCATGTTCTCCCAACAACTCCCTACCAGGTGGAGATTTCATTCAAGTTTCATATAAAATACTTTTTGTTTGTTTTGGCCATGAAGACCCCCTCTCCTTACAACTTTTAAGGATCCTAGAATCAAATAATGCAAATATCCCTTATGCACAAGTGTCTTACAATATGAATTTTAAGGCTCGGCAAGGGAAAATTGGCAAAAAATATACTTCCAGTCTTTCACATGTAATTGAACTGTCTATCCCCTACCACACAGAGAGAAAATAACTGGCAATGCAATTTTGCTTATCTGTGCAAATTAAGTTTGCTGTCATTAAGTTTCACAATCCACCATAAGCAACAATGCACTCTGTCATACAGTGTAGGTGTGCTGTTACCACCCCTGAAATCCCCTAAGCAAAAACCTTGCATACCTCCCCCTAAAACAATAAATTATGATCACAGCAATTGCAGGCATGTGGTATCTTTCTGGTATACTATCGTACTCAAAAAAGGCTACTAGTAAGAATAATTGATCAACAAGATTATTGTTTTTGTTATAATATTGTTCTTCTTGGTGTAGGCCCTCTTAATATCTCCACCTCTCCTGGGGCACCACCTCCCAAAGTAAACGGTCTATTCTCTGTCACATTTTTTCTATTTTATGTGTTTCTTACACAATAAAATACAGTTTTAGAGATCCAGTAGAAAGTGCTGTGAGAAAAAGGGTAGTTCTTTCGGATGTTTTACTGCCCTTTTCTAATAGTAACCACCTGTTCTTTAAGAATTCCCCTTTCATCAATCATTTAAAAAATTATCTAATTCTCTTAACTATTAAAAGCTCATGCTCTAACATTGAATAACTCTAATATTTCGCTACTCTACGCTCCTTGTAATTCTCTCACGTGCACTAAAAGAAAAATCAGCAAACCTACTAACCTTATCTATGCGACATCATGCCAGAGGGTCTTCGAACAGCAGAAGACTGAGCCCTTGCAGCAACTTTACGTCTAGTTATAAACACGGAATTTCGCTCAGGATAGGCAGTTTTGATTGATGACTTTGATGAATCAGTAGCCGCGAAAGCCAAACTCTTGAGTGACGCTCGATTACAAACAGCGAAAGACTTCACCATGACATTCCTCAAAACCATGCAGTTGAGTGGAAGTTTCTGCAACTTTACGGGGCGTGATCCAGCCTTCCAGCGGTGAACACTTTAAACTGTGGCCATTGGCGTTTTCCCCATTCTATTCCAGGGCTCGAAGTTATCTTTTTAGTGCACTTGCAAAGTTTTGCTAGTAAGATTTTTTTCCACTAGCAAACTGGTGAGACCACAAGCAAATTATTTCCCTTTGTTTGGGAGACATGGATAATTCTAACTCGCAATCGTTTGTTAGTGGATATTTTTCTTACTCGCAGATTATCAAAATCACTCGCATTTTGCGAGTTTGCGAGCGTTAATTTCGAGCCCTGCTATTCCGCTTAGGAAATTATATTTTGATTGATGACTTCTCCAAATCAGAGGCCGCAAAAGCCGCAAAACGTTAACGACACTCGTTTTGAAACATTGCAAGACTCGCCATGACATTCCTCGCAGCTGCATGATATTTATCGTTAAAATAATACTAAAACTTCTTTGTTTGGTCATGACATTTGCTTGAAAGGCCGGCTATATACCTTCTTAATATTCTCGGCATTCAAGATACATAATTCCGTTAGCCTGTGGGTAAAAATAACGACGAAACCAAATAGCATCGGGCGTCCATCTTTATGCTTCGCGCGAAAACAGAGCAGCAACTCTGCAACTGGATGTGTTGTTATAAATCGGTGGATCATAGGTACACGAAATTGCGCTAAGTCGTGGACCTTAGCACAGATCTCAATATTTTCCAAAAACAATACAGAAATAAAATACAAACTGAATTATTCTTGAGATATGATGGGTTTTTTTTGTTTTCAACGCATAAAAGCTCAGATTATGCTAGCAGTGCTAAACTGAAATAAAAGCTTAAAATAATGCTCGTTTTGCTGAATTATGCTTAAAATTATGCTAGCACAATCTACCAAAGCCTACGCGTACTGCTCACGTTATGCACATTCCCACCACATTGAGTCTCACCTCGGCAAGAAACAACCGCAAGCAAAAATTGCAATAGCGTTTCTCTCTTCTTCTCTTCTTCAAACTTCATTTTAATTATGTTACTTCACACGCTCTTTTTCACGGAGGCCATCTTGTTATGCGCAGTAAGAGATGCGCAGTGCAAAACCAGGGAATCACCTTAAGATAATCACCTTAACGTATTGTAACAGTTTTAGCCAAACTGAAGAGGTTTGAATAAACGAAACTTGTCTTAAGGCTAAAATAAAGACTAGTGCGTGAAAGACTGTTCGTAAAACTCCGTACAATAGTTATGAGGATTATCACCTTAAGATAGGTCAGTACAAGGTCAGTCAGTCGCCTGGGACGGTTGACCTTTTACTGTCGTCCTTCTGCGACGGTATGTTTTCGCCGGGTTTCTCGTCGTGAAGACAACGGAGTTCATGCATACTTATTGCCACTTTTCTTCTAAAACTGGGTTAAATATGCGTTGGCCTGTGTTTACATTGATATACCTATCGGTGAAATGAAAAAAAAAGCGAAAATGTCTGAGTTCATTCATAACTTAGCTCGCGGCCGCATGGCGACTGCTTGTTTTCTACCTAGTGTCGTCCGTCATGGCGAGGAAAATTGCCGTAAAGAAAGGTAAGGCCCAGTTCAAACGTTGTTTTTTCATGTACCAAACTTAATACCTATTTAGGTCGACTCAAATGGTTCGAGGCTGATTCAGGCGTCGAACTTAAAGTGTAGTCGAACTCGATTTATTTTCACGATGTTAAATGGTCTAGAATGCTTTAAAACAAGTGAAAATAAATTTTAGTAATTTGTGCTTTAGTTTCGGCACATGAGAAGTTCGACGTTTCAACTGGGCCTAAAGTGATGATTGTAGCCGTCTTTTTTATAACTTAAAACTGTATTTTTTATCAAGAAAAGATTTTTTTAACTCAAAAGGTGTTGGCTTAGGAAACGAAAGTTCAAATAAAAACATCGACTACAGTTTTGAAAACTAGCTAGCTTTGTTTTGTACCCTTATTCTTCTGATTGGTATTCATCGTATTATAAAATAAGAAACTCTTCTTCAGTAATTGAACCTTCTGCGAAAGAAATGACAAGCGAGTTTCGCACATGACTTCACCGTCCTCTGTTTTGTTGTCCGATCTTAAATTGAAAATTTTCGCGGCTTCTTAGTTGGTCTCGCCACTGGTAATGTGGGTTAATAATGTGGGCATTACCGTCATGGCCCCAGGCCGCCCGTATACGCATCCAGCCGTCCCAGCCTACCGTAGTGATATATCTTAAAGTCCCTAAAGAGGGGGGTGGAGGAGAAATTGTTTTTTATCCCAAATTATTTCCAGACCCCTACTAATAGCACCCATGTTTTTTAGGTACTCCCCCCCCCCCCCTTCAATCATGTTAAAAGATTTAAGGGCCCCTTTTCTTACATAATACCCAAATGGTAATACTCACTGTCACTTCCGAATCTGCCAACTAACAACAGAGAAGCACTTCACACGAAACTGAGAAAGAGATTTCACCTAGAGCCTCTCAAACAGCTTAAAGAGCAAGGATATATCAATGATTGCGTTATAACTGAGATAAGACAAGCCATCGAAAGGTTAGAAGCTGTTAGAGGCCGACGGGACCGCTTCAAGGAAGAAAGAAGATAATCAGCCAAAGCTTACTGCTTTTTATTTGAGCAGTGTTTCTCCTTAGGTTCCTAAATTTTCTCAGTCCTCTTTCTAAAAAAGTCCAGAGTTCCCATTAAAAAAATCTCGTAAAAAAAGACAAACATCCACACAATATTTTTTTTCTATGGCGTAAGCGCTCCTCTCCTAAATCCGGGGACTTTTATTTGAAACTGTCAATCAATCTTCCCGCGCGTAACGTAATTTCCGGTAAAAATGCACTTCCGGTTCGCTCTTACAAACAATTCTTTTAGAAAAAAGGCACAAGAAATAATCCTTAACAAGCAGTACATGCTCTAATAGCAAAAAACTTGACAGTGACACAGACAGTGAGTCCACATCAACCTCATCTACAAATAATGATTCGGATAGTGAGATTGCATAACATGGCTTTATGCATGTAATCATTTGTTAAAATGCCGATGAAATTGTTTCAGTGTTACACAATAATGGATGTCGTGTTGATGCACCGGGCGTCGATAAAACCCGGAACACGGAACATTCCGGAACATTCCGGAACATTCCGGAACATGCCGGAACATTCTGGAACATTCCGGAACATCCCGGAACATCCCAGAACATGAAAAAATAAATCATGGAAAAAAAAACTTTAAAATAAAATAATTTTTGTAAAAATTAATAATAACGTAAAATAACAAAAAATAATTAAGAAAAGAAACTGGTATCATCTCCGAGTATGAGAAAACAATATTTTGTCGCGATTGATTTGTTGTGCGAGTAAGGGTTTATGCAAATGACAGTAATGATCGAGTGAAGGCTTGCTTCTAAATTCAAATATATATATTAAAATGGGTCGCGAGGAGGGTGGTTTTCAAGCTTTCCTTACACAGCTACCTCTTTTAATTGTTTGCCGTGAGTTAATCATTTGGCGGTTATCCGTTTACGGCTCTGCGATGGTCTGAAATGTCGGTGCAGTATTTCATGTCAAGCCAAGTTGCTAAGTAACTCATGTGAAGCCAACGTATCGTTTCCTTATATATAACCGACATTTGCTGAGGTGCCTTGCTTTCTTGAGGTTGACATGAATCACTTACAGACTAGGCTCTGTGAACTTAAGAAGAGCTTAAGGGCTCCTGTCTTTGGATTTTAGTGGACAATACTCACATTCGTAGTAGTTTCTATACCGTTTACAGTCAGCCTGATATTTCAGACGTCTCCTCGAGTCGCAAGAGGAGTTTGCGACTCGTGGAGACGGCTGAAATTCAAGTTATTTTGCAGTCCCCTTTTTTTCCGCCTGGTTGAAGCTGTGATTTGATTTGGGTATCCACTGTGACGTTGCATTTTTTCCCCACTCTGTGTCCTGAAACGCTGCTCCCCCCTATATTTCGAGCCAAAGCCTAATTTATCGAAGACACTTGAGGGTTTGCTTTGCTTTTTGTAAACACTATCTTTCAGCTAAAGTCACTGAATATTGCAGTATCCGTTTGTTACGTGTCCAGGTCAAAGGTGAATAGAAAGGAAAGGAGCCGTCCGTCTTTCTTTGTGTGTTTTTGTGTTCCACCTTGCTAAATATATCAACCTCGGAGCATTTGGTTCTGTCGTGTCAGTGTCATGTTTGGAGTCTGAAACGGGCCTAGGAAGTCTGTGTGAATCTCCATGACCACAGGAATCACAACAGCCCCTTCCATAAAAGTTGTAGTTCCATTATTGAATAATTATTTTATTCTGGGGAACTCAAGATTGATTTTCATGTAATTATTGGGGATGAATAGTCAACTTTGTTCTCTGACGCAAATCATCGTAAGGATTGAATTCGAAAAAGTCTAGTCGCCGAGAATAGCTTCGCATTACCGTTTCCAAAATGAAATCTTGTTCACTAAAATCCAGTAACGTCTAACAAAATTCAAACAACAAACACGTTAGCAAAGCATTAATATTCGAATTAGCACCAACTTCGCTCTCACCAGTTTTGTCGTCAGCGGGTACCCAAATCACTTTGACAGCTGCGACCGCCATCTCTAACTTGGCGGGAAAAAATAGGGGGCTTGTAATCTAGCTTGAATTTCAGCCATCTCCCCGAGTCGCAAACTTAACTTGCGACTCCGAAGACGGCTAAAATTCAGGCTAACTGATAACGGTTACAAACTACCACTGCCACTGCAACTATTCACGGCAAATGTGAATCTTATCCAAGCCCAAAGAAACGAGCCCCTAAGCTCTTCTTACCGTCGCAAAGCCGCAAATGGATAACCGTTAAACCGGATGGCAAACCTTTATAAGAGGTGGCTGTGTGAGGAAAGCTTGAAAATCCCCCTCCTCGCAACCCATTTTAATATATTTTGAATTTAGAAACAAGCCTTCACTCATTACTGTCATTTGCATGGACACTCACTCGCCCAACAAATTATTTGCGACAAAATATTGTTTTCTCACGCTCGGAGATAATACGAGTTTCTTTTTCTTTATTTCTGTATTTTTCTTTTCTTTTTTTGTTATTTTAAGTTATTATTAATTTTTGCAAAAATTATTTTATTTTTATTATATTATTATAATTTTTTTTTTCATGAGAATTATTTTTATTTTTTCATGTTCCGGGATGTTCCTGAATGTTCCGGAACGTTCCGGCATGTTCCGGAATGTTCCGTGTTCCGGGTTTTATCGACGCCCTGATGCACCTACTATTTGAGCATTAAATCTTTTTGTCAAAATGCTGATTAAATTGTTTTAGTATTACACAATATAGGACTTTGTGTAAAACTGAATCAAAATCAAGTCCTTTAATACTCAAGCATCATGCTGCTCAGTAGGGATGCTACCTAGTTTTGCACTGCGCATCTCTTACTGCGCATAACAAGATGGCCCCCGTAAAAAAGAGCATGTGAAGTAACATTATTAAAACGAAGTTGACTGAAGAGAAAGGCTATTGGAATTTTTGCTTGCTGTTACTTCTTGCCGAGGTGAGACTCGTATGTGTTGTGAATGTGCATAACGTAAGAAGTACGCGTGTTGCTGAGTTCGACTTTTTCTCGGAGAACCTCGATAGTGGATGTTTAACTTGTGCTTTCATTTAAACGCTTTCTTTATCACATTGTGCCCTAAATGTGATATCTCGATGTAAATTCTGTAAAAACGGATTTTTTCATACTTTCTTCCCCCTTTCACATACATTCAATTTTGAAACTCGCCCCAGTCCTCTCTCAAAAATTGGAGGAAAATGCATTTGGTGCGCACTTTCTGCAGCTCTACCGCAAAAACGAGTACGGTGACCTCCATTTTTTATCTCATGATTTTAATAAGGACAGTGCTTCCTTTCGATGAGAAAAAAATTGGCACAAATCTATGTTCAGTTTTTTGGCAGTTTTACTAAATTTGTACGGGTTGAGCTATCACGGGTCGACCAGCGCGTGTCCAATTTAATTCTACTTTTTAGCGTAATGTAAAAACAAGGGCATTAAAAGGCATTTTTCTGGTACGTAAGTGGATAAACAATACATTAAAATCAAATTCTGAACGATACCAGATGCATCATCGAAAAAATCCGCTCCTTTTTGTCTAGTTTTGGGCTGCCCGCGGTTTTTGTAAAAAGGTCCAGAATAGCCGTATTTGTCAACATTGTGACGTCAAACCGAGCACGGTGACCCCCCCATTTGACTACTTTTTTACCATCTTCTTGACTTGTTGCATCAGTGTATCAAGTTTTATCTACAATCTATGTTAGGTTCTTTTACTAAGGAATCACCTTAAAAGAAACTTGAAGACACCCCCCCCCCCCTCCCCCCAAGGTCATCTTTTGGCATTTTAAGGGCCCCATATTCCATCAAAAAATTTTTATCCAAGTTAAATTATGACTGGTCCCAAAGTAAAAGTAAGTAATCTTTATTTGTACAGATTCATCAGGCATGACGTAATATATAGATTTAGCCAGGGCTAAAAGCGAGGCTCCCATTAAAAAAAACTATAATTTAAATCAAACAATAAACTTCTATTCCACAATTCTGTTAACTTTAGAGCACATTCATGTGACTTTTGAGGGAAAGGTTAAGTGATTTTAGAGAAAAATAATTTGCAAACAGCCCAAGAGTGAACGGGTAATGTATCACTGGAAAGGTAAATGACTCTAGTTTTTAGAAAACGTGTTGTTTCTGGGGCGCCGAATAAGAAAAATTGGTATAATGATTCAGAAAGTTGACAGATCGTTTCTGTAGGGCTATTAGTTTTTTTGTCATCTCTCTTCGCGCTTAACAGAGGTAACAAAGTAACAAAGTAACAGAGTTAGTAAGGTAATAGCGGTAACAAGGTAACTAAGGTAATCAGGTAACAGAAGTAACAAGGTGACACAGGTAACAAAGTAACAGAGGTCACAAGATATCAGAGCAAACATAGAATCAAGAGTAACAAAGTCGCAAGGTAACAGAAGTAACAAGGTAACAGAAGTAGCAAAATAACAGAACTAACAGAAGTGACAAGGTACAGAAGTAACAGACTACTAAAGGTAACTAAGTGACAGAAGTAACAAGGTAATCGGACAATCAAAGTTACAGAGGTAACTTGGTAACAGGGGTAACAAAGTAGCAGAACAAACAGAATATCAATGGGGAACAGAGCAATAGGATAACAGAAGTAACAAAATTACGTAGGTTATGGGTAGCCGAGACAACAAAGTAGCACAGGTAACAAGATAACAGAGTAATCAAGGAATACAATCCTGCAAAGTGAACAATTGCAATCTCGATCATGGAGACAAGTAATTGTGCATGCATTGTGTGCACAGACGTCTGGGACATTTTGCGATGGCTTACATGATGAACTAGCCGTGAACCAAATCTTACATCGAGTTGAATCTCCAATAGAGGTTCCATACTATGTTACATTCGCGGATATCGATCCACGGTTTTTTTTTTCTGTGGAAGTGAGGTCGATTTAGTTATTCTAGATGACTGCTACCCGTTTTGCAGTGTATGCCACGAAATATAAGCCAAAGAAGAAAATCACGAGAGCTTCCAGGTAGGCTAAATGATAGTCCTATTGACGTTTTTAATGCACCGTTCCTACTGCGATATATCGTATTATTATTCATTCAAAATATTTCCCCGATTCTGATTGGCTAAAAGCACACGTTTAATCACCATAACCAGTTACTGATGACCAAATTTGGAAGAATTTTGTGTTTAACGAGGAAATGACGTCAAAAATGCAGCGTTCTTGCAGGTTTTAAAATGCACCGTTAATCGAGAAGACCTGGGGACGAGGTTGAGTTGTTTTTGGTTGTGAACCGGTCAGCACTCGTTACAGTCAAACCAGGTCAAGCGTACCCCCCAAGAAGCCATTAATGAATTTATTATTCAAAAGTTGAATCCGTTGCTAGTTGTAGATTTCAGATTGATCTCTGCATTCTTGTATGTGTAATGAGCCGTGAACTCACACGCGAGGCAGTTACAAAATTTCTACCAGTTCCATTTTCCTGAAATTGGTGTAAATGTCTTCTAAGAACCTTAATCCATTCAAAGATTTCCAATCGACCAAATACAGAGAAGTTCTCGTAAAATATTCACTGTTCATTATGCATGCAGAACTGCCACTGACACCAGTTACGGGAACGACTAACGGATTCATTTTTCAAATAATCAATTCACTGATAGAATCTTGGGGGGTACGCTTGACTTGGTTTGACTGTAACATCCGTCGAAAGGTCCTCTTATCTTCGGTTGGATTTCGTAAACGTATGACGTCAGCCTCGCCTCGAAGTTTCATATGTGATTCATCTGCACTTCGATCGTCTAGGTCCGACTTGTTTGATTTTTGGTGAGAGATTTTGTCCTACTTTTTCGATCATTCCTCGATTGATTCCAATCAATTCAAACAAGAAGATGCCACTGCCTCCGTTTAAAGGATGTTTTGATGTTTCAAGCCTCTTCTTACTCTGCGGGGAAAAGGACCTTTCAGTGGATGTTACTGAATAACATCCTTTGAATGGCCCCAGATCACCAGGCTGTGTATCTAGGTGACAATTATACATCATCACTTTCCTTATTGAATACATGTACAATGTAAATATTGCCATACTTATATTTCACACTTGAGGAGAAGGATCAATATTGTTATTTATTATTCCACTATTATGTCATTTTACCATACAAGGTCAAGAGAATGTGCAAAATATGAGGCTGTAATAATAATAATATTCAATAATATTTCTGTCTGATTTCGTTAAAATGACTGGTCATTAAATTCTTGCCTGGCGCCGGGCTGCAGGCCAGTTCGGTGTCCAAAAAGGTAGGGGGCTTACCATCTTGGTCAGTTTAGCTGGATAGCCCAGGGACTGCCCTAACAGTGGGTGGGTGGATCAGGCCTGGGGGTCAAAATTAGTGGGGTAGGGAGGGGGGCTATTTTGACACATAAACAGCAGTGTTCACTAGAGGCTTTGACTGGCAAGTACCTTGTTCTTAATTTGCCCTAGCCACTGAGCTGAATCAGGCCTCCACTGAGAATGATAATGTTAATAGCCTTAGTCTCTATTTTTATATTTTGCACGCATTGTCCCGCCTCGAATAGACTTGCTAGCTGGGGGCAATACTTCTGTAAGTTAATTTGTTTATTAATAAAGTTTTGTTGTTGTTGTTGTTGTTGATAATTGCAGAGCTCTGTGGGAGGTACAGACAGTCACCCATTGTCCTGGGTGGGGAGGATCAAAGTCTTGGTACCAAGGACACACTTAGCGTAGGACCTGTAAAACCTCACTGAAGCCATGTTTACACAATTTCTGTCAGATTTATTTATTTATTTATTTAGGCTTACTTATTTTATGCTTTGTAATTAAGGTTGCAAATGAAAATGTGCTTAAACTGTGCATTCTTGTTCGAAGTCATTGATACTATGAAAAGTCTTCATCTACATGATATGTACAAGTTATTTCTTGGGAAAGGTTGCCTATAAGGTCAATGGGTTTGTTCCAGATTTTTGTAATACGTTTCTTTAACAGCACATCAATGAATGAATAGTGGAATCAATATTTTTAATTCAACCTAAGTAACCCCTCAGAGTTTTGACTTGGCTTCTTTTTGTTTCATCAAAAATATGTCCTGTAAAAACTGAAAGGAGAGGGTCCAAAGAATTTGGAAATGGTATCTTCCCATCTGCATTAGCCCTTCCCTCTCTGTAAATAGTCGCCACTCCCTGATTTCTTTGAGGTCTTGCTTGAATATTAGTTTATGAGTGCACCTTAAAGCCTCTTTTGCTGTAATTGTTCCTTCAACTTCTTTCACAGTAAAGGCATGTCATTCTGGAAAAAAAGAAAATGCTCTGTCATTCGATCAAGTAGAGCAGATGCTATTTAATTTTCATGAAGCAAAAAGAAACATGGAAGAGTAATTATTCAACAGTAAGATTGTTTATCCTTGTTTGATCATCATTAAACTTCCCTTCAGTTTTCTTGTGCATTATTGACTGCATGATTTGACCAGTGGGTCGATTTTTGGTGCACTCTCGAACCTCCTTTCTCCCTCTATAGGTTAATTTGTTTTCTTATTCAGTATCAAAGTGTTGATGCTTGTGAAAGGCATCTGTTCAACCAAAGTGCCCCATACAGTGGCGGATCCAGACCTTCAGATAAGGGGGGGGCCTGGTCATCCAGACCCTGAGATAAGGTGGGGGGGGGTCCGTCTCCAAAAAAAGTTTTTTTCGGCCCTTTGGGTCTCAGTCTAGTCTAATAATAAGGGGGGCAAGCCCCCCAGAGCACCTCCCCTAGATCCGCCACTGCCATAGAGAGAGGAGTATCTATATGGATGTTTGTTACCAAGAAAAGATGTCTTTACTTATAGTTTGGATTAATGCAGATTTTTAACATAGAAATTGCTGTGGACCCAGATTAGCATCTGTTAGTAAGAGGTGCATGTAAGCTTATAGGAGGTGTCGGTTAACAGAGGTTCTGTACAGTACCTGATGGAAATTGGGATTTTTTCCCCTGCTCAAGTTCTGTGTAAACTAAAATGTCATACATGTTAATGTAACCATTTACGACAGTGGTTTAAGAACAAGAGTGATGTTCAGAATACTGAAAGTTTAAAAATATTTCTTTGTCTAACAATATAAATTATAATAATTATAACCATTACTGTTACATTATTATTGTATCAATTACAGTGAAACCTCTATTAAGCGGGCACCTTCCCAAGTGTCCGCTTAATAGAGGGTGTCCGCTTAATAGAGGGTGTCCGCTTAATAGATATTTCACTGTAAAATATTATAGTCATTGCTATTACAAATTGTGGCAATACTATGCAAAATATGCTTACCATGCAGACAAACTCAGCCACAGTTATAGTTGTTCGCTTGAAAGGGAATTGCCTTTAATGTAAATAGTAGGGGGGGAGGGGCGTGCCCCCACCCCCTTTCCCTACCATCGCTGCAGCTATGTATCTCAACCCAAAATTGGTCAATTGGAAATGTTAAGATTTTATTGAACACTAGTTGTAGCATCCAGGGCGCATGTTTTCTACCCTCCGACGACTCAAGAAGCACCATGAAGCAGGATTGTTTTAGCCTTTGTTTGAACAACTGCCTACTTATGCATACCCGGCCAACTGTCGATCGCAGATTCTATGGACACTGTTAAGATCTCGAAGAGGTTTGCTTGTGCCAACAAACTAAGCAAATGACATTTTGGGAAATTGGGGTAGGGCTATGGTCAACGGCCCATTTTGTATCTAACAGTGGCGGATCTAGGGGAGGAGCCTGGGAGGCCTGGGCCCCCCTCTTATTTTTACACCAAACTGAGGCCGCGCCCGAAGGGCCGAAAAATTTTTTTGGAGACCCCCCCCCCTGCCCACCTTATCTCAGGGTCTGGATGACCAGACGCCCCCCCACCCCCCCTTATTTGAAGGTCTGGATCCGCCACTGTACAATAATATAGCTACTACTCACCCCTGCCTCCAAAGCCTTGCTTGCCTTGCAGTCCTTGTAGAGGGAAAATTTTACGGTATTTCGAGTCTCAAAATCTTCAATTAGCTTTGTGCTTCTTTAGCCCATCAGGGTCGTGATTTTGAAGCTCCTGATTTAGAACGGGGTATCCATTTCATAGGCGTTTTCTATAACAGGGTATAATATTTCGAACGCACGAAAGCTCCAGTTTTGTAAGCAGCAGGAGCTTTATTCAAGGACAGATTGCTTTTAAAAGTATGGTTCAGTGCGTTAACAGGCAGACTCTTGTACTCTGGTTGCACCCTAGAACGGAGTATAAAAAATTGGCCCATTTCTAGAATGGGGTATCAGTTTTAGGGCGAATTCTAGGACGGGGTATAAAAAATTTGCCCATTTCTAGAAAGGGGTATCAATTTTGGGGGAAATTTTTTTTAGAACGGGGTGTCAATTTGGAGTCCCGGGCGGCATATACCCACCCAAAAAATACCCAAGTGCCCATCCCGCCCCTCCCCCCCCCCCCCCCCTCCGGGCCTGTACTCTCTCTATATATTTATCTAATTTTTTTGTATCATGTGAATCAATGTAGGCTACAGTTGGGTACAAATAAAGTTGTTGTTGTTGCTGCAAGCATTCATTATTATTCGACATAGATAGACATTACACACATGGATGATTCTCTATTTTCTATATTCCCGCCAATATTTGAAAAAGTTGTTAAATGGGGCAGCGGTTCATTTGAGTTTTATTTGCTTGTTCGTGTAATTTCTTCATGAATGCCATTCGATCCGGGGCCATTCAAGGGATGTTACTCAGTAACATCCGCTGAAAGGACCTTCTTGATGGATTGATGCGCTAAGGGGCTTGATCGAGGCGAATCATTAAAACATCCTTTCCAAACAGATGCAGCGGCATCTTCTTGGTTGAATCAATCGAGGAATGATCGAAAAAGCAAGACAAGACCTCGAAACAAACATCAGATCACCAGACAAATCAGGGTGGACAATCGAAGCGAAGCTTACATGAATCACAGGGAGAACCACGAGGCGAGCGTGACGTCATACGTTTACGAAATCCGACCGAAGATAAGAGGGCCTTTTGACGGATGTTAACGAGTGCTGACATTGTGAACCAGTGAACTTGAAAAATGGCAGACATTTCACTCGTTTCAATAGTAAGTACTAGGCGAAAAAATAACGAAAGACATGGCAGGAACAGCAAGAAGACAACTCGAAGGGCGACATCTGCTATTTGGAGAATATTTGCGGAGCTGAACAACCCTAAACGTGCACTATCGAAGATGAACTTAACATCGATGGATCGATAGAGGTTAGCCATGTTTTTAAACTAGACGTTATTTTGAATGAATAATGAAACAATTATTGAATTCGGCTTTCGTATCATATGAAGAATTATGGAGATTTCGGAGGGTGTTATCCGCCTCGGCCTACGGCCTCGACGGATAACACCCTCTTCGATCTCCATAATTCTACCCCATTCATTTATTGTTAATGATGCATCACGTTGTTGTTTAAAACATGTATCAAAATAAAACAAACTTATCTTTTATCAATATCTAACTTTTCATTTTATCAATATTAGACCTAAGAACTCCAACTTATCCGTAGGGAAGGGTAATAATGTCAGGTGTAAGAAAGCATTCAATTGGAAATAATAAAAAGTCGGAAATAACAAAAAAAAAAGGCCCCCGCCCGCTCTCTTTTTTTTATAGAAATCCAGACGAGAAACAATTTTTTTTTTACTTGGCCTTAAGTCTATTTTATAAAAGAAATATAATGCGGTGAAACATATACAGAGACAACAACGGTGTTTGCTTTTCTCAAAGATAAAATCGAGGCAAAAAAATCGCTCAAAGGTTTCTTTTACAGCCAGAATTATAGCTAAATATTCTTTGGAACATTTTCTTTCTATATATTTGCGGTGAGAAAATATCTAAAGGCTTTTTACTGCGCTTTTCACAAACATGCGAACTCTAAAGTTCAAAAGCCGCCTTCACAATTGCGTTTTTCGCTGCCGTCAATCATAATTACGATCACAAGAAACGAACCTTGAAACACAGAAACACACAAAACAGATCGAAATCCACCAATCACAAATCACAAACCTTGACCTTTTGAAACCGTTAAAGTAAAGTTTTGTTTCCTAAGAGGTCCGTTAAGATGATTGACGGCAGCGAAAGACGCAGTCGTCAGTTGGCTTTTCAACTTCTGAATTCGCATGTTTGTGAAAAGCGCAGTAAAGGTCTGTAAGCTTATATTAAACCTGATACTTGGTCAGATCATTGTCTCAAATCTTACAAACGTGCAAAAAACTAAACAGCCGGATAAACTATGCTCGACTATAAAAAACAAACATTAATACAATAATTACTCAGGCTTACCATTCGAGGTGCAGCTCCCGGAAGGTATCAAGTAAGGCCAGCAGTATCGCTTCAGACTTTTCACTGGCCCTCTTACGCATCAAGCAAGGAGAAAAACGAAAACGATGCCATCCGAAATCGGATTTCCGACTTTGACAAGTGACGTATTTCTCAACCAAAAACCCAATAAACAAACTAGCCATGAACAACAGAAGACTCCTGGAAGCAGCTGAATTTAATTTTGTACATCCAGTGGAAAAAAACAGTTAAAAACATCACAAGTTGACACAAAATTCTGTCAGCTTCAGCTGTCAAAGTAAACAAGATTCAAGCATACCGACGGTTACATCTAAGCGTGTACACGTGACGTAGTTACTAAAACATGGAACGACCTAAAACCACCTAAAACCATCTACATTCACCTAAAACCACCTACAACCACCTCAAAAAATTCAACAACCACCTCAAAAACATCTACAACCACTTGCAAACAATCTAAAACCATCTAAAACAGGGTATAAATGTCTGAAATAGTTTCACACAAATGTATGTAGTCCCGCAGAATCCTTTAGTCTAGTGTGAACGTGTAGAACTTGTAGAGCCTGAATTTATACAGCTATTAACCCGTTTACAGTTGCAAGAATTAGAAAACATTATATAATGATATCTGATAATTCTTTTCAGCAAAATGAATCAAAACGTTCTTACCAGTAACGTCCCTTGGCGGGGAGGAAAGCCCCGAATATGTGATCCAAATTTTTCGTTCCGTTTTAGCTCGTAAAGTTCCAGCTACTCTAGCCTGTGCCAGGCTCCCAGATAGTATAGTGGGGACGTATTTACAACGAGCAAAGCGAAAATAAGAAGCGCGCATATCCCATCACTGCCAAGAAGAGGGCCGGGGTGAAAGTTGGGTTCCAAAACATAATAAAGGTATATAAAAATCCAGGTAAATTACTTTAAATACAATCATTCACTATTAAAATTTTTCAACCCATTTTTATGAATTTCGGCTCGTCTTAACTTGTTTTCTTCTGAATCCATTGCATTATAGATTTTTTTAAATAACATTTTTAACAACTAGAACCACTACGTGGAACTTACCGGGGCCCAGTGGGACACGGGATTGCATAGTTTACCTCTCGCACCCCTCCCCCCTCCTCTGTGGAGGCTAATACTTAGTCTGAATTAACTCATGCAGAAGAAAAGCAACAAAATGCATGAGAAAGGAGAATGTTGTTATAACGGTCTGTGTTATAGTACTGTTTTTACACTGTGATGTCAATAAGTGTGATCTGTATAGGGTTTTTATTTGTTTTTAAGTTTGAGTGAAAGAGAAAAAATCACTGACAGTTTTGGGTTGAATGGTAATGACAAAGTTTGCAAAGAAGTTTGTTACAGAATTATCACAATTTTGCCGACACGGTCTGCATTACACTTCTCATAGAACAAACATGCATGTTCATGGAGAGCCTGTAGTGTTGAAGAATCCCAGTAAGTGCATGATTTGATGACAGAGAAACAAACTGGATATATGGACATAATAAAATGCTTATTCATTGATGACTGAGTATCATTTGTAAATTCACTGCACATTGAAATGGAGGCATTTGATTGTAAGGCAGTGGTTGATACATAGTGGCATTCATCAATATGACCTATAGTAATTGTAGAGGAAGTATTTCTTTCCTGAACTGGGTAAACAGTAGTAAGTGGTGCAAACTGGCCTTGATTAGATTCTACTATTTGTATAGTAACATTTAATGCATCTGCAACTGCTTGAATGATAAGTGCATCAGCCCACGTACCTTGAATACACATATTATTTAGATATCTTAGCCATAAATTTTCGGTATTGCTTCCAACAAATCTCTCTGGGTTGTCTCTCATAAATTGAACCCCTGCAGTACGTATATGCATATGATGGTTGCTATTGCCATATAATTGATGTGATACAGATCTAAAGAAACAATCACCTGCACTGTCAACATCTATTGACTGTAAATTAAGTTCACCTAATCTTGACTGCATCAAATTCTCAGAGGAAATAGGAGAGATCAACTGCATTGGTGAGCTGTGATTTTGCATAAAAGGTCTAATTATTACTTCATGATGATTAGTGTTGTATTGAGTAGGTCCTGGGATTCTTCTCAACATCTTTACTTAGTTTGAAATCAAATGATTGGTCATATGACTCACACAACTGCAAGAAAACAATGATAAATATCGACGTGCTTTACATTTTTTCATTATCCTCTGATAATGTCTGCTGAAGAAAGACAACAAATAAGCTTTCTTGGGTATAGCCATTTTATTTAAGTTAATTATCTTTGGATCGCATTTGTTATTACATTTATATCGTGCATGATGAAGTTTTCTCACCTTATTAACATAGCGATGGAGCTTTGAAGACTTCGGTATGTCAATCGTTGAAATCTTTTTGAAGACAAATTTCTTCAACATGCTAATCTTCTTGTTGAGACCTCTAAGAAATAGCAGTGGAATTCTGCTCGGTTCACGAGCACGTCTACATCGCCTTGTAGCACGTTTTTTTAAGATGATATAAAGTTAGCTTTGATAAGTGTTCGCTTTGATTCTCGATAAATTTCACGATGGAAGGTTCACTCAATGTAGATAGCTTTGATAAGTGATTAACTCTTAAGTGATCGCTCGTAAATTTGTCTCACCAAATATTCACTCTTAAACTTTTGTTCATAAACTAGTACATCGTAAAGGTTGGGGAACGTGTCGTTCCCCAAAAAGCTATAATCTTTCTCTTGACTGTCCTCCATTCCTCGTGCTTTGATTTCAGTGAGCCAGCGATATATCTCAGTCAGCGATATATCCCTAACAATGTAACGTTGAAAAAAAGACAGAAACCGTCTGCATTTTAAGACTTGTGCCAGCCTTCGTCTGGGCCCCGGTAATGATTACACCTACTATATAGGGCGCGATCCATTCAACCAAAATTTCCGGAAATTTCGGTCCAAAACTCAATGGATCGGTTCAGTCCAACCGAAAAAGTTTCGGAAAAAATGGTCCACCTTTTGAGGTGGTCCTCTTTTCCCGGTCGGACCGGTCTGAATTTTGGTTGAATGGATCGCGCCCATAGTCTCCGTTTCCTGTGTCGTGACGTAAGGGAGTTTAGCCTTGCGTGATGACAGAGGAAACGGGTGTGAAAGACACTAGGGTTCATCTAAAGGAGGCACCTGGAATGTACAAACATGTTTGGCGGATGAGATGCTAAAAAAACTAACTTGTTCTTAGGAATGTAATCCGCCACCTCAGAACAAAACAGCAGTGAAGCAGACTCCGAGAGAGAGAGAAACCCTACCTTGTGCCTTGTGCAAAACGTCTCACTGGTACCCAGGGTAGAAAAAGCCAAATCAAGTCAGTCTTTCGACTACGAGTTTGTTATTTTATTTTATTATTTTTTGTGACTTGATAGTTCATTTTCTAAAGTTCTTTAAGTCTTTTAATATACTTAGCATGATCTCGCATTTCATTACCTGACTTAAGTTAATGGTTGATGATACAAGGGACCAGGGAGAGTAAGATTTTAGGGGGAAGTGGATGTTTTGTTCGATTCTCGTATTTCATGTTCGTGACATGTTGTCGTCTCGCCTTATTTCAGAAATTTATACCTTGTTTTAGATGGTTTTAGATTGTTTGCGAGTGGTTGTAGATGTTTTTGAGGTGGTTGTAGATAGTTGTAGGTGGTTGTTGAATTTTTTGAGGTGGTTGTAGGTGGTGTTAGGTGGTTGTGGATGGTTTTAGGTGGTTTTAGGTCGTTCCATGTTTTAGTAACTACGGTACACGTGAGGAAAAAACATGTTCAAACATGGCATGTTTTGCCGCCAAACATGTGAAGTTTGGAGTAGGGGACTGTTGTCGACTTGATTTGTTTTCGCTTATCAGAATATTCTTTGCAAGAAGTTTTACACGTTAAGAATAATTTCTGGAGGCAAGTGTGAGGGTGTCAATGGGGTTAACTGATATTTGAGCAAAAAAACAGTAGTTAACTGATAATTGGCCAAAAAATTAGTAGCTAACTGAGAAACTGAAAGTTAACAGTTAAGTTAATAAAAGCAGTAAAGTTTTGCAAACAGAAATGCTATTTTCTGGCTTTTTTTGATGACCCGGTGGAACATTAACTGATATTTTTATGTGCAAAAGGCGCCAGAGCAGTACCCGGCAAACAGAAAGCGTCTGTCGTAGAGCTGGTTGTAAACAACCCAACGAATAATTCTTAATTCTAATTAGTAACAAGATTTCTGTGTTCGGATAAGGAAATACTGTTTTCACGGACCCAAAAGGACGTCAAGTTAAACATTGCTACCGAAGAAAAAAGCTGCGACTCTTAGCATTGGATCTGGCCAAAAAGAATTTCTGATGGCTCAAAGAAAGCATCTTTCATTTAAGTACATGGAATTTGTACTTACGAGATATCACTTTTGTAACTGATGTTTCAGTTCCAACTATTGAGACAATTAGCTAGTGTTTAAAACGGTATTTCTGAAACAGTTTCATCGCAGTTTCATGCGCGATCTTTACCACCAGCGTCATGGGACTATATCATGCTATTTGCCACCTTTTTAAAAAGCTAAAAAAAATTTTGCATCAATTGAATTCCAAAATAATGGTCCAGTTTTCTTATTTAAGACTTTATTTTGGCATTGATAGTGTTTCTTGTCGTCTGTTACAATGAATTGCAAGGTTGAACTTAGGCCAACAACAAGACACAGGACACATACAGTAATTTCAACCAGATAAGTACGTGACTGATTCAGATCAGTAATGAAAGGGACTAAGAAGGTCACTTTGAAGTAGTTTATGGCAGGACCGTGCATGACCAGTTCGGGGAGATCAGTACGAGATCATCACTGGTGCGTCTGGATCTATGAGGCTGGTGTCACATTGATGGTTATACGACTTGGATCTAATTTGTATCGTATTTATTCGATTAACCAGCCCTGGGCGCTTATTAAATTTTTGAACCTTGAGAGTGGGCGCTAATACGAGGTTGGGCGCTTATTCGAATAAATACGGTACTTACAGCAAAAAATCGGATCTTAATAGCTATCGCTTACCCAGTTTTGCAACTTCTGTTAGATAATTATGTTCTTTTCCATCTTGATCAGTTACTTATAAATAGTACTAGTGGCGGAGGTTATGTGAATTCGTGTAAATTTATACCGCGATTTTAGTAGGGCTTACTCCCAAAAGTGATTGACGTGCTGAAGTAAAGAAATTCTGGTTATGACAGAATAATATTTGCTGCAGGAAAGTGAAAGTTAATAGCTAACCAAAATTAGTAGTTAACTGAGAATTGGCCAAAAAAATAGTAGTTAACTGCAGTAAAAAATATCAGCAAAATTTTTTACTAGACACAATTTTCTTTGAACAGTAGGGTCCTTTTAAGCGCTAAATTCTCAAGAAATTGTTACCATCAATGAAATCGGAATATTTCGTACAGGCTCCTGTTCGTACTATTTCCGAATGATATCTGTTGTTCTTTGCAAAGTTACGCAGCCATCGCGTTAAAAACGAAAAAGTTATAACGGAAAATTTGTCACAGCTAAATGCTCCAGTATTAATGACGGAGCCACCTTAAGAAAAGAATTGTATTCAGACCGAGTCTTCATTTTGAATGTTCAGCCAATTTCAATACCCTGTTCTAGAGCACTCTGATGTAGCCTGTGACCGGCCGTCCCCTTCCCTGAGGGGAGGGGTGGCTGTATACCTGGAATCACCCTGGAAGAAGTATTGTTTTTTTTTTCACCACCTCCAACTTTGCCCTACCCTGGGTACCAGAGGTTTTTCTCGCGTGCGGCGGGAATATTCGGTGTGGCCGAAAGCCGACACATCGTCGGCCGTAGGCCATTAAGTTTCTGGCAACAGTGGATCATAATCTCACAAATAGTAGTACAGCAAGGGCAGACGCTCGCCAAACTACGGAAAATGAGACCAGGACATTCAAGTTTACGTGGAGTGTATCCTGTTTATATGTCAGTGGAGGAAACATAAGCTTGACTTCCATGAATGTGTTTTCCTTGTGGGCTATTTATCCAAACAGGCGAGAAAGACAGCTACACTTAACATTACCACAGTTCTGCAAGGGATTTTCCAGTGACACCATGATTTACTTCCTCTCCACGGTAGGAGTTTTCTACAGTGTATTTCTAGATATTCATGAAACAAATCCCTAAATTAATAAATTGATAGAGGATTATCCTCTATTTGGTTAATATGAAGCCTCAAAACTTAAAACTGGCTTACACCTGACATCACAGCGGCCATATTCAGTGGTGGTGAAGAACAAAGGTGATTTCCTCCACTGGAAACTGAACTCTTTTTTCATGCAAATTCTTAGTATGCAATAATAAATTTCTATTTGTCTACCACCAACTTGGCCAATTTGCCATGTTTGGTTGCAAACCGAAAACTGAGCAGCCTCGAGCTCCTAATAAACTTGAGAAGGGATGTGTGTCTGCTTTAACAAAGGTTGGTTTTCACAAGCAACAGAGTCAGATTCAGAGTTGTAAGAGCACTTATGACCTTGTGAAAATCACAAGTCGAAGTCGTAAGCAGAGTCAAGTGCAACAGAATCGAAGTCAGAAGAAAAATTCGAAATTTTACCATAAATCGGGGGCACCCAAAGATGGCTTCCTTCTAAATACACTAACAACACTTTTTAGGCTACCTAGAGTACTTAAGATATCTAGAAATGCATTCTAAGCGGCGCTATAAAATTTGTATCTGTTCGGTCATCCTAGGGCACCTTCAGTCTTTTCGAAATTACCAGGGCTTTAGTATTATTTTCCCGAAAATTTTAGATGCAATTTAACTAATTACGAAGGAGAGAATTTTTCTGATTCCTCTTTCCATCACATTCTTGAATTCGAAAATTTTAGGTTTCCTTTTTTTTCTACGAAAAATAACCTAACCTGAGGAGTGAACTGTGAAAAATTAAACTTCAGAAAATCGAAGGGAATTTATTAGATGAGCTTCGAAAATTTTACACGAATAGAACGATCATCAAGAAATTTTTAGCCGTCCTCAAGTTATAGAAAAATTCTAGGCAATATTTGCGTCTCCGAACAGATATTTTACAGAAAACAGTCGTTGGGTGCCCCTGATAAATGACCTATTAATGCCTGGGGCATCTATGTAATTTCAGTGTTCCAAGCGGGGGCATTCAATAGATAGAAGGCTTTTTAAAAAATAGAAAGGCTTTTATATCATTCTCTCTTGTTTATATTCATAACTGTAAGAAGCTCAACAAACTAATAATTTTATGCATTCGGCAAAAACATCAAAAGAGTTTAAAAATATTCACTCCATCAACTGATACATCTTGGCTGTCTAGAGATCCATATCCCTCTTTCAAATCCCAACATTGATGTCAGAATCCTTGCTAAGGGTTATTGTCAGTGCCATCATTAGTCTATCTGTACTCTGAACATGACATGGCTGTCTAGAGATCCATATCCCTCTTTCAAATCCTGATACATCTTGGCTGTCTAGAGATCCACGGTTCACTATAAAGACTTGACAGAAACCGGAAACCGCGCTAGAAAAGTCTCTCGCCCCCAGGGTAACCTTGTACCAGATCAGTGCTCAGAAGTTTTTCAGTTTCATTCGGTGTTAGACAAGGATGTTGAGCGTGTCATTAAAGGCTTCTCTTCAAACAAAGCACCTGGCTACGACAGAGTATCTGCACGTGTACGCAAGGATAGTCTACCAGTAATTCTTCCGTCAATCATGAACTACTCTTTTTACACCGGCACGTTTGCAAGGGCATGGAAAATTGCCGAGGTAACTCCTATTTTAAAATCGGGTAATTCTGAAGATCCGTGCAATAATCGACCTATTTCGCTACTGCCTATCCTTTCAAAGGTATCCGAACAATTGGCCCATGGACAAATATTCGACTATTTAACAGCAAATAAGATATTGGCTAAAACTCAAAGTGGTAACCGAAAGCTTTTTTCAACTGAGACTGCCCTTCTATGTGTTACAGACGACCTGTTGCAGGCAATTGATGATAAAAAGATCTCAGCTCTAGTTTTACTCGATATGTCAAAGGCCTTTGACAGCATCAGACACGATATTCTATTGCAGAAAGTACGAGCTCTTGGTGTCTCCTTTTCATGCCGTGACTGGTTCCGTGACTGGTTCTACCTTGTTGGCCGCAGGCAAAGAGTACGCATCCAGGATGCTATATCTGATCCACTTTCCCCTGAAATATGGAGTCCCTCAGGGATCAATATTGGGTACAGTCCTGTTTACTATTTATGTGAATGACCTGTTGTCTGTCCCTACTTACTGCAAATCGGCCTGTTATGTTGATGATTCTAAACTGTACCTGTCCTTTCCCTTATCTGACATGTCCACCGCAATTCACAATCTAAATGCGGACCTGGAACAAGTCTCCAGATGGTGTTACCAAAACTCTTTATTGATAAATCCTGATAAGACTAAAGTTTTAATGATCGGTATGCCTCAACTCCTTAATAAGCTGCCCACAGCATCTGTACGGATGCTTGGAAAAGAAATTACACCCTCTACTGTTGTTAAAGATCTTGGCATTTGTATTGAACAATCACTAACTTACAACGAACACATTGCTAAAACAGTCCCTATTTGCCTACATAAACTCGTACAAATCAATAGAATAAAACACTTGCTAGATAAGAAAACAATACTTCTCCTTATGAACTCTTTCGTTTTTAGTAAGTTATATTATTGCTCAACTGTTTGGTCAAATACTAGTAAACATAACATCAACAAACTTCAGTTAGTGGAGAATTTTGCCGCCCGTGTTGTCCTTGGCCTCAAAAAGTTTGATCACATCTCACAAGCTATCAAATCGCTAAATTGGCTGCCTGTTAATGACAGAATTTACTTGAACGATGCAGTGATGATGTACAAATGTATTAATAAACTTGTGCCTGACTACCTAATCGAGAAATTTACTCTGCGTTCACAAACTCACACTAGAAATACAAGACAACGCGATCAACTGAACATTCCAAGGTGCCGCCTAACCACTGGTCAGCAGTCCTTCACCTACCGCGGTGCTAAGCTCTGGAATAATCTAAGAGACAATGTTAAATCTTCAGATTCTGTCAGTTTTTAGAAAAAAAATTGTCAACCTACTTTTCTCTGATCAATCTATGAATTTGTAAATAGTGAATGATCCATTGTATTTCACTTATTTTTTTAACGTATATTTATTATTTAGTTATTTGGTAATTTATTTAGCTATTTTAGTTGATTAGTTGATTAGTAGCCTTGTAACTGAAAAACCCTCTTTAGTGAGTTGCAAGAAAGTATGTATGTATGTATGTATGTACCTAACGAGAACCTTCCGGGCGTTCAGATAGTGGGGACGGTGCAAGCATAACCTGGGACCAGGGGCCCGTTTCTCGAAAGTCCCGGTAATTTACAGGCCCCAGGCTCTGTATTGTGGAAAGAAGGAGAAAAAATCGGAGTGGGCGCAAAAAAATTGGCCAGCGAAGCCTGGGGCCACCGCTGGGCTCGCTTCGCTCGCCGATATTTTTCCTATTTTCACCCCTTTTTTGCCTTTTCCCCCCACTGCAGAGCCTGGTCCCAGGCTAGCGCAAGCAACAGTGGGCAGAAAATTGGCGCCACTCTCCACCATCCAGAGTCTAAAGCAAACCACTCTAAGCCTCCCATATGCACAAAGACATTCTTAGAGCTTCGTTTAAACACTGGTAGCCCAAGCTCGAAATATAAGCATCGGCGAACATCGGCATTTGTTGCATAACATTCGAAATATAAGAATTTGTATGGGAAAAAAAACCTATCGTTTCCGTAACAAACCTTTTACAGTACAACCCATAAAACGGCCATAAATCGCCGATCGGCCCATGGACCACACAGGAGAGACGTAACACACGTTTTATGTAAGGTAAGTTTTTTTTCATTGAAATCCTTTCATTTTCGTAGGATATGGAAACTATAGGTTTTATTCCAATACAAACCCTTATCCTTATACAAACCCTTATGCTTATACTATTTCGAATGTTACGCAACAATGCCGATGTTCGTTCGTATTTCGAGCTTGGGCTGCCTGTGGTTTGAACAGAACAGGCGTTTTCCCCTCAACCTCTCCCTCGGATATCATTTTGTTCATCGTTCTCACTGCAAACTTCGCTTGATTTGCAGGCTAGGGCTTCGCAGGCTGAGGCGCTAAAATTCAATCTGTTAGGAAACCGACAAAGGCTCAAAATGGCTTTAGCCATGGCTTTGGCTTCACACATTCCTTTCCTTTTTGTAATACTCCGAGCACAGGAGCTGTCTGCAACTTGCCTTGGACGGGAGGACCAAATTCAACGTTACATGATTTCATCGGTGCCGCCATTTGATAACTACTACAATATTTCTAAGGCTGTTTATCCCTCTGTGGATCTTCCTTCCTTGTTGATCAAGATCACGGTTAAGTTTCTGGCAACAGTGGATCACAATCTCACAAATAGTAGTACAGCAAGGGCAGACGCTCGCCAAACTACGGAAAATGAGACCAGGACATTCAAGTTTACGTGGAGTGTATCCTGTTTATATGTCAGTGGAGGAAACATAAGCTTGACTTCCATGAATGTGTTTTCCTTGTGGGCTATTTATCCAAACAGGCGAGAAAGACAGCTACACTTAACATTACCACAGTTCTGCAAGGGATTTTCCAGTGACACCATGATTTACTTCCTCTCCACGGTAGGAGTTTTCTACAGTGTATTTCTAGATATTCATGAAACAAATCCCTAAATTAATAAATTGATAGAGGATTATCCTCTATTTGGTTAATATGAAGCCTCAAAACTTAAAACTGGCTTACACCTGACATCACAGCGGCCATATTCAGTGGTGGTGAAGAACAAAGGTGATTTCCTCCACTGGAAACTGAACTCTTTTTTCATGCAAATTCTTAGTATGCAATAATAAATTTCTATTTGTCTACCACCAACTTGGCCAATTTGCCATGTTTGGTTGCAAACCGAAAACTGAGCAGCCTCGAGCTCCTAATAAACTTGAGAAGGGATGTGTGTCTGCTTTAACAAAGGTTGGTTTTCACAAGCAACAGAGTCAGATTCAGAGTTGTAAGAGCACTTAGGGAGGGTTCATTATTTATGAGGATGACTGGGTCGGGAAAAAAATAATAGCTTTCCTCTTTCTTTCTAAAGCCCGCCCAAAAGGAATTTGGTTTTTTTGTAGCCCATTCAGTATTTGGGGTCAAATTTTTCAAAGCCCGTTCAAATTGAAGTGAGTACCTTGTGAAAATCATTCAATGTTTATTTACGACTAGAGCAACTAGTGCATGTTCGGATCAAAAACACAGCTGTTCACCGTTCGAGTCAGCAAATGGCTATCAAACAAGTTCAGCGATTACAAACAATAATTTATTAACATCTGTGAAAAGTGCACGTTAACAAATGCCATCCAGCTTGAGGCATTTCATTGTTTGCCAAATAAGTGAAAAAGTCCTAAATATATCTTTGAACACGGATATACAACCGTTTGTATTAAATGACTTGCAAGAAGCGTTTGCAGTTTTCCAACCTCTCCAAATAGAACTTCTTGTGGAGTAACGTTCCCCTTGAAAGTTTTCGACATTTTGTTAAAGGAATAAGTTTCCACAAACATGTTTTTATACACCTTCGCGTACACGAGGACATTCAAAACTTTGTTCCAGGGACGGTCTCTGCTGCAGCAGCAAGACATGGGAAGACTGGTAACTAATGTCCACAGGGCATGAAAAAATGAAACGGATTTATACTATAGTGTTTCATATTAGGTTCTGTTATAGCGACCTGAATTAATTTTTTTAAAAAGTCACCTGTTTGCAAACTCAATCAAAACCATAAAATTGCTCCTCATCTGAATCACTTTGAAAGACACACCATATCTTTTCACTTTCGTCGATGCTATAACGTTCCCGTTCGCGTGATGAAGTCGCGATAGTGTCTTGGTCTGAGTCAGGCCCACTTAACAATTCTGCAAGGACAATATCCTCCTCACTTTCGTCGTCCCCTGTGCTGTCAGTTTCCTCGCTGTCACCTTCTGTTCCACATTCCTTCGTCTCCTCGTCAGTAAACTCATTCGTATCTTCCTGTTGACCATGGTTCCCGCGAAGCACATGCAACGAGATTCTCCGTATCTTTTCAGCTTTGGTGCCGCTGCTTACGAGTTTGTAATGTTTAAGGTATTTATTCAGCTCAGATACGAGCAACTTTTTTAAATCTCCAGACTCTACGAGATCGCGCCGGGCATATTCTTCAAACGTTTTGGACATCATTTTAAGCTTTTGTTCAGCGTGCCCCCTTGTGCTAATGTCGCTTTGTATTTTAAGATCTTCTAAATGGGCAATGTATGCCTTGATCAAGTGCGGCTCCATTGCAAATTTCTCCGAAAACTGCTGGAGCACTTCTTCCGTTGTTAACATGCCGTCACTAAACATTTTCTTTATGTTTGCACGTGGCTGAAAATCATCGGGCACTCGATGTAGCAATATTTATTTGATATGAAAGTACGACAATTTACCGGGTAAATTTTCAACGACGAATACAGTTTCCACGTGTTGTTCTCATCAAACGACTGCTGCGCTTCTACCACCGTCTTAGTTTATGTTGATTTTTTTTAAAGCCCGGTCTCTTTGTTCAAGAAAAAAACACAAAGCCTGTCGCCACGGCAAGAAAAATTTTCAAAGCCCGTTCGGTTTTTTCCCGACCCGGTCATTCCCATAAATAATGAACCGTCCCTTATGACCTTGTGAAAATCACAAGTCAAAGTCGTAAGCAGAGTCAAGTGCAACAGAATCGGAGTCAGAAGAAAACTTTGAAAATTTTTACCATAAATGGCCTATTAAATGCCCGGGGCATCTATGTAATTTCAGGGTTCCAAGCTGGGGCATTCAATAGATAGAAAGCTTTTTAAAAAATAGAAAGGCATTTATTTTCATAACTGTAAGAAGCTCAACAAACTAATAATCTTATGCATTTGGAAAAAATATCAAAAGAGTTTAAAAATATTCACTCCATCAACTGATACATCTTGGCTGTCTAGAGATCCATATCCCTCTTTCAAACCCCAACATTGTTGTCAGAATCCTCGCTGAGGGTTATTGTCAGTGCCATCATTAGTCTATCTGTACTCTGAACATGACATTCAGCAAGATGAAATTTGCAAAGCCTTGTTAGTCAAGCAAGAAACTGAATGAATTGAATGATTTTGCTCCTTTTTGCTAATTCCTGGTATTTTGTAGTAATTTCTCAAAAGGGGCATCTATCAGACTGGGGGTATTTATTAGAGAGGGGCATCTAAAACAATTTTAACAGCATAGAGGGAGCATTTATAAGATAAGAGGTGTTTATTTGGAAGTGGGCGTTTATTAGGTCATTTACAGTATCCAAAAGGATAGGCTTGCATCGTAGCTTACAAGATGCAGTAAGTGCAAGTGTTGTTTATTGTACAACTGCTCTTCTTTTAGGGTTGTTGTGGTTTCAATCTGTGACATTTGGAACCTATATTGGTAGCTCCAGAAAATATCCACACCCACCATGGAGTGTCATTGGACATTCTGAGGGGGGCCTGGGGGGCTTCTTAAAGGACAAATCTTTTGTCAAAAGCAAGTCTGGGGCCTTAACTGAAATTTTCAGAGGAGTCGGGGGAGAGGAGCTTAAACCAAAAACCCCACAGAAAACAACACAATATAGTTTTCAAGTGTTTATTTGCTAGAAAGGTCCCCCAAACTGCCTTTATTACTCTGATTTATAGTTGCAGGACATAGCAGTATTACCACATCTTCCTGACCCAAGTTTGAACACAGTAGAGTGTGTAACTATGGGCCATGACAAAGCTTCACATTTTACTGGATGGAAGCAGCTGTTTCATGGCGTATGCTGGTGTATTCTCTGTATTAGTTTATTCATCAGTCACTTTGCTTCACAGTGGCTTATAGTACAGTTAAGGATTTGGAAAAGGGATAATAATAATAATAATAATAGCAAAGTTGTTGCAGTAATGTGGTTATCCTTGGTTGTTTTTGCTTCTGGTCTGTTGTTAATTTGTTGTGCTTGGTATCGTTCCACTTATGTATATGTGCGAGTATTTTTTGGATTTGTGATGTCTGTGCTTGTTCGGCGGGCTGTTTGGTGTATCTGTATACACCGCAATGCAACAAAAAAAATTGATTTGTGCTTTACAGAGGGTCATGAGGAACTAACGAGCACAAATATCATTTCTTGTTTCATACTTTACCCAGCAGTATTCATGGCATGCCATCACTTACTGTGGATATTGCTTGGAATTATAACAGAACCATTTTGGGGAATTTCAGTTTTAGGGGCTGTAGTTTCCATTTCTGCTGTTCTGTTCTTCTTAACTTACGAGTTCCACAAAGCATTCCCTTCCCCACAATGTAGTATTCAATTTTTAATGTCTTTAATTCTTATCCCAGGTATTTTCCTTGCATTTGTACTATTAATATTGGTCCTGTTAGTAATTTCACAGTCGTTCCTTAGTGAGAGCCTTATTTCCACTTTGGTTCAAAACGGTTTGGTGATTTTTGCAACTTTATGGTTTAGATATCTGAAGGTAGATCCTGATGAAAATCCTGCTAGAGTAAATGAAAGGGAACAAGCAACAAGACTGGGAAGAATCCTATTACAACAGCTGCCACAAGGGAGTAGTTAAGTGAAACAAACTTCAATACAAGCAGAATTTTTATTCACTCGTTTTTCCTGAGTTCTCCCCTTTAAGCGTTTAGCTGGTAAGAATAATTAAAGCGACCAATCCTATAAAGGGTATAACATAAAAGCTTTTCCCTGATGAGCGTTCAAGCGACAAGTATGATAACCAAAAGATGTCACTTATAGATTTAAACTCCATTTATCATCACATACCTGACATAGTTAAGAAACGCTCCATATCACAATTATCGCTACCCAGCTATGCCCGATACGACAAACATATTTTCATGGCCTAGCTATAGTCGTATAACAAGCGTCCCTCTGTATAGTCAGTTACAAGCGTTCAGATTGCGGAGGCGGCGCAAAGAGATGTGAGTAGGAAATTCGCCAGGGAGTAGGCACACTCCATAATCTGAAGGCCTGGAACAGACTAAGGATAAACGGGTGGCTGTGGTTTGCTGTTCGCCGCTTCACGGACTCGAAGCTTAGGGTGCCTTTCACTGAAGCTCAGAATTTTTATCAAAAAGTCGGCTGTCCTTGTAAGACCACGCAACACGAAAAAACAGTATCCCGGAAAACTTCCAACAACTACCCTTTCTTTTTTCAGTCAAAATTGGTGTTATTATCTTTCTTTTGAAAATAGTTAGTTTTGCGGGGGCAGTGCGCTGTTTTGCAAAAGCACCATTTCTAAATAACACTAACACCACCATCTATTTCCCAACAGAGACGTAAATAAATCGAATAATTCAATCCAAGGAAAGATTATACAAATATAAGTTAACGTTAAGTTTAGAAAGGGTTTTTTGCGTAAAGAGAACTCTGTCAAAGTTCATTAGAGTGGTCACTGAAGGGGAAAGATATCAACAGATCGATCGCAAGAAAACGTTACACACCGTAAACGGTACACACCCATCAAACAATCATATCATCTTTCATTGTTTCAAACACGTCACGAAGTTTGATTAGAATTTCTACCTAACTTTAGTAACTACGTTAGGGATCACCCAGGGATGAAGAATTTGATGTTGTTTTTTGTTGTTACCTTGAAATGGGTACTTGCTGTATTTAAGAGCTGACCTAACTGAAGCAAAAAACTTGTGATGATTTCGTATTGTAAGGGTGATAAGACGAAAATGTAACAAATGGAAGCGTTCTAATTAAGTACCCTCACTTAATACTTAGGGGCTGTCCACACTTGATGCCCGGGAGCCAGTGCATGGGTACCGGCACAAGATCGTGTTGTGTTCACACCTTGAATACTCGATATGTAACTGTGTACATAGTTACTCCATTTCGCACTGTCGGACGCCATTTTGAAACATGAGCTTAATTAGCAGCGAGTACAAAGACGTGGACTGCCCCAGAACTATCAAAAACGGTCTGCGCACAGGGACCCGGTGCCTTCTACTTAAAAAAGGATGTGTTCACATTTAATAGTGCTCAGTGCACGTGGGTACCGTACTCAGGCACCGTGCCCAGGCACCAAGTGTGAACTCTACCGTAGACTAGACTACCTTAAAACGCCCTACAGCTGTGTGCCACTGGTTGGGGTTCCAGTTTTTTACCTTCCAGGTCTGTGATGGGTTTCCAATTTTGATCTTTTTAGTCTTAGATGAGGTGATCTGCACCCACTGGGTGCTTTATATCTTTCTAGCTACACCGAAACTAGGTAGCTTTTGTATATGCGAGGACATGGCAGTTGTTCAATAACATGAATACTGAAATAAAACACATCCTTTTTACTTCCGGTCTGTCGTGGGATATACAATTGAGGCCGTGCGTCTGAGATAGGGTTTCAAATTAGAGTTATTTGGTCTGAGACGGGATAGGGTTTTCAAGGTCCTAGCAGACGACCCCCAACTAAATTTTCGCTGGTGCTCCCGAATAGAGTCAAAGCTTATAAATACTGACACCAAAGAAAAGTTTCCTCATTGCAAATGTGTCCGTGTAGTATAGGTACGGAGTGTCCGTGCGGTAATGGAGAAGTGTTCCTCTGTGTCAAAAGTAACCGTTCACACTTAGTTTAATCAATACTATGTGCAGTTCCAGGAGACTATTAAAATAAATGCAGTCTATACACAAGACCTGCATGCCCTGTGCGGTATTCGACAAAATAACAATGGTAAAGATATATAACAACACCGAAAACTAAAGAATAATAATAATAATAATAATAATAATCTTTATTCCTTAAGATAAAATCACATATCCTAAGTTACAATATAAACTCAAAAAACTATTTACATATCATATCTAAAAATTATTCTGTTACTAAAAACGTTCTTAAACCTGTCAGTGTAGATTCTAGGGACGGAGACTGACGTATTTCTAAGATTGTACCTCATTTTTTTTCCTTAGGTAAAAACTGGAAGAACGGGCATTCGGGGTCATTCGATCTTTTTTTGTAGAGTGTCTTGTCCGCCTTCTCTAGCAAATCCCTGATATTTACATTCTTGGACATAAACTTTCTTTTCATACACCGGTCTAAAAAATTCTGTATTACAGAAAGGTCGGAATCTGAGGCACCATAAACCGGCAGAGCGTAAGAAAAATTTGGTAAAACTATTGCGTTAAAAAGGTGATCTACTTCCTCCTGGGACATTCCTTCCTTACGCAAAGATCCTAATACGAATAATGACTTGTTCGCCTTAATTACCTTCGCGCGCACGTGACTACTGTATTTACAATTTTGTTGGAAAGTAACACCTAATATGGATAACTCTGCGCACTGCGGTATACTACTAACTGGCGCGATGTCCCGACTGAAACCTTTCTTACGGAAAATAATCTCCTTGCATTTTGTTGGATTGCATGTCATGCGATTGCGGCTGGACCAGCTAAGAAACTGATCCACCAAGTCAGTTCGACACTGGCCGTTTCCCCAAAAAGGGACGATAATTGTAGAATCATCAGCATATTTAAACAAGGCTGGGCGACCGTCTAGATTGATCTCCAAGTCATTAATTAACACGTTGAAAAGATATGGCCCACTGACACTACCTTGTGTCATACCCCTATTAACCTCACGCCACTGTCCCTCAAAACCGTTATAAACTACTCGCTGCTGGCGTTTCTCGAGAAAGCTTAAATACCAGTTCACAATAAGGGGATTCAATGGCAACTGCCTAAGCTTAGATGACAGGAGTTCATGATTGACACAGTCAAATGCTTTACTAAAATCCATTGCAAATACTCGGACGGCTTTGCAGTCTTGCTCGTCTAAATAGCTGTAGATGGTGTGCTGCATGCTCAAGAGCGCATCAGTGCAACTCCCCCCTGTCGTATAAGCAAACTGTGTTGAACTCAGATGCTGTTCGACAATGTCTCCTGCATGGGTGTTATACACAGATTTCTCGAACGCGCGTGCAATTACAGGCGTGATCTTAATTCCTCTGAAGTCCTGCTTGCCCTTAGGGATGTCGATCTTAGGTAGGGGCGTCACGTGGGCCCTTTTCCACGAGGAGGGCCACTTGCCAGTTTTCAGGGAAACATTCCAGATCTTATGAATGACACTTGTGAAGATCTCAGCGTGATCCCCCCAAATCCAAAAGGGAATGAGATCTGGTCCCATAGCGGTTTTCTTCAGATGTTATAAGCAATTCCACACGTGTCTTTCTGATATCTGAGGGGCTTCTACGCTCTTATCCACAATAGCTGGTACAGGCTTCATATATGCGTCATCAGTGCACAAATCGGCGAAGTAGTCGTTTAGCTCCTCCAGTGATTTAGTGTCCAATGTAACGTTAGCAGAAATGCTGCGTCGTTGGGACAAGTTATCTACGTGCTTCCACCATTCTCTGGATCCGACAGGTGCCTTTGCGAGTGTTCTTCTGTTCTTACTAATCAATTCGCTTATTTTCCTGTTAACCTCAGCCAGCCGATCTTTATTGCTTGGAGCTATTCTTGACTTTACCCTCATTAACGATTTTACTAAGGGTGTCATCCACACCGGATCACGCGATGACATGCGCACTGACCGCAAAGGCATACACTCATCCATGTGGTGTTTAATTTTTGCTTCCAAATTATTCACTGCCTCCTCGACATCATTTAAGTTTAAGACACTGTCCCAATTCTCACTTACTAGTTTTAGGTACAATCCCTCCTTACGGTGGTGTGTTTTGGTGTTTTACATGTTCAGATTATAACTTCAGGGTAGCTACGGTGAGGAGAAACCAACAATTTTTCCAAATAAGGAAAAAGTCGGGAAAATTCTCAGTTCTTCGCTCAGTCATGCGCAGGCGAATTTAGATTTTGGCTGCCACACGTTTAAGGCATGTCATAGGAAATAGATCTTCTGTATGTACTTTATTTTTATACTGTGATCCTTTATATTCTTTGATACCGTAGTCTTAAGAGGTCAATGTGGCGTGCATAAAATGCAAGACGCAAAGCCTGAAAACCTGGTCAAGAAAAAGTCGGGATTTTTTTCAGCATAAATTAAGTGGCAACCCTATAGTAACGTCTCGAGAAAAGTATATTTAAAATAGCGCTCTCTGGTCCTAAATTTCAGGGACTGTTATTCATTTATTTACTATTTATTCAACTGCTTATTTCAGTAGTTTGTTTTCTATCCTTGGGTACTTGCCTGCTTTCCTATGGCATTAATACTGCCTTTCTCCGTATTGCAGACGTAATGTTCATGTCCGTACGCACGTGGAGACAACGTATGAAAGGCCGTTCGTAAACGTAAAAGTTGAGCGAGACACGTGACTTGCCTCTAGTTTATTTCGGCATAAAGCACATGAAAATTACGCGAAAGTGGAAATGCATCCTAATGCCCAGGGACCAAGCAGTATGATTTCAACCTGACTAGTCCACATTCGGGGGCTTAGAAGTTCCTGTCCTATTAAGGCGCGTATAAACGTCTTCGAGCTCTTGTCTGGTCCTGTGATCATGAAAAACAGAAGAAAAGAAAAGGGAAAGTTAAAGTGATGATAAAATATTATGTTGGACGTACATTCATAGGTTCGGCATTCGTAGGTTCGGTTTTTATAATGACAAATGATATAGAAAAATTTCTTCAGTAATTTTTAAAGTTCAGTTGAGTATAAAATCACTCAAGTTCAAATAAGGTGAACTTTTAAGTTTCTAAAACGGAAGTCCCTGAGGACTTGAACTATATTTATTGATCACTCCTGCTCTTGAGGTAATTCCCTTGAAAAGGATGTTTTATCGATTTTTTTTAAACTTGGCACAAATGTCAGGCATATATAGGACATTCAAAAACTGTAATAAAAAGATGGGGTGCGTTTTTTCGTCCCGTGTGCCCGTAATTCTGAGTGTTTCTCCCAGTTGGGCGCGAAATGCTCCAAACTTGAACAACTGATCATACAGCTATCGTAAAGCAAAAAATGAGAATTTTACTTACACCTAATGCCGCTTGCTTTTTTGAGCTATAATTCTTCAGTTAAAAGACTTCAAAATAACCCGATCTTGAAAAAATGCAGACTGAGAAATGGACAGTTTTAACGTTATCTCATACTTCTCTGTGGTTCTAAATGAGGACTTTTCACGTCATTTATATCTGAAAAAATTAGCCTGAGAGCAAGCTCTCCGCGACTCGCTTCGCTCGCCCAAATAGGAGAGCTTGCTCGCAGGCTAGAAAAAATGATCGAACATGACGACACAAAAAAATGTGACAACAACTCGGCCAAAGAAAGAGGACACAAAAAATCGAACAAAAATAGGACGATAGAGTCGGACAAAGGAAATCGGGCATGAACAAGTCGGACAAAAAATTCGGACAAAAAATTAGACAAAGAAAATCGGACAAAAAAAATCAGAAAAAAAGATCGAACATGAAATCGGACTAAGAATCAGACAAATAAATCCGACTAAAAAGGGGACAAATTAAATCGGACAAAGAAAATGGGACAAAAAAAATGGGACCAAAAAATTATTGTTTAGTTGCCATCAAGAACTGTAATGGTGTTGGTACAGGTAAGCAAAGTTAATTTTTCAGGTTCAAACCAGAGTGTTCATACCACGCCCTCCTGAACCTCTCTCCCGTGACCTCCACCCTGATTGAAAACTGGGACCAAGGAAAAGAAACAAAATGGCGCCTAGAAATAAGATTGTGCTCTCATTTCAGAGCATAGTTTTTGTTGTGATTTCACCGTTTGGATTGAACTCTAATAACATGGCCTAAACGGTTAACTGTATGGCGGCTTATTCGTCATCGTTAAACTCAATTACATTCATAACAATGTGTTTCTTCAGAAAACGAGAAGAAAGAGGAAGAAGTCTGTTGATAACCTGGACATAATTAAGGTAGGCTTTTCTTGGTTTGACGAAATTAAGTAGAGACTAATATTTCTTTTAATTAACGTTACATCTACTCGGAAATCCTAATTATTTATTTCTTGTCTTTAACTCCATATTTATTGCCGGTGGTTGTTGTTGTTTTGTTATGCAAATGGTGCCCCTTCACCTCTCACACTTTCCTGAATGGAATGCAACCTTCACCTATCCACTAAAATACTTGTATTTTTCTTAATAGTTGAGAAACCAAAACATTGAAACTCGCTAAAATGGTGTTTATAGGGCAGGAAATAGTAAGAAAACAACAAAGACACAACTTTTTATGAGGTATGTATACTTTAATAGCTGTTTTTGTACATTTTAACTGTTTTATCAATCTTAAGATAAATTTCCATACAAATCCTTATAATTTGGCTAGTTGACTGTTGTGATTCTGGGCCCCCTATGATCTAGTTGGGACAGAAGAACAACTGAGGGTTATGGTTTAATTTTCAAAATAAATATTATTACATATGTAAATTTTAAGTTAATTATATTGCATAAAGACAGAGTTAAAGAAACGATAATGTTAGAGGTTTGAGAGAAAAATCAGTTGAAACTCTAAACCACCACACACACACACTTTGGGATCTGACAGTCTTTATTACAAGAACACTTAAATGCAATTAAATACACCTGAGAGAACTGATTAAAACAAATACTTAAAACTACATCAAACTATATAAAAGAAAACAAATAACAACAAAACCTGAAGACTGTTTGTGAGAGTGGTGCATGGGGAAAATTTGTATCTGTATAATGCTTACAATTTCCACCTCTGTCTTCTGCCTGCTTATCCTATAACTGCATATATACCTGAGGAGTTTTGCTATTAGAACCTAAATTTACAAAACCTATCGCTATCTGATTGGATACTTGGAATCTTGTGACTATCAGCTATGTTGTAGTAATTTATATCCTTAGTTAAAGCCCACCAGACCCAGTGTACACTACTTGGGGGTGGTCTGGATTTACATTGATACCAGTATCAGTATCTACTTAAAGACCTTGACATATAATTATTACGCCAGGCGAACGTTTTGTATGATGATAGTTGTTTCTATACTAAAGTCATTTTCTTGTACTAAAATATCAAGTAGAAGTCAGTGTATTTCTCTTTTAAATTCCTTCTTAGATAGATTTTGCAAGCTACTTTCTTTAACTGTTTTCACCAGTCATTTCATAAGTGACGCTCTTGCTTCTTCAACCCTTGTGCTTGATTCATGCTATCACCTCTTAAACATCTTCTGGAATGGGATCCTCCTTCACCTATCTACTTTAATTCATGTAATTCCCTGCCACCAGTCACACCCTAATGAATGGAATCACCCCTCATTGAAAGGAATGCCCCCACACCTCATACACCTTCCGGAAAAGGATGCACCATTCGCCTATATTCACATTAATGGATGGATGCCCCCACACCTCGCACACCCTCCTGAAAAGGATGCACCATTCATTCCTCCACTCTAAGCCATTCATTCCAGAACTATCCCTAACTGCTAGTGCCAGTCCATGCCATGTCCTCTTAAAACCTTATAGAAAAGTGAAAGCAGTGGGTGGGTAAGATTAAAGTTGAGTGGGCAGTGCCCCTAAAAAACCCTCAAAATAATCTTTAGACAAGATTTACACCCTACCAAACTAAAAGTATTTCCCCATTCATGACCTTCTGAATGTGATGCAACCCTATTTCTCACTGTACTGGGTGCAAAAAAATCCCCCTTGTTTCCACCCTCCCTGAACTAGCCTGCGTAGCAGGTGCTTGGAACATGAGGGGACACACAGGGCTTGCACTGTAAGTATCCCGGAGAGCTCCATACAATTCCTTATAATTTTGTCATAAGGAATTGTATGGAGCTTTCTAGGAGACTTTTCTTAATAGCTTAGGTGCGGCGGATTTTGTCATGTATGATCAGTGCGAGGTGTTTTTCCTGACACCCTTCTGTCAGGAAAATGTCATCATATGAAAGCATACCAGACACGATCGCGTCGGCAGGCTGAAGCCGACAAAAATTATAGGCTTTTCTTCTTCTTCCATTTCAGACGTCAGTTTTGTTTTGATCTGGTCAAAATAAATCAGGTTCTTAGGTTGTAGGTCATAAAATATTGTCTTATTCAGTTTTCAAGGACCTTTAGAAAACAAGATAAACGAGATAATTGACTGGACAATGAAGAAAACGCTTTTTTTGAAAGAAAATTTTTTTAAATTCCTGCAGCGATTTTGCGAAATCGCTAAGCACAATAGTTCAGTTTCCTCCAAAGCCTTCATGAAAAGCAGTAATGCCATCACAACTAAAAATGAATTTAGTTTGTATCAAAAAAGTCGTGAAAATAAAGATGAAAAAATGGATCGGAAAAATTAATAAAATTACCAAAAAACCGGGAGCTTTGTCAAACAAACCGTTGGTACGGGTTTATTTAACCTAACCTGGAAAAGGAGACACAGAATACCATCCTACATGTAGTTGTGATTTCGGGAACGGACCTCAGGAGCTCATTGCCTTAATATCTTCTACATTGCAGAAACTATACCAGAATCGCCCTGCTCGCGTGCTGACTTTCCGCTCTAATTATGACTATACAGTACCAGTGAATTGTTTCAAAATTTAAAGCGGCCGAAACTTATTTCCATCAGCGCGTAGTTAGTTAGTTAAGCAATAATAATGCACACCACTGTAAATAACACGGTTCTAGAATATCTGACGGCTTCGCGTTTTGTTCGTCGCTGCATGCGATTTAATCGCTTATAACCTAACAGAAAATGCATGAATACAAGCTCGCTGTTCAACCCCGCACTGAATTTTCAATAAGAAACCTTTCTTATAACAGAAGAGTATGGTGGAACAGCTTGTCTCTGAAGGTGCGGCAATAACGTTTTTAAAGAAAAATTAAAAAACCTTAATTTAGATATATGTAACTTTACACAAGGCCTCAATTTAAAGCAGGTTTTTTATTTTTTTAGTTTTTATCTTAGATCCATTTCTAGCTTAGTTACTAGTAGTTATTTTTTTTATACTTGAATGTAAATGTACGTGAAAGAAATACCGTGTATTACCTTACCTTACTTCTGTGATGTGTGTAAATTTGTCTTTTGCTATGGTTTTAGACAATACGACTTGTCCTGACTATCAGTTGTGCGTCAAAACAATGCATCAAGCGCGCGAAAAAAGAAATAGTCGAAGTGCCATGGCATAGCACGTAGCACTTTCTGACAAAGTTTTAACTGGAAAACGTGTTGCCATCTGATGTACACCTGTATAGTCTATGTTTGTAAGCTCTGCCTAAAGAATCACTGGGTTACACTGCACCCATGGGTGTGCCACCTAAAGTGCAGCCTATGTTTGTAAGCTCTGCCTAAAGAATCACTGGGTTACACTGCACCCATGGGTGTGCCACCTAAAGTGCAGCCTATGTTTGTTAGCTCTGTCATCTCTATCATTGTCATCAAACTCCTGGTATGTAGCCTTAATAAGCCAAGCAAATAAAGCATATAATGAGAAATGTTCGTCAAATGGTCTCGTTAAGTAAATTATACTTCACTTTGCGAAAGAAATTTATCTCTTGTATCCGTGTTACGCATCGAAAAAGCGAGAGTCATCGCATGACATTAGGTAACAGAGGTAATACTCACGGGTTTCACGAATTCCAATTCCACGATTTTTCGCAGAGTAACAAATTTAAAACTTCAATTCTTACCTTACAGTTGTCGGTTCATTTACCTTACATTTGCCAACACTAGTAAACATGAACAAAACGAAGAAATCCGGCATTCTTCTTTCAGAAGTAGCAAGCCGCATGAAGTAAAATCCACCGATATGCGCTGCATTCTCACTACAAATATAAACATTTGTCGTGAAGAAAATACGACGAGGAGAAAAAAAATGCCAGATCTTCGCCTTGGCAATGTATTCCAGCTACCAAGCCGGTGTATCTCCAGAAGGTGGACTCAAAGTGGGACAAACCTTGTGATTTTTTTAGAAGCCCTTTGCGCGCAAACTAATTTATTCTGGCGCGAAATGAAGATTAAGAAAATGTATCTGAAATCTAATACACGACAAGAAAATTTTCGCACTTTCGAGGAGCGGGACATATTAAATGGGATGAAGTCGGATTAGCTGCCCGTGGAGAAAACATCCCTGCGTGGGATTGTACTTCCAGTAAAAAGCCTCTGTGTCCTCTCATGTAACAGCTCAGGGAAGAACTGGGCACGGGAATTGATACACCCCACCTCTTAAACCCAATTTCATTTTAATGCTTGAACCTTCAAAGACCTAAACATAATTATTTAGTCAGTCCAATGTAATTTATATGATGATAAGTGTTCCTATATTGTCATTTTCATGGTAAACAGAACCTTTGACTGGATCATAGTAACTCTAATATCTAGTAGATTGATATCTGTTAGTCAAGTTATTGCTTTATTTATTTTAGGTACATATATTTCCAAAGTCAACCAGGATAATTCTTCAAAGGGGTCCATCTATGTTACAAGGTACTATAATCTATATTAATAAATTAATTGCAGCTCCAGAACACTTCTGAATTATAACTGAGTTTGTCATAGTAAAACATTGTTCTGGGCTTTTTTAGTAATAAAAAATAAGAGTATTTAATATAGCCCTTCAGTAGGAAAACAACTTTTCTACATGGACTAGTAGTTTCAAACCACCAGCTTTTTAATAGAACCAGATGTCATATCTACCACCACCACAAAATAATCAAATCCCTCTTAAATACTACAAATACTTTTGTTTTATGTGATTATCCTGCCTGTCCTTAAGCTAATAATAATAATAATAATGATAATAATGAGAACAATAATCATAACAGCATCTATCAGACTGTAGAGAGACTGTTGTGTAGATTAATGTGTGGTGAAAAGGGAGAGTGTATGTGTGTCACCTTGCAAGTGAATGTAAAAAGTAACTTGGCACAGAAGTTAAAACATAACACGGCATGATAATGTGGCAAGGGTTGTACATGGGAAGTTATCTAAGTCATGCCAGCTGGAACGGAAGGAAAAATGGTTTGAATACGTGCCAGAAGGGGTTGTAGAGAAGAATGAAGTAAAGATGCTTTGGGATATGAACATCCAATGTGATAATTATAAGGTTATTAAGGCAGGTGCTAAAAATATGGATGTGCGGTACCTGATATCATAGCAGCCTTAGAAAGGGTTACTAAGACACTTGGACTATGGACTGAAACACTGGGGATTAGGGTTAGGATGGGACCACAACAGAAAACTGTGCAAATTAGAAACAGCCAGGTTTCAAAAGAGTGTGCTTGACTTCTAAATACCAGGAATGTGTCTTCAAGGGACGCCTGGTTGTTTATGGTTATGAATGGCTCTTCTGGGATGTATGTCCGCAAGAAGACAGCCAGAGTTCAGAGCTAAGTAATTTAATAATAATAACAATATTAATAGTAATGTGGCCCTAAAAGATAATCAAGTTGTGGTAGTAAACGGCAAAAGGGAAATGCGTATACAAGGAAAAGGTAGAGGAAAATACAGCTGTAGAAACAAAATCTTGATCGCAAAAGCAGAAGTGGCTTGTTTGCAGCAAAATTGAATGCTTAGAAAGAAAGGGAAAAGGAACAGAGCAATTTTGCGAAAAGAATGTCACATTATATGCATGCCATCACTTGTTACCCGCGATGACATAGTCAGCCGGAGTCATAAAGTTCCACTTGGGTTCATATGTAACATAATCCTTGACTATGAACGTGACAAGCTGCACATTTTTCGATTTTTACAGCTTTTCAAAATAGCATTAAAATTTTTCCTTCAAATTAGGATGATTCATTAGTTAGTTTTTTTTTGTTACTTCTGCTCTGACATGCGTAAAGTACGGTCGGCAATGCAAAGCAAAAATTTGTATTTTAAAAACCTTGAAAAAATCTCTGAATAAACACAGGAGTCACCTCAGTTTTATGATAATTAAATATTTTTACCTGTTTTATACTGCTGTGTCTGTGAGACTAAAACATAATTCAAGATTTTTATTCCAGTAAAATTACAATGTATGAAAAAAGAAAAGATACAAGTATCATTGTGATTGTTTTAGAAAAAGGTATGTAAATCTATGTAGTCCAGCATTGTCTTTGGTGTTGTGACAACTCATTATGTATCATGTACTAAAAATAAATATGCAAGAGCTAAATTTAGCGGTCAAAGTAGAGCTAGCTGGCTACTGATTCCACAAAAAGCTCATTTGTCCTGAACATTTGGCTGATAATATAAAACCAAGACTTTCCAACAAGATGATCTATTATTCAAAAGATATAATAGTTTTGGGGTGGCCGCGGTTTTGTTGAAATTCATAGCAGCTTTCCTGGAAAGCTCCATGTGATCTCAGTCAAGTAAATTTTCTTTTCAACCTAAATGATTAGTAAAAAGAATAGTGCCCTTATTTTTGACCCAAACATTTTTATAACAATTACATAAACAGACCACAATCTTACTTACTGTCCCCTCTGTCTCAAGTGTCCCTTGTGTGCCCTGTGTCTCTTGTGTCCTCTTGTGTCGCTCGTGTCCCCTGTCTTGTGTCTGCTTGTCTCCTGTGTCCCCGTCCCCTGTTTCCCCCTGTGTCCCTTATGTCCTCTTGTGTCCCCTGTGTCCCCTGTGTCCCCTTGTCTCCCCTGTGTCCCCTTGTGTCCACTGTGTCCCCTTGTGTCCCCTGTGTTTTTTGTATGGTATGGTAATTGATTTTTATTTATACACGTACAGGTACATTTACATTAAGTATAGAAAAACTAACTACCTAACTAATCTAGAATCTACGAGAAAAACTAAAATAGTAAAGATGAAAAGAAAACAACTGCTTTTCAAGGAGGCCGTGTGTAAAAACAGCATATCGCTAATTGAATTATTTGTCAATCGAAATTAAGGTCTCTTAATTTTCCCTTAAATAGATTAGGGGATGTCAATTGCCGCACCTTTAGAGGCAAGCTGTTCCATAACACACCTCCGCTGTAAGAAAGACTTCTTTTATAAAATTCAGTACGGGGTTGTGAACAGCGAGCTTGTATTCATTCTCTCTAAGGTTATAACTAGTTAAATCGCAGCGAGGAACACAATGCGAAGTCAGATATTCTGGAGCTGTGTTATTTACAATGCTATGCATCATTATTGCTTTACAAACTACGTGCTGATGGACAAGTTAATATGACTTTCCCAAGAAAGATTTCCATCAATGTGAACACCTAGGGATTTTGAAGTCGACATTTGTTTCATCGGAAACTGGTTAATTTCAATTATGGGATTCCTTTCTAGCGTTGACAGTCTTTTCCTAGACCCAATTAATAAAAATTCTGTCTTCGTCATGTTAAGTGTAAGTTTGTGCGCTGCAAGCCATAGACGAATTCTATTTTGTATCCCCTGTGTCCTCTGTGTCCCCTTGTGCCCCCTGTGTCCCCCTATGACCTCCTGTGTCCCGTGTGTCTCCTGTGACCCCTGTATCCCCTTGTGTTCCTGTGTCCCCCTGTGTCCCCTTGTGTCCCCTGTGTCCTGTGTATCCCTTGTGTGCCTTGTTTCCCCCCTGTGTCCCTTGTGTCACCTGTGTCCCTTGTGTCCCCTGTATCCCTTGTATCTCCCTGTGTCCCCTATGTCCCCCTGTGTCCCATTGTGTCCCTTGTGTCCTCTCCTGTGCCTTGTAATCCTTGTGTTGCTTGTGTTCCCCTGTCGCCCCTTGTGTCCCCCTGTGTCCCCTGTGTCCTTTTGTGTCCCTAAAGGGCTCCTCAAAAATTCTATTTGGGCAACCATCTCTTAGGGCTAGGTACCCCAGGTAAAATGCTTGGGAGCCCAAAGGGCTCCCTGAAATTTTTCCTTAGAGCACGACCTTGCACCTTGTAGGTATTGGAACTCTGATACATTACATGCTATTGTTGAATGTTGAAGTGCATTTATTGAGGATATTAGTCAAGCTGGAATGCAAATAATGAACTACCCCATACTGTTAACATTATATGGTGGTAATATTGATGTAAGTTTTTTGTTTTTGTCTTGTGTGTAACTCATTTTCTAGTGTATTTAACAGAACATCTCTGTCTCTCCTGCACACATTTGTTGTTGATACACTGCTCAACTTTCCAATGCGATTCAACATAATTCTTACTTGCACCAACACATCCTGCCTAAAAGCCTTCAGGCATCTTCTTGTTGAATATATTATAATATAGAGAGGCAGAAATCATTACTTAAGAGGTTTAAGAAGGGGTTTGTTAGTAAGAGTGAAAAAGCAAGAGCAGGCAAGTATGATTAATCAGCAGTTAAAGGTTGATGCTATTCAGTTGTATGAAGGCATAAGAGAGAGAGAGAGAGACGAGATAAGGAGAATGATGGTCCTAGGTACACATGTAGACACTAAGAAAAATAGCACGAATGGGGAGGAGATGTTCAATGATATCAAGGAAGCAGTTTTTGGAAAAGCTTGTGGGAGGGTAATAGAACTGGAAACTAGAACGCAGTGGCTGGACAAATTAAGAGAGGTCATTAAGAAGCAAATACCAACCCCGAAGGAGGAGGCCTGGAAACTAGACACAAGTTGCACGGTCAAAGGTTTATGCATGGGAGAAAAACTGGAGTGCAACTGGAGTGAATTGTCTTGTCAGTTTTTGGTGGAAACGTGCTCACACCTTATATGAGAGCCTAGTATCATCCTTTCAAGCAGTCTGCCTGGTTCTCTTGAGGGAAGGCATAGAATAGAATTCACAAGTGACAACCAGCGCCCTATTACCTTATTAGAAGAAATTAACGCTCCACGTTAATTTTGTTGAGTGTTAATTTCCGCGACGTTAATTTGGCGCAGCATTAATTTCCGCGCTCTTAATTTCCAGTATTTTAACCCCAATTTTGGAGCCTGTCCAGACATTCTTGACACCTAAAGAACATTAACTACAACCTTTCTTCCTTTCCATTTAAGCTTTATTTTTCATCTTTCGCAAAAGCTAAGGCAAAGGTTTACAATATTTCGAGTTCATCTTCATCGTTGTCGCTCTCAGAAGTGATGTCAACTCAGTTTTGAATTTTTTTGCATCCAGTGTTAAAATAAATTTGTTCCAGTTGTCACCACCAACTGTGTCTAGATTGCGTTGATTTCCTTTATTATGAAATTTTACCTCCTCTTTTGCGTTAATTTTCTTTATTCGAAAGTCGTTTTCCATTAAAATCGCGTTAATTTAAGTAGTGTTAATTTCCAATACCTTAACTTCATGGAGCGTTAATTTCCTATAATAAGGTACTTGCTTAAAAACCATTTGCAAATTGCCTACTTGTCCCAACAGAACAGCATCTAGACAGGTATAACTTGATGGAGGCTGTGCAGAGCTGGGGTGCTCATATAGGATGTAGCGGTACGGTAGACAACAACAACAACAACAATGTATTTATTTAAAGAAATATAAAGTTTACAATACTTCATGTCCTGCAAATAGCTATAATGCTAATCTAGGCAGGACAAGACTTTAACTAAAGGTGTTATTAAATTACAATAAGAAAAAAAGAAAAGAAGAAATACAAAAACATACAGAAAGAAACACCTTACATATAAATTCAAGTACAAGGGATTTTGTTATTTGAAAAAGACTAAAATTACAACTGGAGGTATATACAACATATCAGGTTAACTTCACAAATATATTTTATTAAATAATTAATATTCAAATAATTATCTTCATTACCTAGAACATTAAGGAGTAGTGATTTAATTTTTTTTACGAAAATTAGAAACGTTGAGAGTCTTAACAGAAAGTGGAATAGAATTCCAAATAGACATACCAATTCTAGTAAAAGATTTCTTCATTTTTTCAGTTCTAGAGAATTTGACAGAGAAGCATTCTTTTGTAGATAATCGCGTATTATAATGATGTTTTGTATTGATTTTCGCAAACTTATCGAGAAGACTTTTAGGAGCTGTCTTAGCATGAACGTCATACATTAAATAGCTTAACTGTTGAAAGAACAAAGACTGCAAAGGAAGGGAGTTTGATTCAATAAAAAAAGGGATTGCATGGTCTCTGGGTTTAGAAAAATAAATCAAACGCAGAGCACGTTTTTGCAGAACAAGTATCTTATTGAGGTAGGTCTGTGGACAGTTGCCCCATGCACAGATACCATAATTTAAATAAGGAGAAATAAGTGCATGATATAAATTCAAAAGAAGACGCCGTGGAATGTAATGCCTCATTTTAGCAATTATTCCAACAGATCTACTAATTTTGTGACAGATAAAGTCAATATGATGCTTCCATGATAGTTCAGAATCAATCATTATACCCAAATATTTAACAAAGTCTTTCATTTCTAGAGTTACTCGAGTATTTAAAGTTGAGGAATGAAAGACATTCTTTTTTGGCGCGGATGAAAAGTGACATAATTAGACTTTTTGACGTTGAGCGTTAGTTTGTTAGCATTAAGCCATTCACTTACTTTCTCAAGTTCATTATTGACAGTTAGTTCAAGAGTACGTAAGTTGTCATTTGCATAAGTTAGACTTTTAACATCTGTGAATAGATAAAAAGTAAATTCCTTGGAAGATTTATGGATGTCATTAATATATAACAAAAATAACAAGGGTCCAAGTACAGAGCCTTGAGGCACTCCACATACGATCGTTTCAGTTTCAGATATGCATTTGTCTATTTCAATAGACTGTCGGCGATCTGAAAGATATGATCTAAACCAAGAATTTATAACTCCTCTTATTCCATACTGTTCAAGTTTTGTCAAAAGAATCTCATGGTTAACAGTATCAAATGCTGTGTTCACAATATCAAGAATCGCGTGCTGGGCACTATGTTTATTGCAAAAACCATATTGTAAATCATAAAGACTGTCATTCTTGTCTATAAACTTTATCAGTCTACGATATAAAATTTCCTCAAATAAACGATTATAAATTGATAACAAAGAAATTGGCCGATAGCTTTCAGGTAACGTCTCGTCTTCACCCTTATACACTGGAATTACTTTTGCATATTTAAGTTTTGCAGGGTAAACCCCAGTTAGTACAGACTGGTGAAAATTTTGGTTAATGGTATAGATAAGATTGATTTAGCAAGTTTTAACAGTTTAACAGGGGTAGAATAAAGCCCCAGGGCTTTATTGTATGGCAATAAGCTAATTTCTGTTTCAATTTCTTGCGGTATAATTGGATGAAAATAAAAACTGTTCTGCAAAGGTGGATCAAGATAATCAGAAAAGGTAGTGTTAACTTCAGGAATATCGGTTGCAAGTTGATGCCCTATTGACGAGAAGTATTTGTTGAGTGTGTTACCAATCGTTTTAGGATCATCTGATAAAACGCTATGCTCCTTAGAACGAATGAAGTTAATTCTTTTTGATTTTTTCCTTTTCTTCGCCTCTCCTAATATTTCGTTAATACCTTTCCATGTCGATCGTGTATTTTTTATGTTAGAGTAGAAAAACCTTTGATAGTGACGTTGTTTACTCAATCGAATAACGGTTGTTAACTTATTTCTATATATTTTATATTTCGGCCAGTTTGATTCAAAGAACAATTTATTCTTCACCATTATAGATTTCCTTAGTCAAGCAGTTAGCCAAGGTTTAGTTAGCATTTTTAGTTTTCTCACTGAAGCATCCCTGAGCGGTGCATGTTTATTAACTACATGATTTATGGTTTTATAAAGGTGAGAAAACGACTTGTTTACGTCGCAATTAGCAGAAACCTCTTCCCAATTAATTGCACTTAGGTCATTCATGAATTCATTAGCATTAAAGCTGGAATAATCCCTAAATTTAGTCTTTTTTGTATGTGGTAATTTTTGCTTGTTTACATTAACAATACAGACTTGCGAAAAATGATCGGTTGTGTCGGTGACGATATTGCCACTAGAAATATTATTCGTCAGGTTATTTGTGAAGATATTGTCAATTAAAGTTGCCGAGGACCCATACACTTGCGTTAGTTTATCAATTGTAGGAAGCATAGAAAAACTTTGCATACACTGAAGCAGTATCTGGATGTATTTACAGTTTTCATATTTTAGCAAGTCTATATTGAAATCTCCCATGAGATATATGTTATTAGTGTGATTACTGAAATACTCGAGGGAATCCGAAAGATAGTCAAGAAATTGACCTGCATTATTATGTTGTCGGTAAACAATGCCACAGATATTTTTCTTGTGATTTGGTAGTAAAATTTCAATCCACAAGGCTTGATTGATCGGATAGTGACTTGTCATAATCTAAGTATGGCATGAATTTCAGTGTATCGTGGCTGTTTTAATATTGGGGTAATGTCATAGCATAGGGTTCTGGTCTGATTCTGTAGGCTCATTACCACCAAGCTTTGTAGGAGTTGGAACATGAGGGTGTTCAACAGAGGGTTGCCCCAAGGAGATGCGCTATGCCTGAGAGTGTTTACTGTATGCTTAAACCTAATAGAGTGGAAGATCAGTGCTACAGAGGGATAAATATTCAGGGTTTATTCTAGACATTGGCCAATGAGGGTCAAATGGGCCCCCTCCTGTAATTTTAGGGGGCCCTTTTTCAAGAAAGGGGGTCCCCCAAAAAGTATTTGAACTTATTGGTACAGACTGTTCCAAGAGAAAACAAAAAATTAATGACGCTTTGCTGCCATTTTGTAACATTCTGGGCAACTGAAAAAGCCTGGGCTCGAATTACTGCAGAATCCTGGATGTTTGTCTGGTGAACTAATGACTCAAATGAAAAAGAGAAAGGCAATTGAGACAGTAAGAGGCTATCAAAGTTCAAAGTAAGTTTATAGAGCGGCCGTCAAATCAGTGTTGTTGTCAGTGGTGTTTTTCGAATACTGTATTTCAAAAAAATAGTACTTATGCTTGGGTCTATTTTTTTGGCGCCGCATTTGATACGGAAATACAAATTTTATGCAGCATTTTTTTCCAACTTGCAGAAATTTTGCAAGGCTGCACTCTAGAATAAACCCTGAATAATATTATTGGCCAAACCCATCAGTTTTAAAGTTATTACTGACCTACTGTATATTGAATGACCTCAAGATTTTGGCTACATCTGAGAGTAAACTCAGCTGGATCATCAACATGGTCAAGATGTGGGGTTATGTGGAGCCCAAACAAGTGTTCAGTGGTTCATGTGAGAAGTGGAGTGCTTGTGAGTGAAAACTTGAGATGATATTGGATGAGATGGCCAGGATAACAAGCCTTGAGGAAGGGAAGCAGTTTGAGTTCCCAGGCGTGGTTGAGAGTGTTATGCAGAAGGATAAACTGACCTTGGAGTTCACGGCCAAACAGTGAATACTAAGGGGTATTAGTCATTTGGACAAAGTTCTTGCCTTGCTAGTGTTTGGTTATCTTTTGTGGACACAACAGTGGGTGATAATAAATACACAGGAGATTGACAGGACAAGACAAGATTGTTACTGAGGTTGGGGGAAGGTACCCTGTGGCTCAAATGTGATATTTTACCTACCACGAGAGAAGGGGGCAGAGGCTTATGTTGGGTAGAGATGTAATATAATGCAATGAAGATTAAGGGTGCAGTTTGACTCTATTGTAATGGAGACCCAGCCATAAAAATGGTGTGGAAATTTGAAGAGCAAGCAGAGGAAATGGGATTGTGGAGAAACTTGGTGAAGAGGAAGTTAGAAATCAGCGATGGCAGTGAAGTCTAGTTACATAGGTTACAGGACAAGAAGTTGAGCGCTAGTGGATGCTTTTGGTGGCTAACAGAGTGGAAGTCCTCATGTCCAACACACACAATCACCAACATGTTTGAGCTGTATGAAGAACTATTAATTAGCAACTCACTTTAATATTTGCAAGTCAGAAGACCCATACAAGTTCCAAGGGCAAGGTGTGGTGCAGGTTGTGCAGTTAGGCCCCAGAAAGTATTGCTCATATCTTGTCTGGGTACAGTTTGCTAGCACATAGCAAGTACATTTCCTGACACAACTCAGCTTTGAAGATACTTTTCTATGAGATGCTGCATGATGTAGGACTCGTAGAGGAGTTCCACCCGAGTGGTACTCTCTAACCAAGCCAAGATTCGGATGACGTACAAGCTTATTGAGATGTGCTAGGTTTTGCAGACCATGTAGAGGTGTGATGCAGCAGAGTTGATGCCTGAATCATCAACCACAAGACCAAGCCTATCATCACAGTCAAAATGAGCTGGCTGAAGATCAACAACAGAGAGAAGAAGAGTATGCTCCTCCCCCCCACTTCCTACATTAGGAATTAAAACAGCAGTTCCCTGGTTCTGAAGTGAGACAACACATCATCGTTGATGCCTGTGGGGGGTGGTCATGGGAAGTGTACCAGATTGTAGGGGGCAAAAGAAAAGAGTGCCGAAAAGAATGCAGAAGGCAGTACTGTTGGGCATGATCAATAATTGCGCGGAAATTTAGAAGTTGTGACTTGAGAGATGATTGACTGTATTTTCCGACAATTTTTATAAAAAAAACTAGCTGAGGGTAAGTTTGGATTTGGATTCTTTTTAGTGTTTCATTCAATTGAGCCTTTCTTTTGTACGAGTATGTGAATGTATAAGATTGTAGGGAGCAGAAGAAAAAAGGTGTTGAAAAGAATGCAGAACAGTGACAACAGTGACAACTGTGACAACTGTGACAACAGTGACAATGGTGCCACCTCGACAACTGTGACAACGGTGATACAGTGACAACGGTGACAACAGTGATAACAGTGACAACAGCGACAACGGTGACAACGGTGACAACAGTGACAACAGTGACAATGGTGACAACAGTTACAACGGTAACAGCGGTGACAACGTTGACAACATTGACAACAGTGACAACGGTGACAACAGTGACAATGGTGACAACTGTGACAACTGTGACAACAGTGACAACGGTGACAAGAGTGACAACGGTGACAACTGTGACAACAGTGACAATGGTGACAACACTTACAACAGTGACAACAGTGACAAAAGCGACAACGGCGACAACAGTGACAACAATGACAACGGTGACAACAGTTACAACGGTAGCAGCGGTGACAACGGTGACAACATTGACAACAGCGACAATGGTGACAACCGTGACAACGGTGACAACAGTGACAACAGTGACACTAGTGACAAGAGTGACAACGATGACAATGGTGACAACAGTGACAACTGTGACAACTGTGACACAATGACAATGGTGACAACGGTGACAACAGTGACAACTGTGACAATGGTGACAACAGTGACAACTGTGACAAAGGTGACAATAGTGACAACGGTGACAACGGTGACAACACTGACAACGGTGACAACTGTGACAACAGTGACAACGGTGACAACAGTGACAACTGTGACAACAGTGACAATAGTGACAACACTTACAACAGTGACAACAGTGACAAAAGCGACAACGGTAACAACAGTGACAACAGTGACAACGGTGACAACAGTTACAACGGTAACAACGGTGACAACATTGACAACACCGACAATGGTGACAACGGTGACAACGGTGACAACAGTGACAACAGTGACACTGGTGACAACGGTGCCAACAGTTACAACAGTAACAACGGTGACAACGGTGACAACGATGACAACAGTGACATCGGTGACAACAGTGACAAGAGTGACAACGATGACAACGGTGACAACAGTGACAACTGTGATAACGGTGACACAGTGACAATGGTGACAACGGTGACAACAGTGACAACTGTGACAATGGTGACAACAGTGACAACTGTGACAAAGGTGAGAATAGTGACAACGGTGACAACGGTGACAACAGTGACAATGGTGACAACACTTACAACAGTGACAAAAGTGACAACGGTGACAACAGTCAAAACGGTGACAACAGTGACAACAGTGACAAGGGTGAAAACAGTGACAATCGTGACAACACTGACAACAGTGACAACTGTGACAACGGTGACACAGTGACAATGGTGACAACGATGACAACAGTGACAACTGAGACAATGGTGACAATAGTGACAACTGTGACAAAGGTGACAATAGTGACAACGGTGACAACGGTGACAACAGTGACAACGGTGACACAGTAACAACGGTGACAACAGTGACAACGGTGACAACAGTGACAACGGTGACAACAGTGACAAGGGTGACAATAGTGACAACGGTGACAACAGTGACAATGGTGACAACACTTACAACAGTGACACAAGTGACAACGGTGACAACGGTGACAACAGTCAAAACGGTGACAACAGTGACAACAGTGACAAGGGTGAAAACAGTGACAATCGTGACAACACTGACAACAGTGACAACTGTGACAACGGTGACACAGTGACAATGGTGACAACGATGACAACAGTGACAACTGAGACAATGGTGACAATAGTGACAACTGTGACAAAGGTGACAATAGTGACAACGGTGACAACGGTGACAACAGTGACAACGGTGACACAGTAACAACGGTGACAACAGTGACAACGGTGACAACAGTGACAACGGTGACAACAGTGACAAGGGTGACAATAGTGACAACGGTGACAACAGTGACAATGGTGACAACACTTACAACAGTGACACAAGTGACAACGGTGACAACGGTGACAACAGTCAAAACGGTGACAACAGTGACAACAGTGACAAGGGTGAAAACAGTGACAATCGTGACAACACTGACAACAGTGACAACTGTGACAACGGTGACACAGTGACAATGGTGACAACGATGACAACAGTGACAACTGTGACAATGGTGACAATAGTGACAACTGTGACAAAGGTGACAATAGTGACAACGGTGACAACAGTGACAACAGTGACAACGGTGACACAGTGACAACGGTGACAACAGTGACAACTGTGACAACGGTGACAACAGTGACAACGGTGACAACAGTGACAACAGTGACAAGGGTGACAACAATGAAAACGGTGACAACAGTGACAACACTGACAACAGTGACAACGGTGACAAGAGTGACAAGAGTGACAACGGTGACAACGGTGACAAGGGTGACAAGAGTGACAAGAGTGACAGGGGTGACAACTGTAACAGGTGACAACAGTGACAACAGTGACAACTGTGACAACGGTGACAACAGTGACATCGGTGAGAACAGTAACAACGGTGACAACTGTGACAACTGTGACAACAGTGACAACAGTGAAAACAGTGACAAAAGTGACAACGGTGACAAAGGTGACAACAGTGACAACGGTGACAACTGTGAAAACAGTGACAACGGTGACACAGTGACAACGGTGACAACAGTGACAACTGTGAAAATGGTGACAACTGTGACAACAGTGACAACAGTGACAACGGTGACAACAGTGACAACGGTGACACAGTGACAACGGTGACACAGTGACAACGGTGACAACAGTGACAACTGTGAGAACAGTGAGAAAAGTGACAAGGGTGACAACAGTGACAACGGTGACAACAGTGACAACAGACAGAACTGTGACAGTGGTGACAACAGTGACAACGATGACAACTTTGACAACACTGACAACAGTGACAACAGTGACAACAGTGACAACGGTGACAACAGTTACAACAGTGACAACGGTGACAAGGGTGACAAGAGTGACAACGGTGACAATGGTGACAACTGTAACAAAGGTGACAACGGTGACAACAGTGACAACGGTGACAACAGTGACAGCTGTGACAACAGTGATAATGGTGCAAACAGTGTTAACAGTGACAGCGATGACAACGGGGACAACAGTGACAGCTTTGACAACGGTGACAACAGTGACAACAGTGACAATAGTGACAACGGAGACAACAGTGACAAGAGTGACAACAGTGACAACTTTGACAAGACTGACAACAGTGACAACAGTGACAACAGTGACAACAGTAACAACTGTGACAACGGTGATAACAGTTACAACGGTGAGAATTGTGACAACAGTGACAATAGTGACAAAGGTGACAACAGTGACAATGGTGACAAGGGTGACAACTGTAACAAAGGTGACAACAGTGACAACAGTGACAACAGTAAGAACAGTGACAACAGTGAGAACAGTGACAACGGTGACAACAATGAACACAGTAACAACAGTGACAGCTGTGACAGCAGTGACAACTGTGACAATGGTGACAACAGTGTTAACAGTGACAACGATGACAACGGAGACAACAGTCACAACAGTGACAGCTGTGACAACGGTAACAACTGTGACAAAGGTGAAAAAAGTGACAACTGTGACAACGGTGACAACTGTGACAAAAATGACAACAGTGACAACAGTGACAACGGTGACAATAGTGACAACGGTGACAGCGGTGACAACAGTGAGAACAGTGGAAGCGGAGACAATAGTGACAACAGTGACAGCTGTGACAACTTTGAGAACTGTAACAACAATGACAAAGGTGACACAGTGACAACAGTCACAACGGTGACAACGGTGACAACAGTGACAACAGTGACAACAGTGAAAACGGTGATAACAGTGAAAACAGTGACAACGGTAACAACTGTGACAACACTGACAACAGTGACAACAGTGACAATGGTGACAACAGTGACAACGGTGACAACAGTGACAATGGTGACAACACTTACAACAGTGACAAAAGTGACAACAGTGACAACGGTGACAACAGTGATAACGGTGGCAACAGTGACAACGGTGACAACAGTGACAACAGTGACAACTTTGACAATGGTGACAACAGTGACAACTGTGACAACTGTGACAAAGGTGACAACAGTGACAACAGTGAAAATGGTGACACAGTGACAACGGGGACAACAGTGACCACAGTAACAACGATGACAACAGTGACAACAGTGACAACAGTGACAATGGTGACAACAGTGACGATAGTGACAACTGTGACAACGGTGACAACTGTGGCCACTGTGACAACAGTGACAACGGTGACAACTGTGACAACGGTGACACAGTGACAACGGTGAGAACAGTGACAACAGCGAGAACAGCGACAACAGCGACAATGGTGACAACGGTGACAACGGTGACAACAGTGACAAAAGTGACAATGGTGACAACAGTGACAACAGTTACAACGGTAACAGCAGTGACAACGGTGACAACATTGACAACAGTGACAACGGTGACAACGGTAACAACAGTGACAACGGTGACAATGGTGACAACTGTGAAAACTGTGACAACAGTGACAACGGTGACAAGAGTGACAACGGTGACAACTGTGACAACAGTGACAATGGTGACAACACTTACAACAGTGACAACAGTGACAAAAGCGACAACGGTGACAACGGTGACAACAGTTACAACGATAACAGCGGTGACAACGGTGACAACATTGACAACAGTGACAACGGTGACAACAGTTTCAACGGTGACAACGGTGACAACAGTGACAACAGTGACAACTGTGACAATGGTGACAACAGTGACAACTGTGACAACGGTGACAACTGTGACAACTGTGACAAAGGTGACAACAGTGACAACAGTGACAACAGTGACAATGGTGACACAGTGACAACGGTGACAACGGTGACAACAGTAACAACGATGACAACAGTGACAACAGTGACAACAGTGACAATGGTGACAACAGTGACAATAGTGACAACAGTGACAAAGGTGACAACAGTGACACAGTGACAACGGTGACAACGGTGACAACAGTGACAACAGTGACAACTGTTACAACGGTTACAACAGTGACAACTGTAACAACTGTGACAACACTGACAACAGTGACAGCAGTGACAACGGTGACAACAGTGACAACGGTGACAACAGTCTCAAAAGTGACAACAGTGACAACAGCGACAACAGTGACAACAGTGGCAAGGGTGACAACGGTGACAACAGTGAGAACTGTGAGAACGGTGATGACAGTGACAACGGTGACAACTGTGACAACACTGACAACAGTGACAAAGGTGACAACAATGACAAGGGTGACAACAGTGACAATGGTGACAATGGTGACTTACAACTGTAACAAAGGTGACAACAGTGACAACAGTGAGAGCAGTGAGAACAGTGAGAACAATGAACACAGTAACAACTGTGACAGCTGTGACAACAGTGACAATAGTGACAACAGTGACAATGGTGACAACAGTGTTAACAGTGACAACGGTGACAACGATGACAACGGAGACAACAGTGGCAGCTGTGACAACGGTGACATCTGTGACAACTGTGACAAAGGTTAAAACAGTGACTAAGGTGACAACTGTGACAACGGTGACAATTGTGACAAAGGTGAGAACAGTGACAATAGTGACAACGGTGACAACGGTAACAACGGTGACAACAGTGACAACTCTGACAACGGTGACAACGGTGACAACTGTGACAACAGTGACAACTGTGACAAAGGTGACAACAGTGACAACAGTTACAAAGCTGACAACAGTGAAAGAGTGACAACAGTGACAATAGTGACAACAGTGACATTGGTGACAACGGTGACAACAGTGACAACGGTGACAACGGTTACAACTGTGACAACTGTGACAGGGGTCACAACAGTGACAATGGTGACAACACTTACAATAGTGACAAAGGTGACAACGGTGACAACAGTGACAACGGTAACAACTTTGACAACAGTAACAACTGTGACAACTGTGAGAAAGGTTTCAACAGTGACAACGGTGACAACGGTGACAACAGTGACAACGGTGACAACAGTGACAACAGTGACAATGGTGACAACGGTGACCACAATGACAACGGTGACCACAATGACAACGGTGACAACTCTTACAACAGTGACAACAGTGACAACGGTGACAACAGTGACGACGGTGACAACAGTGACAGCAGTGACAAGGGTAACAACGGTGACAACAGTGACAACGGTGACAACTTTGACAGCACTGACAACAGTAACAACAGTGACAATGGTGACAACGGTGACAATAGTGACAACGGTGACAACAGTGACAACAGTGACAACTGTGAGAACGGTGACAAGGGTGACAACGGTGACAACGGTGAGAATGGTTACAACAGTCACAACTGTCACAACGGGGACAACAGTGACAACAGTGACAACAATGACAACAGTGAGAACGGTGACAATGGTGACAACAATGACAACGGTGACAACAGTGACAACGGTGACAAGGGAGACAACTGTAACAAAGTGACAACGGTGACAACAGTGACAACGGTGACAACAGTGACAACAGTGACAACTTTGACAAGGGTGACAACGGTGACAACAGTCACAACGCTGACAATAGTGACAACAGTGACAACGGTGACAACAGTGACAACGGTGACAATGGTACACGCAGGAAATATGAACGAAGTTATAGCTACGTTGAAGTCATAGCGAATCAATTGATTCTTCTCAATTAAATCAACCTTTATTTATGTCTAGGCATTGAAGAGTGATCCCGAACGGATGAAGAGAATTGAAAAGGAGAAACGGGAGTACCAGCACCCTAGTCATCGCAAGGTTTGTTTTACTGTATTTTGTTTTAACATTCGATATGTGCGATTCATTCCGTTTTAACGCACACAGAGACGATTGGCAAATGAATACGTGTTTTAAAAGGCGCCTCTTCGCGGGAAGGTGGGGGTGCCTATTAAATATCATTTGAAAATGTTGCTATACCTTGAAATAAAAACTTAAGCCAAGTTTTTCACGAATATATTTTAGTTGCTTTAACTGCCAGTGGTGTAGTTTTTACGTCTCGCGAAAATTTTCTCATCCCTTTTCGCAAAATTAAATAACAGTAGGAAGATTCAGTTTTTCTATTTCATATTTATAAAAGCTTCTGTCCAGCCATATCATTCTCACCTTTTTATGTCATTCTTATCTTTTTAATTATCAGGTAATGAGGACAAGGAGCCGTGCAGCTAAAGAACGATCACGAGCTAAGGACGAGAGATCCTCTCGACGCTTCAAGGCGCAAAATAGGGAACTTAAGAACCACGACGAAGTTCACGACGACGACGTCTGTTGACTGGGAAAGGACTGGAACGAAAACGTCAGTTTCGGCGGGAAAAAGGAAACTTAAGATGCAGTCGATCGGTAGGTCGACGACGACGACACTGAATGTAAACAAACATGTAGACTCTGATGTTCGTTGGCAACAAAGTTTTTTTTCGCAAAGGCGTCTTTTAAGACGATGCAAGATCTTATTTTATAAGCCGTACGTCTACTTTCATTGACGATGAAGAATTTTTAGTGTTGTCAGACCTTTTCGAATGGAAAAATCTCTGCTTTCCGTACGAAGGTTATTCAACTTTCAACCTGAATGACATGACCAAGTCCGAGTGTCTGTCATAGTTTACATTTGGAAAAAGAGACATTCCAATGCGATAGCTGTTTTCCATATGAAGTTCATTTCCTCTATATTAAAGATATATGATTTGCCTGACCTAAATACGTACAAATAAATTTGTCACTTACGAGTTCGCTCGCTCGGCCTGCACAGCTCAGTGATGTCTTCGAAGTAAACACAATTCATCAGTCAAATTTTCAATCAACATCGCTTGTTAGGAGAAAAAAGAAAGGATACCAGGATTTACGAGGTGAAAAAATACAAAGCCCTTGAAAAATCGCTTAAAAGCAGGGAGTTATACCTGCCGAAGCTTGTGGATTGCAGGACGACGTGATTCTACTGTGTTTGGCGTCGTCGACGACACCACGACGACGAAATTTGTTAACCGCGCTTGCGCAGTGCACGATATCTCACTTCCGGTCGTCGTCGACAAAGTCGTCGTCGTGGTTCTTAAGTTCCCTAATAACGGGCGGTCAACGGACGATACCCGGCCAGGATGACCATTCATCAGGACAAACTTGCCTTTTGCCGGTCGTTTAGCCTGGACGCGTAAAAAAGTGAGAAAAACAAAGAGTTTGACACCATAAGATAGATGTCGGGCAACGATTGGCATTTATCGCGACAAGCTTTCGGTTTGCCAGGTAATTTTGCCTGGACACGTAAATAGGTGACAAAAAACGACAACAAAAACCTTTTTGCACCGTTAGATGTCCGAAAAAAGAGATGACCATTAGTTGGGACAAAACATTCGGTTTGCCGCGCGGTCGTTTTGCCTGAACTCTGAAGAAACCCAATTTTTTATAAACCAATGCGTTTCAAGAGGACTGGCATATTTTCACTTTATAGCGCAAATGTAAGCTTAAAGGTAAAGAGATTGTAATCGTAAATGAGTAAAATATAGGGCGTGGTAATAGTGAACCGTGTTCCTTTACTTGCTACTTATAGTTCTCTATGATTATAACAACATAAGCCATCACAAAAATATTCTGCGTCTAGAGCCAGTCGACCATTCGTATGGTGCAGAAAATAGTAAACCGCACACCAAGACGGCGGTTCTGTCGCTTTGTTTCACGGATCTTTTTCTCCCTTCCCATCACTCCCTTCGTTCCCGCTTTCCTTAACAATTAACTCAAATATTCTCCAGGGATCGCGAGCGACTGGGGACGAAGCAGTAATTTGCTTATCTTAAATATCCTAGTTTAAAACCCTCTTTTTAAAAATTGAAAAGACGTTAGGGGATCGTGCTTTTTCGTCTGCGGCCCCTAACTTATGGAACGTTCGCTTCCGTCTTGAGGACAATTTTGAACGTTTTAAATCTTTACATAAAACGCATCTTTTTAGACTAGCTTTGATATGTAATGTATTTAACGTACTTTATATATGTATAACGTTTTTATCTAATTTTAGCTGTAATTACTTTGTTCATTTAAGCTTTTATTTTAAACATTTAATTTAAAGCAGTCAGTTGTTACGCGCTTTTGATCATATTTACATGGAAAAGGTGCGTTATAAATTTTTAATTATTTTAATTACTACTATATCTCTTGTATTGAAAAAGCCAACGTAGCAACCTGTTGTTATCCATTAGGCGTTAAGTGTTAAGTTGAATTTGTAATAAGCCGCCTCCAAGCTGTAATCACTGTAGCGAATTAGCCGTCATCCACTCTTTTGTAACGTTTACATGTAATGTCTCAGGACAAGATGGCCTGCGAACAAGCTCGGCTTCATTCGGAGGAGTCGCGTGGCAGCAGCACGCGAGAAGAGACGCGCGTACGTCGGTTCTCTTGCTGCTCGCATTGCTCGCTGTAAAGACTGTAAATGGAGAGCTTGTTCGCAGGCTAAAAATAAGTTTAAATGTCTACCAACAGTCTAAGAAATGGTTATATGTTAGATTGTATTTTGATTGTACTACCGCTATGGTCTTGGAATTAAACGTTACGTTGGAACCAAATTCTGTCTGAAGTTACTATCTCAAGTATGTTGGCTCCTGATCACCTATCTATCTAAATGTTAGATAGAAACTATTTATTCGCCATCCTCGGAGACCCAGGGGCAGATAGTTGGGGCGTTAGAAAGTGTAAACGGGCACCATTTTTTCCCGTCATTTACACTTTCGCCGCTTCTGTTAGGTTTTCGCTGGTAAGATATTCAGTCATAGATTTAGTGCAAAGATAAAGCTTGGTTGCCGATATATGACTGTGTGTGACTCGAGATACAAAAAAAGAGTCCGTTGTCCGCATAAAGCTGAGCTAGCCCGTTTTAGGCGTTCAAATCATGGGAAAAAAGCAGCGAGGGGGGTGGGCTAGGTGGTGAGAACGACATCGTACATGAAATCATCAGAACAACGGTGAAGATATAACTTGACAGTGCAAGTTCTTACCTCGGAAGATTGGCACTAACGATTTATTTACAGAAATTTAACCTTAAGCAATCTGATAAATGTCGTTTTTGCCATTGAGAAATGGACTATTTCTCATCTATTTCTGTGATGTTCTGCAGCAAAAGCTGTTTGGAACGATGTTAAACAACTTTTATTTTAAAAGTGCCCCAGACTAAGAAATTTTGCATTGACTGCTCTTCAATCTGATAGGGCTTTTTAAAGTTTCAACCTCTACAGCGATCGATTTCATTCTTCTTCTTGGGAAATATCATATTTACTCGTGTAAATTAGCTGGAGCGTCTCCTCTTTGATGGTAACATTGAAACTGAGCAAGACAATTAACACTTCTCCGTAATTCTTCGACCGCCTTTTCACACAGTTGGAAACTTTGCTGGCTTGCAACTTTTACCTTCTAGTCAATTACTTTGTTACCTTTATGTCCCTGTTAAAGTTAAACCGTCCACCCATTCCTCTATTCCTTTTTTCATTGAGGAAAACAAAACTATGTGAGTACCCAGTTAAGCGAAGGCAAGCCCAAACTGAACCGCAGTTAGTTCATGTAACTGTCAGTCTTACCCGTCGTTTACAAATCTGTAACTTTTTTGTTTCTGTAATGTGTCAATAATAATTTTCTGTGCTGTAGAAATGCAATAATAATAATAATCATCATCATCATCATTATCGCTGGCTGCTCAGCTTTGGCACTGAACAAATACCTGAAAAGGCATAACTCAGGTTTGAAGGAGCTAATGAGATCTAAAGCTAATAGGCCATTTCCGAGTTCCCCCGGGCCTCTGTTTCAAAACGAGGGTAGGTGCTCAGCCTTTGATATGGATATTCCCGTGTTTGCGGAATATAATGAAGTTAGGGCCAAACGAGTGGACGTAAGGATAGCAGATCATAAAGCAAGGACAGTAGCAACTCTGGAAATGAGCTGCCCTTGGATCCAGAATCGAGAGAAGACAGACAAGCTGTAAGAAGGTACAGAAGTTTGGCCCCTATGCTGGGAGACATAGCATAACTAGTTGTAGATTTTTCTTAAGTTTGTCGTCGTATCATTTTATTTATTTATACATATATTTATATATTTTTTATTTTATCTTATTAAGTTATTTATACAATTAATGTTTTTTTTCTAGTCTAAGGCTGTTCCTTAGAGTCCCAGGGTCACGTCCGAAGCCACTGGTGGCTGCTGCTATTTCACACCCATACGTGTTTACGATACTGTCATAATAATAAAAACACTAACACATTGATAGTACATGACAAAGGTAGCAATACATGACGAGACATGTTCCATCTTTTTTGACGAGAAATCACACAAAAAATGTGACAACAAATCGGCCAAAAAAAGAGGACAAAAAATCGGACAAAAAGGCGAGACATCGAATCGGGCAAAAAATAGGGCAAGAAATCGGACAAAGAAAATAGGACAAAAAATCGGACATGAACACGTCGGATAAAATAAGTCGGACAAAAATAGGATAAAAGAATCGGACAAAGAAAATCGGACATGAACAAGTCGGACAAAAAATTCGGACAAAAAAATCGGACATAGAAAATCGGACATAGAAAATCGGGCAAAAATCGGACAAGAAATCGGATCAAAAAATCAGAAAAAAATCGGACAAGAACATGTCGGACAAAAATATCGGGCAAAAATCGGACATGAAATCGGACAAAAAATCGGACATATAAATCGACACGAATAAGTCGGACAAAAAGATCGAACATGAAATCGGACTATTGGACAAATAAATCCCACTGAAAATCGGAAAAGAAAAATCGTACAAATAAATAAATCGGACAAAGAAAATCGGATAAAAAATCGGACAATAAAATCGGACAAAGAAGTCGGACAAAAAATTGGACAAAAAATCGGACTAAAAAATAGGTCATTGAGTGTTTGTTACCATGCCGACCTGAACCTCACTCCAACCTCACTCCAACCTCCACCTTGAGAGAAACCTGGGACCAAGAAAAGAAACAAAATGGCGCCTAAAGATGGTGTTCCCGGATTGAGCTCTTTTTCAGAGCATAGTTTTTGTTGTGATTTCACCGTTTGGATTGAACTCTAATAACATGGCCTAAACGGTTAACTGTATGGCGGTTTATTGGTCATCGTTAAACTCAATCACATGCTCAAAAAATGTGTTTCTTCAGCAACGAGAAGAAAGCTCACAAAGGAGTGGGAAGTCTGCAGTTGATAACTTCAGACATTAAAGGTAGGCTTTTCTTGGTTTGACGAAATTAAGTAGAGACTACTATTTCTTTTAATTAACGTTACATCTACTCGGAAATCCTAGTTATATATTTCTTGTCTTTAACTCCATATTTATTGCCGATGGTTGTTGTTGTTTTATTATGCAAATGGTGCCCGTTCACCTCTCACACCTTCCTGAATGGAATGCAACTTTCACCTATCCACTTTAATGGATGGAATGTTCCAGCCACCCAGCACCTCTCAACCTTAATGAATGGAATGCATTCTTCACTACACCGTTTTAATGAAGGGAATGCCCCCTAAACAACAACAACAACATAACTTTATTGTGAGAATAAACTATAAGTAAATACACTGAGTGGTGGGTAGCAAAAGCTAGTCTAGGTGGGACAGAAGAACAACTGAGGGTTAGGGTTTAATTTTTGAAATAAATATTATTACATATATAAATTTTAAGTTAATATCATTGCATAACGACAGAGTTAAAGAAACGATAACGTTAGAGGTTTGAGAGCAAAATGAGTTCAAACTCTAAACCACCACACACAGACGCTTTGAGATCTGACAGTCTTTATTACAAGAACACTTAAACACAATTAAATACACCTGAGAGAACTGATTAAATCAAATACTTAAAACTACATCAAACTGTTTAAAAGAAAACAAAAAACAACAAAACCAGAAGACTGTCTGTGGTAGTGGTGCATGGGGAAAATTTGGATCTGCACTATGCTTACAATTCTGCTTCTGTATTCTGCCTGCTTATGCTATAACTGCGTATATACCTGGGGTGTTATGCTACTAGAACTAAATTTACTAAACCTGTTGCTATCTAATTTGATACTTGGAATCTTGTGACTATCAGCTATGTTGTAGTAATTTACATCCTTAGTGATGATAGGTGTTTCTATACTAAAGTCATTTTCTTTTACTAAAATATCAAGGAGAAACCAGTGTATTCCTCGTTTAAATTCCTTCTTAGGTAGATTTCACAAGCTACTTTCTTTAAGTGTTTTCACCAGTCATTTCAGAAGCGACACTCTTGCTTCTTCAAGTCTTGTGCTTTGTTCATGCTGTTACCTCTTAAACATCTTCCGAAATGGGATCCTCCTTCACCTATCTACTTTAATGCAAGTAATTCCCTGCCACCAGTCACACCCTAATGAATGGAATCACCCCTCATTGAAAGGAATGCCCCCACACCTCATACACCTTCCTGAAAAGGGTGCACCATTTGCCTATATTCACTTTAATGGATGGATGCCCCTACACCTCGCACACCATCTTGGAAAGAATCGAGAAATAATGCCTCCACTCTAAGCCATTCATTCCAGAACTATCCCTAACTGCCAGTGCCACTCCATCCCATATCCTCTTTGATGTTAAAATGTTCATTGATAACTTTGGCATTTAACTTTTTCCACCAATTAAAACCTTATAGAAAGAAAAATGAAAGCAGTGGGTTGGCAAGGTTAAAGTTGAGTGGGCAGTGTTCCTATGAGAAAACCTCAAAATAATCTTTAGACGAGATTTACACCCTACCAGACTTAAAAGTATTTCCCCATTCATGACCTTCTGAATGTGATGCAACCCTACTTCTCACTGCACTGGGTGCAAAAAATCCCCCTTGTTTCCACCCTCCCTGAACTAGCCTGCATAGCAGGTGCTTGGAAGTAACAGCGCAGGGAAGAACTGGACACGGGAACAGATACACCCCACCTCTTAAACCCAATTTCATTTTAATGCTTGAACCTTTAAAGACCTAAACATAATTATTTAGTCAGTCCAATGTAATTTATATGATGATAAGTGTTCCTATATTGTCATTTTCATGGTAAACAGAGCCTTTGACTGGATCATAGCAACTCTAATATCTAGTAGATTGATATCTGTTAGTCAAGTTATTGCTCTATTTATTTTAGGTACACATATTTCCAAAGTCAACCAGGATAATCCTCCAAAGGGGTCCATCTATGTTACAAGGTACTATAATCTATATTAATAAAATTAATTGCAGCTCCAGAACACTTCTGAATTATAACTGAGTTTGTCATAGTAAAACATTGTTCTGGGCTTTTTTAGTAATAAAAAATAAGAGTGTATAATATAGCCCTTCAGTAGGAAAACAACTTTACTACATGGACTAGTAGTTTCAAACCAACAGCTTTTTAATAGAACCAGATGTCATATCTACCACCACCTCAAAATCATCAAATCCCTCTTAAATACTACAAATACTTTTGTTTTTGTGATTATCTTGTCTGTCCTTAATCTAATAATAATAATAATGAAAATAATGATAATAATAATCATAACAGCATTGATCAGACTGTAGAGACACTGTTGTGTAGATTAATATGTGGCAAAAAGGGAGAGTGTGTGTGTGTCATCTTGTGTTCTAAGCGAATGTAAAAAGTAACTTTGCCCAGAAGTTAAAAAATAAAATGGCATGATAGTGTGGCAAGGGTTGTACATGGGAAGTTATTGAAGTCATGCCAGGTGGAATGGAAGGAAAGGTGGTTTGAATTTGTGCCAGAAGGAGCTGTGGTCTGAGAATAATGAAGTAAAGCTGCTTTGGGATATGAACATCCAATGTAATATTAGGTTATTGAGGCAGGTGCTAAGAACATGTCTGTGCAGTACCTGATGTCGTAGGGGCTTAGAAAGGGTTGCTAAGACACTTGAACAATGGATTGAAACTCTGCGGATTAGGGTTAGGATGGGAATGCAACAGAAAACTGTGCAAATTAGAAACAGCCAGGTTTCAAAAGAGTGTACTTGACTTCTGTGTCCTCAAGGGACCTCTGGTTGTTACAGTTATGAATGGCTCTCTTGGAATGTATGTCTGCATGAAAACAGCCAGAGTTCAGAGCTAAATAATGTAATAATAACAATAATGATATTAATAATAATGTGGCCCAAAAAGACAATCAAGTTGTGGTAGTAAACAGCAAAAGGGAAATGTGAATACTAGGAAAAGGTGGAGGAAAATAGAAACAAGATCTTGATCACAAAAGCAGACGTGGATTGTTTGCAACAAAATTGAACACTTAGAAAGAAAGGGAAAGTAACAGAACAATTTTGCGAAAAGAATGTCGCATTATATGCATGCCATCACTTGGGATGACATAGTCAGCCAGCGTCATAAATTTGGTAGCACATTCCTTTTGTATTTCTCTTGTGATTCAAAAATTGGCTTGTTTTTTAACTTTCCTGTATCCCATGCCTGTCCCAAAAATTGTGTGAGTTTTATTGGCTGCAACTTCGAATCACCCATAAGTCAAGTTGGATTGCACAAGCAGAAAAAAAATACTGCGTTAGCAAAGGATGGAAAAGTAATCTTACTGTGTAGCGGAGGACAAAGTGTGGGCTGTGCTTTAACTTATGGTGCCCGGTCGCCTGAGGTGACTAAGACCTGGCCTTAGGCGACTGAAAATATTGTCCAGGTCACCCAGCCAGGTGACATGCTCGTGTTGCTTTCTTGATTTAAAGAAAAAAAGCTAGAATTGATTACTTGTGACTTCATAGTTCGCTTGGCCACGTCACAGCCTAAAAAGAATGTTCTGCTTGCTAAGAAACTCTTAAGGTCAACTTGTATTTAGCATGTCTATCAAAAAGCTTTTTAAACGAAAATGTTGTTACATATAAGCGCACGTTGATGTTTAAAGATCGTTCCACTTGGATTCACATGTAACATAATTTTTGACTATGAATGTGACAAGCTGCACGTTAATTTTTTTTTGATTTTAACAGCTTTTCAAATTAATTAGGATGGTTCATTAGTTAGTTTTTCAAAAGGTATTGTTACTTCTGCTCTGACAGGCATAAAGTACAGTTGATGACACAAAACAAAAGTTTTGTATTTTAAAGACCTTTAAAAAATTTCTGAATAAACACCGGAGTCAGTTTTATGATAATAAAATCTTTTTACCTGTTTTTTACTGCTGTGTCTGCAAGACTAAAACATAACTTAACATTTTAATTCCAGTAAAATACAAGGTATAAAAAAAGAAAAGATGAGTATTATTGTGTTTGTTTTAGAAAAAGGTATGTGAATCTATAAAGTCCCGCATTGTCTTTGGTGTTGTGGCAAGTCATTACGTATCACCAGAAACTCATAAGGGGTTGAAACGTGTAACTCTCATATGTTTGCTTTGTCCGATGCTCGTGATTATTCATTTTCAAAAGTACCATATTTGGAACGAGAAGAAGAGACAACTGACCAATCAAACTTCGTTAACAACGTGACGTAATTTTACTTCAGGTTCCCGCACCCGCTTGAAAAAAATGGCCGACAAACGGGGGAAAAACTCCCGAAAGCAGCGAAAGCTTTCAAAGGTTGAAACCACGAATCTTACCGAACTACTGAGCAGGATATTATTGCCTCACCACCTGGGCCAAACATAACATTATGAAACCCATTGACGTCCTTGCAACTTCTTGAAGTTGTCACTTCAAAAAAATGATGCCTCGTTGACCCTTTACACAGAAAACTTATACTGCAAATAGGCTTTTAAAATTCTTATATTACTAGTCTGGAATAAACAGTTAAAAAATATTTTTGAATAAAATTCATTAGCTGCGTATCGAAAAAAGACTGAACCTGACATCTTCGCAAAACGTAATGCGTGTAAGTAATGTGAGAAGCATTTTTTAGCTCAAATTCAGCTTGGATGTTGTGGTCACGATTGTGTTTTGAGCTAATTTCATGAATGAAGAAAGTCAAAACAATAGACAGAGAAGCCATTTCTTGAAAATCTTTATTCAAAATCCAAAAAGTTAATCCAGTTTAAAGCAATTCAGGAAACACTATCTGGATCGTGGATCCATTCACGCAAGTGAAATCGACTGAGCACATGGCAAAATTCAACACAAAATCCATCTCAAATCGGGGCACCTTTTGGAATTTTTCGTTAGCGCTGAAGAGAAAAATTTGTAAAATGTCTTTGAAAAAATTTAAAATACATAAATTCCCTTTCAAAAAGTAATTGTCTTGGCCGTAGAGTGCAAAAAAATGAACCTGAAAATTCAGCAAAAGCTTCGCTGCCTTGGTTGCCTTTCAAAACAGACCATGCGCTCCTCTGTGAAGAAAACAAGGTTGAATTCCTCGAAGGACGATTTCTTGATGAAAAGCTTCCCTTCCTCCACAAAAAGAAAGCTGAGCATTCTTTTGAACTTTCTTTTTCCATTTTTTATCTTTTAATGGTGTATTTTTAACCTTGAAATGCAGAACTCTTGGCTTAAAACATCTGCATGGTGATCGCGCAGCAGCCATTTCTTTGAAAATGGATATCCGTCACTAAAGTTTCCAAATATGGTAAAAGTGAATATTCACGAGCATTGAACGCGAGTCACACGTTTCAACCCCATGTGGGTTTCTGGTATCACGTACTAAAAATAAATATGCAAAAGCTCATTAATTTGTCCTGAACATTTCGCCGATGATATAAAACGACAGCTTTCCAACAAGATGATCTATTCAAAAGAGATAAGAGCTTTTGGGCAGCCATGGTTTTGTTGAAATTCATAGCAGCTTTCCTGGAAAGCTCCATGGGATCTCAATCATTAATTTATCTTAAGCAAATTTTCTTTTCAACCTAAATGATTAGTAAAAAGAATACTGTCCTTATTTTTGACCCAAACATTTTTATAAAAATTTCATAAACAGACCACAATTGTACTTACTGTCCCCTCTGTCCTAAGTGTCCCTTGTATCCACTTGTCTCCCCTTGTGTCCCCTTGTGTCCTCTGTGTCCCCTGTGTCCCCTTGTGTCCTCTGTGTCCCCTTGTGTCCCCTGCATCCCCTTGTATCCCCTGTGTCCTCTTGTGTCAGCTGCATTTGCTTGTGTCCCATCTGTCCCCTGTGTCCCTTGTAACCCTTGTGTCCCCTGTGTCAGTTGTGTCCCCTGTGTCCCTTGTGTTCCCTGTGTCTTTTGTGTTCCCTGTGTCCCCTTGTGTCCACTGTGTCCCTTTGTGTATGCTGTGTCCTCTGTGTCCCCTTGTATCCCTTGTGTCCCTTGTGTCCATTGTCCCCTTGTATCCCATGTCCCTTGTGATCCCTTGTGTTCCCTGTATCCTCCTGTGTCCCCTTGTGTCCCCCTGTGTCCCTTGTGTCCCCTGTGTCCCCTTGTGTCCCCTATGTCCCCTTGTGTCCCATCTGTCCTCTCTGTCCTCTTGTGTCCCTTTGTGTCCCCTGTGTCCCTTGTGTCCCCCTCTGCCCCTTGTGTCCCCCTATTTCCCCTTGTGTCCCCCTATTTCCCCTTGTGTCTCCTGTGTCTTTGGTCCCCTGTGCCCCCTTGTGTCCACTGTGTCCCCCTGTGTCCCCTTGTGTCCCCTGTGTCCTCTTGTCTCCCTTTGTCTGCTGTGTCCCCTGTGTCTTCTTGTGTCCCCTGTGTCTCTACAGTCCTGTGTGTCCCCTGTGTCCCCTTGTTATCCCTTGTGTCCCCTGAAATGTATGGCAGCATTGCCCTTGTTTCTCATATTGTGCTTAAACTTTGCTGGGTTTCATTGCTTTCATATGACATCGTGGGTTTTTTTTTTGCATGCCCAGGAGGTCAAAGGATGTGATTTTTCATGAAAATAAAAAATCAAAATACAAAGTTCTGCTTGACTTTTTTAGAAAATAATTTGTTTAATTTTTAATAATCTTCTAACAGCTCACTGATTTATTAATTTGGGCGACCACCTTGGAGGCCTGGGCACCCCAGCTAAAATGTTTGGGAGCTCAAAGGGCTGCTCAAAAATTTTATTTGTGCGACCACCTTTTAGGCCTGGGCACCCTAGCTAAAATGCTTGGGCGTCTGAAGGGCTCCCTTGCACCCTGTAGTTATTGGAAGTCTGATACATTACATGCTATTGTTGAATGTGGAAGTGCATTTATTGAGGATATTAGTAAAGCTGGAATGCAAACCCCATACCCTTAACATATATGGTGGTAATATAGATGTAAGTTCTGTTTTGAGGAGCAAAGGAACCCATGTGTGCAACTCATCTTCTAGTGTATTTAACAGAACATCTCTGTCTCTCCTGCACACATTTGTTGTTGATACACTGCTCAACTTTCCAATGCCCTTCAACATAGATCTTACTTACATCAACACAACCCGCATAGAGGCCTTCAGGTGTCTTCTTGTTGAATATGTAGAGAGGGTAGAAATTATTACTTACAAAGTTTAAGAAGGGCTTTGTTAGAGTGGAAAAGCAAGAGTAGGCGAGTATGATCAATCAGCAGTTCAAGGTTGATGCTATTTGGTTGTATGCAGGCATAAGAGAGAGAGAGAGAGACGAGATAAGGAGAATGATGGTCCTAGGTACACTAAGAAAAATAGCTTGAATGGAGAGGAGATGTTCAATGATATCAAGGAAGCTAGCAGTTTTTGGAAGAGCTTGTGGGAGATTGAAATGGAAATAGAACTGGAAACAAGAACACAGAGTAGCTGGACGAATTAAGAGAGGTCATTAAGAAGCAAGTACCAACCCTGATGGAGGAGGCCTAGAAACTAGACACAAGTTGCATGGTCAAAGGTTTATGCATTGAAGAAAAACTGGAGTCCAACTGGACCAAATTGTCTCATCAGTTTTTGGTGGAAACATGCTCACGCCTTACATGAGAGCCTAGTATCATCCTTTCAAGCAGTCTGCCTGGTTCTCTTAAGGGAAGACATAGAATAGAACTCACAGGTGACAACAAGTGCCCTATTACTTGCTTAAAAACCATGTGCAAATTGCCTACTTGTCCCAACAGAACAGCATCTAGACAGATATAACTTGATGGAGGGTTTGCAGAGCTGGGGTGCTCATATAGGATGTAGCGGTACGGTAGACAACCTGTTGATTGATTGGATAGTGACTTGTCATAATCTAGGTATGGCATGAATTTCAGTGTATCGTGGCTGTTTTAATATTGGGGTAATGTCATTGCATAGGTTTCTGGTCTGGTTCTGTAGGCTCATCACCACCAAGCTTTGTAGGAGTTGGAACACGTGGGTGTTCGTTGTCACGAGGAAAGGGAGGGAAACCTCCCAACCGATAATATTCAACAGAGGGTTGCCCCAAGGAGATGTGCTATGCCCGAGAGTGTTTACTGTATGCTTAAACCTAATAGAGTGGAAGATCAGTGCTACAGAGGGATAAATATTCAGGGTTTATTCTAGAAATTGGCCAATGAGGGTCAAATGAGCCCCCTTCTGTAATTTTAGGGGGCCCTTTTTCAAGAAAGTCCCCCAAAATGTGTTTGAACTTATTGGTACAGACTAATCCAAGAGAAAACAAATGTTTATTGACGCTCTGCTACCATTTTGTAACATTCTGGGCAACTGAAAAAGCCTGGGCTCGAATTACAGTTGACTCCCAATAACTCGAACCTCTAAGGGAAATCGGAAAAGGTTCAAGTTATAGGGAGTTCAAGTTATGGGGAGCTCGAAAAAAATAGCCGGGGCTAAGGAAAAAAACAGTTTTTACTGTGTTGTGAACATTTTAATCACATTTAATTGTAGAAATGTCAAGTAAAAAAGATACCTCTAGATTATAAATCAGAATGTAACATAACAAAACCTTGCTTAAATAGAGCATGCTTTTTACTGTTTTGAGAAGTAAAGCTGTTTCACGTTAGATTTGTGGCAAACAACATCAACCTTCAATAGTAAATTATGTGCCTACAACACATCAAAAGGAAATTCAAAATTCAATTTTTTCCCGACTTTTAAGGGCTCAAAACATGGTTCGAGTTATCGAGGGTAAAATTATATAGAAAATATCTGAGGGGAAACAAAAACTACTTTGAGTTAGCGGAAGGCTGGAGTTACCGAGGGTTTGAATTACTGAGGGTAAAATTACAGTGGAAATATATGACGGAAATCCAGGGGAAATCGATTTTGGTTCGAGTTAGCGCGAGGTTGGAGTTAGCAAGGGTACTGCAGAATCCCAGATGTTTGGTGAAATAATGACTCGAACGAAAAAGAGAAAGGCAAATGAGAGAGTAAGAGGCTATAAAAGTTCAAAGTTAGTTACTTTATAGAGTGGCCATCAAAACAGTGTTGTTGTCAGTGATGTTTTCGAATACTTTATTTTAAAAAATTAGTACTTATCCTTGGGTCTATTTTTTTTGCGCCCCATTTGACGTGGCAATACAAATCTTATGCGGCATTTTTTCCCAACTTGCGGAAATCCTGCAAGGCTGCACTCTAGAATAAAATCCTGAATATTGTCTAAACCCATCAGTTTTAAGGTTATTACTGACCTACTTTATATTGAATGACCTCAAGATTTTGGCTACATCTGAGAGTAAACTCAACTGGATCATAAACATGGTCAAGATGTGGGGTTACGTGGAGCCCAAACAAGTGTGCAGTGGTTCATGTGAGAGGAGGAGTGCTTGTGAGTGAAAACTAGAGATGATATTGGATGAGATGGCCAGGATACCTAGCCTCGAGGAAGGGAAGCAATTCAAGTTTCTGGGCATGTTTGATGGTGTTATGTAGGAGAATAAACTGGCTTTGGAGTTCACATCCAAAGAGTACCTCTAAGGGGTATCAGTCCTTGCCTTGCTAGTGTGTGGTTATCTTTTGTGGACACAACAGTGGGTGATAATATATATACAGGAGGTTGACAGGACAAGACAAGATTGTTACCGAGGTTGGGGGAAGGTACCCTGTGGCTCAAATGTGATATTTTACCTATCACGAGAGAAGGGGGCAGAGGCTTACGTTGTGGAGAGATGTAATATAATGCAATGAAGATTAAGGGTGCAGTTAGACTGTTGTAATGGAGACCCAGCCATACAAACAGTGTGGGAATTTGAAGAGCAAGCGGAGGAAATGGGATTGTGGAGAAACTTGGTGAAGAGGAAGTTAGAAATCAGTGATGGCAGTGAAGTCTAGTTACATAGGTTACAGGAAAAGAAGTTGAGCGCAAGTGGATGCTTTTGGTGGCTAACAGAGTGGAAGTCTTCATGTCCAACGTACACAATCACCAACATGTTTGAGCTGTATGAAGAACTAAATTAGCAACTTACTTTAATATTATTTGCAAGTCAGAAGACCCATACAAGTTCCAAGGGCGAGGTGTGGTGCAGGTTGTGCAGTAAGGCCCCAGAAAGTATTGCTCATATCTTGTCTGGGTGCAGTTTGCTAGCACATAGCAAGTACATTTCCCGACACAACTCAGCTTTGAAGATACTTTTCTACGAGATGCTGCATGATGTAGGACTCATAGATGAGTTCCACCCCAATGGTACTCTCCAACCAAGCCAATAGTCAGATGACGTACAAGCTTATTGAGATGTGCTAGGTTTTGCAGACCATGTAGAGGTGTGCTGCAGCAGAGTTGATGCCTGAATCATCAACCACAAGACCAAGCCTGTCATCACAGTCAAAATGAGTTGGCTGAAGATCAACAACAGAGAGAAGAAGAGCAAAGAGAAGACTGTAAAGTATGCTCCTCCTCCCCCCTCCTACATTGGTAATTAAAACAGCAGTTCCCTGGTTATGAAGTAAGACAACACATCGTTGTTGATGCCTGTGGGGGGTGGTCATGGGAAGTGTACCAGATTGTAGGGGGCAGAAGAAAAGAGATTCCGAAAAGAATGCAGAAGGCAGTGCTGTTGGGCATGATCAATAATTGCCCGGGAATTTAGAAGTTTTGACTTGAGAGATGATTGACTGTATTTTCCCACAATTTTTATAAAAAAAACTAGCTGAGGTTAAGTTTGGATTTGGATTCTTTTTAGTGTTTCATTGCATTGAGCCTTACTTTTGTATGAGTGTGTGAATGTACAAGATTGTAGGGAGCAGAAGAAAAGAGGTGTTGAAAAGAATGCCAAAGGCAGTGTACTGTTTGGCATGATCAATAATTGCCCGACATTAACTTAGAAGTTGTGACTTGGGAGATGATTGCTTGTATTTTCCAACAAAGACCTCTGCTAAAATAGATAATAATAATAATAATAATAATAATAATAATAATAATAATAATAATAATAATAATAATAATAATAATAATAATGATAATACTAACAACAACAACAACAATAATATCAAAAAAACACACTTTATTAAACTCTTCTCAAATTGAAAATTAAATACAAATTTAGTATAACTATAGTTTAAAAAGGACTTCTTGGTGATCTGGTGGTTTTCAACAGAGCAAATGTAAACAACTGTCTATAAACTAAAGAATGAAAATTTCTATGTACATCCCAATAATAAAGTATCTATAGCTGTTGAGTCTAGGGAAGTCCTGCTTGACCCTTCTCTATTTCTAGATCCCTGTCCTTAACATCTAAGTTCCTCCTTCTCGGGGTTTTCGATCTCCTTAGGCATAGGAGCACGCTCCGCAAAATTGCAAAGGACACTTTTGCCCTGACCCATGAAATTGTTGTGGCATAGCTCTCTTGCTTATAATAAACAACTTCAATCCCCTCTTGGAATAATAATAATAATAATAATAATATAATAACCTTGAATGTCTAGAATTATCTTGTAGCTTTAGTTGCTTTACCTACAGCTGTTTTCTGCTTTTCAGGCAGAAGAGAAAAATGAAGAGCTGTTTTCAGCAGGATGAGGAAGATCTTGAGGTGTTCATGAAGTGGTGCAAGTAATGGCGAGGCAACTGTAGTGAACTGAATGACATCATTGCCTCAGGAAAGAGACCACATGTTCTTAGGTTGGTTTTTGAATCTTTATTGGTAAATTTATTTGAATAGTTACTTACTGATTTTTAGAAATACATTTATTAAGTTCTGGAAAACTGAAGTTGTTTATGACCTGGAGCAGTCTTACAGGCTAATCAATTCCCCTTTCAACTTTTATCTCAGCAAGTGTTGTTTACCTGTCTTACATCTTGTGATTAAATGTGCTAGCCAAGTGGGTTGCTCTACTAGCCTCCTGGGCTATCAGGCAACACCTTTGTCATGCCCTGATTGAGATGAGGAGATAGAAACACATTTGAAACATGTTAATGTCTTGAAGGAATTGCATGCCATGTGTCTAAACCATTTTGTAACTGGCTTATAGTATTGTGCTTTATGCATCTGATACAAAAAACACCCCATCCCTACTGAGTGATCAATGGTTCTTGAAGCTGATTAATAGAATAGTAATATTAGTGATTGTGTCTTAACTTTAAATAGTTTTAAGTTGTTAAATCTTATGGTACATTTGTGTTTTTTTCCAGGTCAGATGCTGAAAATGCCACCAACAGACTGGATCAACATTATTATTAGAGTTTATCTTCAGTATCGTAAGTGCTGTGTATTTTACTTTGTAATCCAGCTCTTGAGTGAACCAGATAAACAAAAATAGGTGGCTGGCTTGTTCAAAAGACAATTAATGTAATCCAGGACACAAAATTATTGGCTGCACATTCACAGTCAAAATACAATCTAGAAATTGAATTAGTAAGAAAAACATACTGGGCACTAAGGCAGCAATTGAAAGCTAATTCTTGTGGAAGGCAATTACTTCCTGTAAATGCAAAAGTTAAGTTCCCAAGCGAAAAAGTTATGAAAGAGTGAGTTGGGTCAATTTACTGTCGAGCATCTGAACTGGGTTAGTACAATTAGAAAAAATTGACTTGACCTAAAGGATTTTTGGAGAGAAAAAATAGTCTTTGTTTGAAGCTCAACAGGCCATCCAAAACAAGGTCTACTCAAATTGAAAACTGTCCAAAATACCTGCAACACTTGGGTTAATTACACTGATTACCATTGAATAACTCTAGTGGACATCATTCAACCAATGCAACCAATATGGTAGAAAAACATTTTTAATGCTAACTTGTTTCAAGAAAGAATATATTGCAATATACATTTCTGTATATATTGCAATTATTATTTCAGCCAAACATGAATTTACCCTGTATGTTTTAAATCAGTATGTAGTTGCTTGGTTCTTTAATACAATAAAGGTCTTGACAATGTTTTACAATTTATTTTGCACAAACTTAAGTCGTAAAATCATAAGCAGAAATTTTGGCTACAGACACTGGCAGTTATGTGCAACTGTACTGAATCCATTTTGATTTTAATCTTTCATTGGAATAGATTAATTGCATAGAACTGTTTTTTTTACTAAAAAAAATAATAATAATTTGGAGAAGTAACTGCAAAAAAATCAAAATCATTTGAGTCAAAAAACTGGACGCAGAACTCAAAGTATAGCAAAACATTGTTTAACTGACACATAAATTTGATATACTATTTGATACACAGGAATGAAAAAAAATATATTAATTTTGACCTTGGAATATTAGAAAGTTAAAAAACTTTTTTATTTGTATAACTTGGAACTTCATAATTATGAGAGATTGAATGAATTATTAGAGCAAGTGGTTTCATATGCATTCAATGATTTTCCTTCTAGGCTTAAAAAAAAACAAGCAAACAAACTGATAATTCTATTTTATAATGCTTTATTGTGTGAAGAACCATGCAGTCGCATACAAGTTCTCTGGCCTGAAAATTTTTCATGCCAAACTAAGATCAATATTTTTTACCTGGATTAGTATTAGATTGCCTTTGTTCAGTTGTGCCACATACAGAATATGTTATAGATATGAGCTAAGTTCTGCTATAGTTAAAGCAGTTTTACATCATTTTTATGTGCCAAGTTACATTGCAAAGTCATGGCAAAAATTGATTAACAAGGGCATTGTCAATGACCCAATTAGATGGCAAACTTTCAAATATACAGTTAAACCTCTCTACTATGCATGGCCACCTTGGGGACAGAAGAAAGTGGGTGCTGTGGAGAGGTGGCCATTATAGGGACGTAGGGGTGTCTTATGAAAATTCTTTTTAGGAAGTACAACATGTTTATTGTGCCACCTTCTTGGTTACCTTATCCCAAAATGTTAGTCCAATCATAAATTAAAAAAGCAAAGATGTAAAATACATAAACAACTTGAATAATCTTTTGAATCAAATAATGTAAATGTGACAAAACGAACAAGTATCATAGACAATTTATGCTTTCTGCAGCGGTATGAATGGAACACAATCAAAATACAATGCTTTGATTAATCATCAATGTGCTTTTGTCAGACCAAATTTCGTGACCATTCCTGATCTTTTCATCAGTCGCTGAAAAAAAATGGCTGTTGTTGAAAGGTTATTTTGGCAGTTAGGGACACGCTTCTAGTGGCCAATGCCATTGTAGAGAGGTGCGTGTGGCCACTGTAGAGAGGTTTAAAAAGAGTTAATGTGCACATGGACTGTCTGCTTGGTCAAAAAAATTAGTTGCTGTAGAGAGGTGACAATTAGTGGAGGTTTGACTGTAGTTCTCAAACTCATCAATAATTCAAAAACTGAGATAAAATATACAAAGAAGATTAATGTTTGGAAATCAAATGATAAACCGTTCATTTTTGCATCCTTAAAATTTTTCCTTGTAAAATCAACTTGTTTGAGAAGTAATATGAAGCATTCAACACAGTGTTTCAACTTTGAAGTAATAAGACTTCAGCAATGAAGTGTTAAATTCAATGCACAAACTACTTGTGTGCAAAAAGTAATGCATTGAAGTTTCATAAAAATGTCATTCTATTAATTTAGTCATTTTCATTTCAATTTGAACAACAGCTTATGCTAAGTGTTACTGCAAAAAATCTTATAAACCAAAGATAACAACAGAATGTCACGAATTGAAGTTTACAGTGTATGCTTAAAAAAGATGCAATTCATAAAGCCTCAACTCACCAAAAAATTATAGTGATGTTGGCCTGAATATCAGTCCGAACTTTGTTAGGACAAGTCCAAAGTTTTTAACTGTCATGGTGTAGGAACTAATAAGTGATTCAAAAGGCTTGTTGCCTGTGTGAATTTATTGGAGATTTTTTTGTTCAAAATTTTATTTCAAAATTTATGAAGTTAACCTAAAAGTTAACAAAATTTGTTGGCACTCCCTTGTTTTCAATTTCCTAACTTTGCAATGTGTCACAGGTAAATGAGATGTAAAACTGACTGTTGGTAAATATCAGACATGCAATCTATAGGGTAGTATATACTGTGTCATAACGACTGAATGAATAGAGAACATCTCATTCATTGTTTGCAAAGTGAAACTGACCATACACCTGACATTGCTAGTACCTTTAATTGATAATCCATGGACTTACTGACCGATACTGTTGATTGACTTACTAGTTGGCTGGATGACTGGTTGTCTGACAGTATTGATACTACCTGACTGTAATAACAGACTGGCTGATGACTGACTGACTGATACTGTAGATTGACTAACTAGTGGGCTGGGTTACTGGTTCTCTTACAGTATTGATACTACCCAACTGTAATGACACACTGGCTGATGGACTGACTGACTGATACTGTTGATTGACTGACAGTATTGATACTACCTGACTGTAATGACACACTGGCTGACTGACTGACTGACTGATACTGTTGATTGACTGACAGTATTGATACTACCTGACTGTAATGACACACTGGCTGATGGACTGACTGACTGATACTGTTGATTGACTAACTAGTGGGCTGGGTGACTGGTTGACTGACAGTATTGATACTACCCAACTGTACTGACACACTGGCTGACTGACTGACTGATACTGTTGATTGACTAACTAGTGGGCTGGGTGACTGGTTGACTGACAGTATTGATACTACCCAACTGTAATGACACACTGGCTGACTGACTGACTGATACTGTTGATTGACTGACAGTATTGAAACTACCTGACTGTTATGACAAACTGGCTGATGAACTGACTGACTGATACTGTTGATTGACTAACTAGTGGGCTGGGTGACTGGTTGTCTGACAGTATTGATACTACCTGAATGTAATGACAGACTGGCTGACTGACTGACTGATACTGTTGATTGACTGACAGTATTGAAACTACCTGACTGTTATGACAAAGTGGCTGATGAAATGACTGACTGATACTGGTGATTGACTAACTAGTGGGCTGGGTGACTGGTTGACTGACAGTATTGATACTACCTGACTGTAATGACACACTGGCTGACTGACTGACTGATACTGTTGATTGACTGACAGTATTGAAACTACCTGACTGTTATGACAAAGTGGCTGATGAAATGACTGACTGATACTGGTGATTGACTAACTAGTGGGCTGGGTGACTGGTTGACTGACAGTATTGATACTACCTGACTGTAATGACACACTGGCTGACTGACTGACTGACTGATACTGTTGATTGACTGACAGTATTGATACTACCTGACTGTAATGACAGACCGGCTGACTGACTGACTGACTGATACTGTTGATTGACTAACTAGTGGGCTGGGTGACTGGTTGACTGACAGTATTGATACTACCTGACTGTAATGACACACTGGCTGACTGACTGACTGATACTGTTGATTGACTGACAGTATTGAAACTACCTGACTGTTATGACAAAGTGGCTGATGAAATGACTGACTGATACTGGTGATTGACTAACTAGTGGGCTGGGTGACTGGTTGACTGACAGTATTGATACTACCTGACTGTAATGACACACTGGCTGACTGACTGACTGACTGATACTGTTGATTGACTGACAGTATTGGTACTACCTGACTGTAATGACAGACCGGCTGACTGACTGACTGACTGATACTGTTGATTGACTAACTAGTTGGCTGGGTGACTGGTTGACTGACAGTATTGATACTACCTGACTGTAATGACACACTGGCTGACTGACTGACTGACTGATAATGTTGATTGACTGACAGTATTGGTACTACCTGACTGTAATGACAGACCGGCTGACTGACTGACTGACTGATGCTGTTGATTGACTAACTAGTTGGCTGGGTGACTGGTTGACTGACAGTATTGATGCTACCTAATTGTAATGACACACTAGCTGACTGACTGACTGACTGACACTGTTAATTTACTAACTAGTTGGCTGGGTGACTAGTTGACTGACAGTATTGATACCACCTGACTGTGATGACACACTGGCTGATGAACTGACTGACTGATACTGTTGGTTGACTAACTAGTTGGCTGGGTGACTGGTTGACTGACAGTATTGATACTACCTGACTGTAATGACACACTGGCTGATGGACTGACTGACTGATACTGTTGTTTGACTAACTCATTGGCTGGGTTACTGGTCAAATGACAGTATTGGTACTACCCGGCTACATGTATAATTTCAGACTGGCTGACTGAATTAAAGTCAGTCAAACTGAATGAATGACCGGTTGATTTGACAGTATAGCTTAGGTAGATTGCATATCTGTCCTAGATCATTTCTCTATTTTACTGTGAACTTTGGGGTGAACCTCAAATCTCTCGCTTATTCTCAGTTCTCTAAATCGCAGGGGGAGTAGGTATAAGCATTTGGTGCAAAGACCTATGGGATCACATAGGTGTCAACTTTCCGTTTTGATTGGTTGATAGTACCCTAGGCAATCAATACAAGCGCGCAAAGCAATAGGGGTGAAAACATGGCGCCTTATAACTACATTGGTTTATTTCTTGTAAAACCTATATTCAACACTACAGTGAATAATTTTCTTTCCAACTTCTTTGTGTTTTTTTCTTGAAGGACCGGAAAATAAGAATTAAACAGCAAATTTAACTGTTCATTGGGTGAATCTTATTTTGGTTAAAAAACAAATTCTGGTCTTAACATGAAAAACAAATGATGACCCAATTGTTTTGTTGTTGTTTGCCAGAACAAAGTACTGCAACTTTCAGGGAGAAGAGGCTGTTAAATTTAGTTTTGAATTCCCTATCATTGTCCAAAATGCTTGCTGAACCGTGAAATCATCATTCACTTTACTAGTGAGAAAGTTCTTCCATCCAGAATTTTGTCTTATATTCCTACCACTAACAAAATTGAAAATCTATAGCAAAAGTTCTTATTCACAAAATATTGTGATTTCTTAATATTTCAACTGGAATCAAAAAACAAAAATTCTACTGCAGTGTTGAATAAACTTTTACAAGTTTGTTTGATCAATTTTCAGTCCTTGGAGGGATTTGAGATTTCTAGCTTACAGGTGGGGGGGGGGGGGGGGGGTCATCTCGTTGTTTCTCCGTGCGATTTCAGTACGTTTTGGTGGCAGAAAGGTGGTTGGAATAAGAAAATCACCAATGTAAGATAGTAGTTTGGTATGCGAGAAATCATGTTAACATCTTTATTAAAAAGAACTGCCCCATTAAGCGAGGAGAATTGATATTTTCATCACCATGGGAGTTAAAGAAGTTCACAGTATATTTTTTGGTAACGCTTTGACTTGTTGCGAAATTTCAGACCGTCTATATTAAATGGTCAGTTTTTACCGCAAAATTCGCCACAAATATGTGCGTGATTATTTTGTTTTTAAATTTTAATTCGCTGCAAATTCGTAGTCTTGTTTGCAGTGGCGTGAGATTGTCACGCTTTGCGTGACGACCCCAAGAGCAACTTCAAGGAAGACTACAAACATTTTATATCACACGAATTTGTCAGTCAATATATTTTCTGACGATCTCTTTTGTAAAAAGCACTTGTTTGTGGCGTACTTTGCGTCGAAATTCATGGCTGTTTAATAATAAAGACGACTGATTTTTGCCACAGAGCTTTACTAGGAGTTAATCAAAAGCAGAACTTAGCTTGTACTTCATTTGCACCCGCAAGTGCTTTAATTTCGAAATACGAGTGTTGGTGCGAGTTCGAGAATTACCTTTCATGTTGCTCAACCAGCGAATTATAAGAATTTGCGCAGGGAAAAGGTCTTTCAATATACATATCAAGTCATTTTACCCACGCAAGTGATTATAATTTTGCTGCTTTGCGACATTTATATTTATTTTTCAAATTCTGCTGAGTTTGCATACACACTCGTACTTGGATGTTTAAGTACTTGTGGTTTTGTCTGTCGAAAAGGCTTGGGCAGGGTGAAACATTGCGCGCAGCAAAATTACATCGTATTTCTAGCGCTGAGGTTGTTGCGTGCGATGTGTAAAGAAAAACAATTCTTTTCTTTCGATTTGTATTTTTACTACATTGTACGCAACAATCGCGTTGTTGGAAAACGGTGTAAGGTAAAGATTGGTTTGAACTAGCGACATAAACACAAGCAAAACAGGTACAACTGAGTTTAGCGAGGTCATCATCGACATGGGCATAAGCAGAAACACTGGAGAAACACAACTTATTCTTTTCTTGTTCTTACCACTGTAATTTGCGCAATTTAAGGAGACGAGAAATAAAAGTCGAATTCGTTACTCTTGGTGAGGATAGAAAGAATAAGTTTACGTTTTCCTGAGATTGTGTTTATGGTTTTGCTGTTGACGTCCGCACTAAACTTGTGCTTGTGTTTATGTCGCTGGTGCAACAAATCAGTCTTTGCTGCGCAAAATGTTTCACTGTGTCCAAGCCTTTTATCTGGTTCACTCAAGTAGTTGGATTACAAAGTAAACAGCACAGGTACTGAAGATAACAGTATTTTATTGAAGAATAAAGCTTGTCTGTGTTGTCCATTTATTTACAATAAAAAAAAATACAAAAAAAAAGTAATCTAGCCTCCCCCGTCCCTGCCGGGCTGCTTCCACTCTGCTCCGAGTCGGTGTTTATTCTTCTGTCCTCATTTGATATTCCAACTTTAAAATCCTGGTCTGTTTTATCTGATCACTTCATTCAAGCTGGGGGCAGTTGGACACTTAGAAAATTTGGTCGTTTGTCCCCAAGTGGGGAGGGCAGCGTAAAGGAAAGTGAGAGTTTGCTCCTCATGCCCTCAGGGTATCATTCAACTTTGTCACAATACCACACCAAATTAATTTGGAATTAAGATTAGCCAAAACTTTTTGTAGTGAAAACTATAATTTTGATTTGAAAGTGCGTGTCTGCAAAGTCAATATATCGTGAAAAATATCCAGAGTCGTGGACAAGAAAAAAGAGGGCGCAAGACAGTGAAACTCAGTCTTCAGTGGGTCTCCGTCATCGATGCCCAGAAAATTGAACAAAGAATCGCGCTGGCCTGACCGACCTTCATTCCAGAAACTTCACCAAAGAGCACAAGTCAAAAATAATCTCTCCTCTGCGAAGCTACTGATGTTGGATTTCTCTCGTCCTAGTTATTGTTTAGTATTTAGTATTAAGACCTACATTCAAGGAAATTTGGAAGTGAAAATTACGCGGATTGTTTACGCGTCGTTTATTATTGTTATTCTAAAGAGTCGAAATTATCTGAAAGTAATAAAGCGAAAGATTAAGAAGCAAAATTTACGCAGTACTGCTACAGTGCCGCGTAAATTATGCTTTAAATATTTCGTTTTATATCTTAAAATTGGTTGCTCTTAGAATCTAATGTTGAATTGGTTTAAATCAGTGGCGCGTAGGTTCGCCGTCAAATTTCGCCAAACTAAAGGGATTAAAGCTATCTTGAAAGATGATTTAAATATTTTCTTGTTTTGCTTCCAGTAGAAATAATGCGATTAATTCTCTCATTGAAATAAAGGTTTATTTCTACCTTAAGAAATTAGTGCCAAAGAAATGTGAAGCTAGTAATATTTAATGTTTCAGTTCCTAAAAAAAATTTGGATTCGATAGCAAGTCTTTAAACCTATAAATCTTTATGTTTTTTGCATAATAATTATTTAAATTGTCCTATGTTTAAGTTCCCACGAGATTCGAAGCTTAAGTCACGATGGTCACGCTAGCTGACTGTACCAGCATTGCGTGACGATCGTGACAATAGCCCAAATAGCGTGGAAATACGGTAGTGACTTGAATGGGTACTTCAAATCGGAAATCCGATAAATGACTGGAACTAGCCAAATGTATACATTTTTAATGTAACAAAATAATGATCTTAAGTATATGGTTCCAGACCTTTATCCGAAACCCTAATTTGAAGCATCAATTGAAGTCACCACCGAGAAATTGCCCTACAGCGCGAAAGTTAAGACTTGGCAAAAATGTTTATTCTAGCTGTTTTATACATAAGGCTATCCGAAATTTAGGTCAAGTTAACCTGATTTTTCACACAGCCCAAGGAAATCTATTCTATGTCCTTCTTAAAAATAAGGATGTAGAGTAGATTACCACAGCTGTCTGATTAATCAAGTATTTCCTTATTTCGAAAATGGTTTAGTATCCAAAAGCTGATATTATTAGTCTAACATCAACAGCCATGTTTGTTTGCCTATTGTTTTCAGTTGACCAAAAAACAATAGGTAAAAAAAAAAAGATGTTGATGCAACCTAAACTTAGTTTTGATTAATTTGTTATAATCTGACGCAAGAAAAAGATGAAAATGAAATAAATTTGGACCTATTTATGATATGGTTTTCGTTAAATTTTCAGCCAATCAGGTAGTAAAAAGATGGAAATGAGAAAAATTTGGACCTATTTATGAGCGTTGTTTCGTTTTACGGTTTAAGTTAAATGTTCAGCTAGTCAAAAAATATCAGTACAAAATTTGGCAATTATGGGAATGTTTTATATGCTATTTTTGTTTTTGTGCAATATTTTGGAAAGCTATTTATTGTTAGGAAATGAAAGCTTTAGGTTTAGAAGAGAAATCCTTAACCAGTCGCCCCCCATTAGAGAGATTCTTAGTGACTATCAGCTCAATTTGATGTCATTCGTGAAAATCCACCCACGCCAGACCAATGCCATTCAGTGCTCAGTTCTCTGCCCTCGAATCATCCGTCGACACACCTACTACGTGAGCCGGGAAGCACGTTCTTGCACCCCCGTTTTCCATCCTCAACAGTGAAACATTCCCAGACATATTGTTTGCAGACAAGCAACTTTCTTGATCGAAATGGTTACTTAATATTTTTTTGGAAAAAGGTGTGGTATCATAACAAAATGAATGAATCCCTAAGAACATGAGAAGCAAACTCTCACCTTCCTTCACGCTGTCCTCCCCACTTGGGAACAAACGGCCAAATCTTCCAAGTGTCCAACTGCCCTCAGCATGAATGACAGGATCAGATAAAGTTTCCCAGGATTTCTCAGTTGGAATATCTCAGAGGACATCAGAATTCACACCTTCTCAGAGGTAGAGCTTCCACAGCCCAGCAGGGACGAGGTTGGCTAGATTTATATATGACCTTTCCCAAGTGATGGGCTCCTAATCTTGTGCGTGTGCCACCTGAGGTCTGAAATTAAATAAGAACTTGAAAAGCTAATGGCCTAAGAAAACAACCAACAATTCTTGACGACACCACTGGTTTCCCCATGAAATGACCCAAAAATGCAGAATAAGTGAAGAAATTCTATACTAATGATGTGTCACTACCCAGAACTGGGTAGTGCTTCTGATTGGTCGTGCCACATGGATAATGTGTCTCAACCAATCAGAAGCCATACCCAGATATGGCTAGTGACATGTCATCAGTCATCTCTTGCAGGAAAACCAGTGATAGCATCTGGAAAAGTCAGCTGTTTTCAAAGGCTTAGCTAAAGCAAGCCTAACAAAAAATTAATAATATTAAGATAACTAATGCAAGCTCATTAGCATATTAAATAAAACTAGATATTTCTTGGTGCTACAAGTGCTCTCATAATGTAAACATGTATTCAACTAATGCTTTGATTAAGTGCAGAAAAATGGAACGAAAAGGAATGCCAAGGAGAAAATTCCTTCAGCTAATATGCCAGACCTTTTGAAAACCTATGGAAATTGAAAAAAAAAGCAATTACAGAGAGCAAAATGCAAAACCAAGAAAACTAATATATTTAGATAGAATATAAATGCAATCAAAGGTCTGCAGTCTGCATCGTGTGAGACCCGTGTAAAAAAGTAAGTACTCAAAGGTTAATAAAAAAAATAGTTTTAGTTTTGAAATAATCAGCAATTTGGAAACAATCTATTTACTGCGAGTTTCGTAGAAAATGAAAACAAGCAGAAGCAGACTAGAGATTGCCTTAGACAAAATGTTCATTTTAAGTTATGAATAATCTATTTTGTGTTATAATCCTTAAGATCGTACTTTTCCTACGATTTTTCCCAGGCGCACTGTTTCTTAAGAATTTCCCGTTGCTATGGCGCTCTGTTTTAAATTAATCTGAAGAATGGACAAAATCCTTTGTGCACCAACCTCACCTTGAAGTCCCAACAGGGAACAAAATCAATCATCAAAGTTATTAAAAATCAAACAAAAATGAACCTCTACCTACTTGATACTTACATACATTCTCCTTACTAGTACCATAAGAGAGGTAAGAAGATCAGTAAGGAGAATTTCTCTCTTGATATTGGGACTTCAAAGATTAAGGTCACTGTGGTTAAAATGCTTTCATATTCGTATCCATACTGTGCTTTGTAGACAACCTACAAATGTAGATGCAATTCCAGCTGTAGTTTCCTGGCCACTGATAGCCAGAGAGATGCCTTGGCATCTTTTCCCTTAATGGAACATCATCATAAGTTTTCTGATGGTCAAGGTATGCAGATTCTACCCATATAAAAATTATAGCTCATAGCTTATCTGTATTGCCATCTTGTTCTTAAAATTTAACGATGTATATACCTAGTAGTAGTAGAGTACTACTGTTTCTTGCAGCCTGCATGTAAAGTCCCTGAGTAAAGTAATATGCTACTTAGGAGGTTTACAACTAATATTGTGCTAATGAGCTTGCTGTAGACTGATTAATTCTAGCATTAAATTAACACTTCTACTGTATAAGTGGAATCCTGGTTCTTTGAACCTAAATTTGATTATTTAAATTAAAAATCATTTTCCTAACCCTGAAGTCACTGTAATTTTCTTATTTTGCCTTGGGCTTTTTCAACCAGAAAATGGCAACAAAGCCCAATGCCCAAAACGAAGCTTAATATCCCCCCTTTTTCTTTGAAATTCTATAACCAAACTCCATTTTCAAAGAAGGTTCAAAAAATCATAGTTTCACTGTGTTAAAATAAAACAGGAAGCACAACAACTCCTACAAAGAAGAAGAGTTCCAATAGAAGGTGGACCTATGAAAATTTTGGAGTGTGTGGTGAACTTTAACAAAAGGAATAAAATCAAAGCAAAGTTAAAAAATCCTGCCTGTGTGATTAATTTTTGCTGTGATAAGGTTGTAATGCTTCCCATGCCTCTAATCATACAGGTAACATTGTGCTTCCCACTGAAAGTCAGTGAATGGCTAATGTATTTTGACTGGTAGTCCCAGGCAATTGTACGGAAAACTAGGCCACTCCCACCTACACTGGCAGCACAATGTGTATGTAGCAAAAGCTCTATAAGCCCCATTCTACCACCCACACTATCAATGATCACAGCCTCTATTTCTTTAAGACTAGATTTGTAACCTCATCCTCCTATTTATTACACCACCACAACTTACCTTGAAAGCCATTGGTTTTGCAGGACATGTCAGGAACAGATTTTCATCAGACCAATGCAAGGACATTTTGCCAGTTTGTGGAAGATTATCGATGAAAAAGACCACCCCTTCCCTAATTTTACTCTCATTACTGAGATAAAAAATATCCTTCCTTTGCCCCCACCCCAAATCGTTTACCCCTTCCCCCTCCTCTAACTCTTCAAACCCTCCTAAAAGGCAGATAGGGGCTTAATTAAGCTTTTACGGTTAAAGGTAAGCAATAATGTATAAAATATGTAGCCACACTCACCCAACAACTATAATTTTATGTTAAGTATTATTATAATATTATGATCACTATTATGTTAGCAAGATTTCCTTTGAGCAGTGAAGCACTAGGCCTGAGGGTGGTACTTTATGAATATTTGGGTGGGGATGTGTCACTAGAACCCTGAACCCCTAGCCTGTACCAAACCTAGTTCAGCTCAATTTTGCTATTCTTTACGAGACCAAACTGGTATTAAATTATTTTTTGAAACAATTTCTCTGTATCTAGTTAGCAGATGAATTAATACTGTGTCTAATCTTTGATAAAATTGCCAAATCCTGAGGAAAGTTCATTTTACTTAATACAATTATATTATTCTTGGCTACAAAGTTTCATTCATCATTGTCTTGCAAGAATGAACCCTTTTCCCTTTTCTTCCTAGAGGCAAATGTCCTTTGTAAAATTGAATGACGTATTTACTGCTCAAAGGAATCTTGTGTTTTAACTAATAATTTGTAAGTAGTACAAATAAGCCTCTAGATCTTATTTCAAAAAAATAAATGAATTTTTTTGGAACAAAATAATCTAATTTGAAAACAAAACTTGCTTAATTTAAGAAAACTTTGCCTAACTGATAAGTCCCTGCATGTCCAGTTGCTAAATTGAACTGGATGATGACTCATCAACTTCCAAAAATAAAGAAACTGTTAATAAAATTTCTTATTGACACTTATTTGTACAAATATGGTGGCACACACACTGCATAACATATCATTATTCTTGGAATACAGATACCTTAAGTATTCCCTCCAATAGTGAATTACAGAATTCTTAATAAAAATTTGACCTTACTACATATTCAGCAATCTACTCTATTGCTGAAATGTGCTGAAGATCCAACAGTGACTGAATTTTGAATTGATAAATAAAAGTAGGTTTTCTTTGAATCTGGAAAGATGAAAACTACAGGTAAAACTTAAAGGAAAAATATTGCAAGTGAATCAATTCACTACTGTTGAGAATACCATGGACCTGTTTTGACTAATGCATGAAGTCCTATCTGTTGATATGATCAATATTCTTCGGTTTTTGTTTTTGTTCTTTGTTTTTTTGTTCACTGCCAAACTAAATGAATTTGCCTAATTGTTGTTGAATGGGGGTTGTGGAACAACAGCTGGGTGAAAAACCTCCCCGTACGTCCACTTGCTCCTAGGAGGAAAACTCCCGGGCCAGCTGTACCCCGCATTCAATGACCTCCCGGGCTGGGTCAGGAATATTCTAAAACCCAGTACCTGTGGTAGGGTACTGGCTAGTGTGACTGTTGGAAAAAAATGATAGGATTATATAAAATAATACTAAACCAGATATTTGTAATGAGACAGCTTGGATTCTGTTATCCCCTGATTCAGCCTCTTCAAGGTTGGCTGTTGACTTCCTGCATAGAGCTATTGATGAATCGCTGACCAGTTTGCCAAATCTTTCGTCCTTTCCTGTCTGAGAAAAATAAAATTCACTATCACTCAATAAGAAAGCACTCTGTAACTTTTGGCTTAAAGTATTTATAGGGCCAGAGACAAACATGGAATGTAAGCCAACATTTCACTATCTACTATGACATAACTTAGCCAGGTCTCACAAAAAAACCCAACTCATACAAATGTAAAGTAGGCAACTAAGTCTGTCCACAAAGAGTTGTGGTCAGTTACACATTCTATAAGAGATTATCACTGATAATAAGGAAAATAGAAAACGACAGAAAAATAACTTATTTTGACTGACTAGGGTGACTAAGTTGACTAGTAGGGTGATTAGGGTGGGTGAGTAGGGTGATTAGGGTGACTAAGGTGACTTGGGTGACTAGGGTGACTACAGTGTTTTGTGTGACTAAGGTGACCTGGGTGACCTGCATGACTATGATGTCAGGGTTACTTTTTTCAAGAATGACTAGGATGTTTAAGTATGAGGATAAATTTAAAAAATACAAATGATAGTAATAAAGAAAAGGAAATAATAAACAGTAGGGCCATTTATACAAGAGAAAATAATCCACGGCTTTCTTTGGCCGCAGCTTCTGTAAGACACAAAAAGAACTATTTATACAAGTACGATTTCCATTAGATGGGAAAAATGCTCATACAAAAAGGCATATTTATACAGTCTTTTCCATTTCAGGATTGCTGTTGGGCTGTTGTGAAACTTGTGGGAAACCTCGAGGAAAAGTTGTTTACCGTTCAATCAAGTACTTTGAAAAAGACATTTCAGAAGCACAGCAGGACATTTTCCTACCACTGCATTGCAATAATTTTATTGTTCTCCGGGCCATGAAAGTGGGATATACAATGTAACTGAAAACTGAGCATGTGCATCAATTGGACAACATTTAAAGGCATTTATATGAACACTTTAACATCCAAGAAGGCAAGCCACGACTTGGATAAGCCCAGCCCAAAATTATTCGACCAATAATCTGTGTCTTAGCTAGCTGTGGGTTAAATATGCCATGAACATAGATTTTGTACTATTTATACCCGGGGGGTGGGGGGGGGGGAACTCCCCATATGAAAGGGGTGGGGATGCTCGTTGTCTCGCTTAGGGGTATAAATTTCGGATTTTAGTCTCACTTAGGGTGTTCTGGGCAAAATGCCATCATATTTAGCCATGAAGGTCTTGTTTAGGGTTGCACGCAAAAAAATATTAAAATATACATATTGTCTCTGTTTTAACATGGTCTCTTTTAGGGGTCAAAAAAAGCTTGGGCCCCGCCCAGATTGCTCTCCTTTAGGAGTTCAATTCAGAATTTCCAATGAGCATCCCCACCCCTTTCATATGCGGAGTCCCCCCCCCCCCCCGGGTATTTATACGGGGCATAGTTGATAGAAAGAGTGCCACGAGAATGAGACAAACTTATAAAATTAGTGCAAATGTGCCCGAAATAGATAGATATATGGGATATTTGCGTCTTGTGTAAGCCGTGGCTGGAGTAAGCCATGGCTTATTTTCTCTTGTATAAACAACCCTGTTATGTATAGTAAGGATTTGGAAATTTGTGCTTACCTCCAGCAGAAATCCTGGCTTCTCCTCTGAAGTTCACCACATCAGGTTCTTGATACCGTCCATCACCTTGTCGCTTAAGCTGGGGTGTTCTTTGTGAAAAAGGGAATGAGTAAGGCACCACATTAATAAATGATCAGAGTCGATAGCATATATATATAGGCTTACCTGCAATAAATATGACACATTCTACAGCTAATTATGTTCACGTAAAACCCTTTGAACACACAGTAGTACCCAAGTAAAATGTTTTTTCTCAGTTAAAACTGACATCTCAGCATGGAGACCAGTTTACAGTGAGACACACTTTTGCAATACAGTAAAAACCCATGTATAAAAACCTAGATTTTTCTAACGTAGCCTAAAGAGCTTCTTACAGAAATGGTATTGGTAGTGGGATTTTAGGCTACTTCAGTTCTTAAATAGGTTCTCAATTTGATAGGGGCACTAGCGATCATCACAGATAACTACTATAGGGCATATGTGATATGGAATATATTACTGTATCAAATAATAATCTAGAATACAGTTTAGATGATAACCATCAGTAAATTTATCTTTCCAAAGTACTACCATGCATGTCTTTCATGCTACAGAGTCCATAAATGCTGCATTGGCAAAGACATAACATGGTTTTCATTTTAGTTCATTCTTTGAATCTTAGTGACTGAAATGTAGACTAAAGTGTTTTTTTTTTGGTATTTTCATGTGAGGCTTCACTTTTGTAAAATAAGAACCCATTGAAAATTTTAAGCTGAATAGGTTCTTATGAAAAGGGGGTTTAAAATGAAAATTTTAGCCTAACAAGTTCTTAAAGTTTAGGTTCTTATAATTATGTGGGTTTTTTCTAGAAAAGGTTGACACGCGACAGGGAGAGAGACACGTGTCATGTGTCGCGTGAGAGAGACAAGTGTCACCTTTTCTCACGTCGGGGGATTTTCACCTGCGCTCAGGTTTTGCTCGCTCTACTATCCCTGAGGAAAAAAGGGGGACTACTCGTAGTCTACTTTTGCAATGGACATAGCATGAATTATGGTTGTCCCTTATGATTTTATTTTCAATTTTCTGACAAAAACAATGGAATATTTTATCATTAACATTATTTTTCCTGTGCAACTTTTCTTTTTTGGTTCATGTAAATATTAATTTGTTTATCTCCACTGATGACCACATCAGGAGATAGTAGGCACAAAACACAGGTCACAGGTCAGACGTGCACATTGCAGTGAACGTCACCATTCTATGGTTAATAAACAACACTAAAGGTGTCTCCTGGCCATAATCACAATCTGAAATAGAGTTTTAGTTTAAGGGGAAACTGCTTATCTCTGTTACTAATCAATAGAGCAGTAACCTGCCATTTTCCCTACCTCACCCTTGTTCGTCCTTGTCTGGAATATGCCTGCGGCGTGTGGGACCCACAAACTCGAAAGTATTGCCACTATGTTGAAGGAGCACAGGGGTGGCCGCCAGATTTGTAAAAAACTGCTACGAGCAGGAACCTGGTACAGTCACTAATCTCCTGAACGATTTGAACTGGCACTCACTAGAAATGACACGCAAAATTGCATGAGTTAATTACCACCATGTACAAAATAGTGAACAATAAAATCGGGGTCAATATTCCAGAGTACAACACAACAAACCAGTTCCAAAAAATACCTAGAATGTAATGCTGTTGTCCTCTAAGTCCACTCTCCAAAGAACGCAGTCTCTGACCAGTTTCACACACTTGTTGCCTTTTTTCTGCCTGAAAAAGAAATAAATCATTTTCATCAGCTAAAAAAAGGATGAAAATGTGATTATCACTTCATGCTAAAACTCTTAACCCTCCCTGGCATTCTCATGAAAACCCTATGTACATAAATAATTCAAAATAACATTTCCTAGATGAAGAAGATCAACCATTTAGATTTACAACTGTAAATTGTAATTCAAAATTTCCGATGAGCATCCCGACCCCTTTCATATGCAGTTCCCCCCCCCCAGCTATTTATACGGGGCATAGTTGATAGAGAGAGAGCCATCTTTCCTCACAGGATCTTGCATCTGTTATGGCTTATTTTCTCTTGTATAAACAACCCTGTTATGTATAGTAAGGATTTGGAAATTTGTGCTTACCTCCAGCAGAAATCCTGGCTTCTCCTCTGAAGTTCACCACATCAGGTGCCTTACATCATTCATTACTGCTGTCTTCTTGTCCAGCCTCTCCAAGGTCAATATTATTTACCACACCATTTTACAACAGGAGCTTTGATCCATTACCTTGGCTACACATATCATGTCATTATTGTCTTGTTCAGCCTCTGGATCCTTATCATTTTTCCATAACGGTCCTGTTCTTGATACCGTCTATCACCTTGTCACTTAAACTGGGGTGTTCTTTGTGAAAAAGGGAACGAGTAAGGCACCACATTAATAAATGATCAGAGTCGATAGCATATATATATAGGCTTATCTGCAATAAATATGACACATTCTACAGCTAATTATGTTCACGTAAAACCCTTTGAATACACAGTAGTACCCAAGTAAAATGTTTTTTCTCAGTTAAAACTGACATCTCTGCATGGACACCAGTTTAAAAAGGGACACACTATTGCAATACGGTAAAAACCCACGTATAAAAACCTAGATTTTTCTAACGTAGCCTAAAGAGCTTCTTACAGAAATGGTATTTAGTGGGATTTTAGGCTACTTCAGTTCTTAAATAGGTTCTCAATTTGATAGGGGCACTAGCAATCAACACAGATAACAACTATAGGGCATATGTGATATGGAATATATTACTGTATTAAATAATAATCTAGAATACCGTTTAGATGATAACCATTCAGTAAATTTATCTTTCCAAAGTACTAGCATGCGTGTCTTTCATGCTACAGAGTCCATAAATGCTGTGTTGGCAAAGACATAACATGGTTTTCATTTTAGTTCATTCTTCGAATCTTAGTGACTGAAATGTAGACTAAACTGTTTTTTTTTTGTATTTTCATCTGCGGCTTCATTTTTGTAAAATAAGAACAGATTGAAAATTTTAGGCTAAATAGGTTCTTATGAAATGGGGGGTTTAAAATGAAAATTTTAGCCTAACAGGTTCTTAAATTTTAGTTTCTTATACGTGGGTTTTTACTAGAAAAGGTTGACATGCGACAGGGAGAGAGACATGTGTCACGTGTCGCGTGAGAGAGACAAGTGTCACCTTTTCTCGTGTTGGGGGATTTTCACACGTGCTCGGGTTTTGCTCGCTCTACTGTCCCTGAGGAAAAAAGGGGGACTACTCGTAGTCTACTTTTGCAATGGACATAGCATGAATTATGGTTGTCCCTTATGATTTTATTTTCAGTTTTCTGACAAAAACAATGGAATATTTTATCATTAACATTATTTTTCCTGTGCAACTTTTCTTTTTTGCTTCATGTAAATATTAATATGTTTATCTCCACTGATGACCACATCAGGAGACAGTAGGCACAAAACACAGGTCAGACATGCACATTGCAGTGAACGTCACCATTCTATGGTTAATAAACAACACTTAAGGTGTCTCCTGGCCATAATCACAATCTGAAATAGAGTTTTACTTTAATGGGAAACTGCTTATCTCTGTTACTAATCAATAGAGCAGTAACCTGCAATTTTGCCTACCTCTCCCTTGTTCATTCTTGTCTGGAATATGCCTGCAGCGTGTGGGACCCACATACTTGAAAGTATTGCCACTATGTTGAAGGAGCACAGCGGTGAGCCGCCAGATTTGTAAAAAACTGCTATGAGCAGGAACCTGGTAAAGTCACTAATCTCCTGAACCATTTGAACTGGCACTCACTAGAAATGACATGCAAAATTGCATGAGTTACCACCATGTACAAAATAGCGAACAATAAAATCGGGGTCAATATTCCAGAGTACAACACAACAAACAAGTTCCAAAAAATACCTAAAATGTAATGCTGTTGTCCTCTAAGTCCACTCTCCAAAGAACGCAGTCTCTGACCAGTTTCACACACTTGTTGCCTTTTTTCTGCCTGAAAAAGAAATAAATCATTTTCATCAGCTACAAAAAGGTGAAAATGTGATTATCACTTCGTGCTAAAACTCTTAACCCTCCTTGGCATTCTCATGAAAACCCTATGTACATAAACAATTCAAAATAGCTTTTCCTAGATGAAGAAAATCAACCATTTAGATTTAGAACTGTACATTGTAAGAAGTGGGAACACATTGACAATAAATATGATGAGCTTGAAATATGTTGCTTTGATATAAGTTGTAACGAGGGCTTGAGTGCAAAATGGGGCCGAGGGATACTTAACAATTTATCATTGAATAAGACTGAATGTATAGTGCTTCATTCAATAGCACAATAGCCTCAATGCAGAGGGATGTGTGGACATCTATCCCTAAAGGGTCTTTCTGATGTTTTACCAACTTCCCCTTCCCCATCCCCTCCAAGCATGTTGTGCTGCTATATTGAGCTACCTGTAGAAAACAACAAACCACCCAACTTTGAATGGAGTGGAGGGGGAAGGGGTGTGGATTGTTTTGTCCTCTGAAGTTACCCTATATAAAACCATGTCTCAACAATTTTGTCGCTGATTGTTTAGTATCAAAGACTTTTAATTACTTTACTGTTATTTTATTGCCCATAAAAATGATTGTTTTAGACTGAAAAAAGCACCCTACATTTGTGTTATTGTGCTCTAATTATTCATATGCTGCAAAAGAGGAGCAAACAATAGTGCCTTTGCCCTTTAAGGAATCCCAGCTTGCTACCTGTGTGTTGTTCTTTAAATGTGCATTTTATAATGTTAAGATAAAAATGTGCATTCATCCATGTCATCCCAATCGTCTTAGTCATCCCAGTTATACTATTCACCCTAGTCATCCTTGCCATCACAGTCATCCCAGTCAACCCAGTCAACCCTGTCATCTCAGACAACCTAATCACCCCAGACATCCCAATCATCCTATTCATCCCAGTCATCCTAGTCACCCCAGTCATCCTCAGTCATTGTTAGTCATCCTCAGTCATCCTCAGTCATCTCTAGTCATCCCAGTCATCACAGTCATCCTAGTCATCCCCAGTCATCTCTCCCAAGAAGCCCTACTCACCCTAGACATCCCAGTTATCCCCAGTCATGCTTGTCATCCAAGTCATAACACTCATCCTTAGTCATCCCAGTCATCCCCAGTCATTCCAGTCATCCCTCATCATCCCAGTCACCTCAGCCACTCCAGTCATCTTAGTCATCCCCAGTCATCCTTAGTCATTCCAGTCATCCCATGCATCCCATTCACCCCAGGCATCCCAGTCACCCAAGGCATCCCAGTCACCCCCTGTCATTCCAGTGATCCTCAGTCATTCCTACTCATCCTAGTCATGCCTAATCATTCCTCGTAACCCAAGTCATCACAGTCATCCCAGTCATTCTATAGTCATCCCAGGCAACTGGGTCACCCCGGTTACCCAAGTAGCCCTTCTCACTTTAGTCATCCCAGTCATCCCTAGTCATTCCAGTCATCCTTGTCATCCTAGCCACCTTGTTCACCCTAATCATGCCAGTCATATCAGTCATCCTAGTCATCCCAGTCATCCTAGTTGTCCCCAGTCATACCACTCATAACTGGTCATCCCTAGTAATCCTATAGTCACCCCCGTCATCTGCAGTCATCCCTGTCATCCTATTCATCCCAGTCATTATGGCTCGACATTAACTGCTGGCCGCTTGCCTAGGTAAACTAAAAATTTCATCTGGGCAACTAAAAAAAGCGAAACAGCCTTCCTTGAATAGATGAAGATCTGAATAGCATATTGCTTCAATTTGCTGAGAGCAGCTTTTGAGTGAATTTGGTTTCCAGTGAAAAAAATCATAAAAAGCTACTTTTTGCAACAACATTTTGCAACCTGTAAAAACTGGACTTGTCCCAAGACAGGTTTGATCATGAAAGGTGATTGTGGAAAGAAGCGCAACATTGCCTTTCATTCAACTTGTTTTGCAGCAAGCTGCGAAACAAGTTGCACTTTTTTGTTATAATGTAGTTTTAGTTTCTCAAGCAAAAGGATTAGCCAATTTTATAATAAATTGCATTTTATATGTATATAAACATTTACAAAAACTTTTGACATATGTCACCTCTCACAGGAAAATGTTCCTTACAGTTTGCCATTTTCAAACGGATAGCTGTACGTACCTCACCCAAGCTGTGAATCTGCTCCAACTCGCGGAAACAAGAAATACTCAGCACATCACAGCTAGCTGTTCAAAAATTTCTTAATCCGTTTGACCTCATTTGTTCAAAAATTTTCTTCACCTGTTCATCCGTTCAAATGTTTATTTTTGTCAGCCTTTCATCCATTCAAAACTCATCGTCAGCCGTGAATGGGTTAAAAAATTTTCGTCATCCGATCATCCGTTCCACCTCGTCCTTTTGAAAAATTTTTGTCATCTGTTCATCTATCAGCCGCTCCATTTCAAATGGCTTAGCTAGCCATTTCTCATCCATTCACTTGCCGCGTGTTCATTTGTAAGGAATGTTTTCGCATGAGAGGTCACATAATTTATATTCTGAGGAAAACTAAAAATGAGGTGCTGGACATTGCTTTTAAAACACTTTGCCGTGTAACTTTTTCCATGTTAGTTTATAAGTGTAAAAAAATTGTCTAGACAAATTGTCTAGAGAAACTGTTGCCATGTAGGTCAGTTTATGTTAACACCTTCAAAATGTTACATTTTGTGCATTATTTAGATTGAAATTCTGTTTAATATTTCATTCTATCATATATTTGGTGATATTCAACACACAAGAAATGTGATTAAATGCAGTACTGAAGTCCACCCTCTACAATGGACGGCTTATTTTTTCAAGTGTGAAATGTGTCAGTTTGGCTAGACATGGCTAGACAAGTTGTTACAGGAAATGATTCTACAGGTGCATTTTGTTGAAAACATTTTATTTACAATGAGGATTTCAATCATGAACAAAGATATGTTATGAGTTCAAACTTATTTCCATTTAGTGTATGAATATGAACAAATTTCATTTAGAATATTCATTCCCTGATAACTTTGAACATGAATATAAAGGAAAGTTAATTAAAAGGTCCCACCCTATTCATTCTAGTCATCCCAGTCATCCCAGTCATCCCTAGTCATCCCAGTCATCCCAGGTATCCTTGTCATCCCAGTCATCCCTAGTCATTCCGGTCATCCACTCTAGCCACCTTATTCATTCTAGTCATTTTAGTCATTTCAGTCATCCCAGTCATTCTAGTCATTCTAGTCATCCTAGTCATCGCAGTCACTGTAGTCATCCCAGTCATTTTAGTCATCCCAGTCATTCTAGTCATTTCAGTCATCCTAGTCATTCAAGTCATCTTAGTCAACCTCGTCACTTCATTCATCCTTGTCTTCTTAGCCATTCCAGTCACTTCAGTCATCTTAGTCATCCCAGTCGTCCTAGTCATTGTAGGAATCTAGTCATCCCAGTCGTCCCAGTTATCTTATCCCAGTCATTGTAGACATCACAGTCATCCTTTATGTAATTTTTTGAGTAATCTATGCTTTGTACCATCCCAGCTTCCTATCTGCTTATTGTTTTAGATAAAAATATTTTAAAGAAACAAGCAGAGTTGAATGAGATGAGGCAAACTATGCTTTTCTAATGCATTATTATTTGCCCATTTGCTTTTCTGTGTTATCACTATAACTATTATAATTACTTTTATTATTGTTGTTAATTATAAGACTGTTTACAGTCCCCTATTTTTGAATTAGTTTGTCAAGGCAAGCAAGAAGTTTTACAACAAATGTTCCGAAAATTCTAGATCTCAAATCGTCTTTCGAACAGATATTTTCCGAAAATTGAAGTTGGGTGCCCCTGAGCAGTGGGGAGAGGGAGGCAAAAAAGATAGAGAGACTGTCCTAACATCACTACAGCTCACCCTCATGAAGCGCCTTGTTCATCTGGCAATGCAGGCATTTGATTGGTTATTAGACAATGGACTTTAATTTGTGTTGCCAATTGTTTAGTTTAAAGTTACTGAAATTGACAGGTCATTGAAAAGTCATCGTTTCTACAAAATGCTTTCATAATACCTATTTGCCTAACTTTAACTTTTGTGTTATTTTGGATCTTCATCATTTTGGGATGCAGACATTTGATTGGTCATTAGACAATGGACGTTAATTTGTGTTGCCAACTGTTTAGTTTAAAGTTACCGACATTGACAGGTCATTGAAAAGTCATCACTTCTATAAGACTCTTTCATAATACCTGTTCACCTAACTTTAACTTTTGTGTAATTTTGGATCTCCACAATATTTTGGGCTGACGAAACTGGGGAATGCATTTATTTGAAACTGGCATGAGGAAGGGCAGACTCTTCTTGACATTTCTTGGAGGAGGACCATTTGGCCACTTGAAACTTCGCCACTTTCCTCTTAAGGTGGTTCCATAGTAAAAGAACCTAACATAGATTTTAGCTAAAACTTGGTACACTGATGTAACAAGTCAAGAAGATGATAAAAAAGTAATAAAAAGTGGGGGTCACCGTGCTCGTTTTGACGTCACAATGCTGACAAATACGGCTATTTAGGACCCTTTTACAAAAACCGTGGGCAGCGCAAAACTAGACAAAAAGGAGAGATTTTTTTTCGATGGTGCATGTGACATCACACAGAATTTGACTTTAATGTATTGTTTATCCACTTACGTACCAGAAAAATGCCTTTTAATGCCCTTGTTTTTACTTTACGCTCCAAAGTAGAATTAAATTGGACGCACGCTTTTTGACCCGTGATGGCTCAATCCGTGCAATTTAGTAAAATTGCCAAAAAACTGAACATAGATTTGTGCCAATTTTTTTGTCATTGAAAGGAAGCACTGTCCTTATTAAAATCATGAAATAAAAAATGGGGGTTACCATACTCGTTTTTGCGGTAGAGCTGCAGAAAGTGCGCACCAAACGCATTTTCTCCGATTTTTGAGAGAGGACTGGGGCGAGTTTCAAAATAGAATGTATGTGAACGTGGGAAGAAAGTATTAAAAAATCCTTTTTTACAGAATTTACATCAAGATATCACATTTAGGACACAATGTGAAAAAGAAAGTGTTTAAATGAAAATCAAAGTGAGTAAGCACAAGTTAAACATCCACTATCGAGGTTCTCCGAGAGGAGGTCGAACTCAGCAACACGTGTACTGCTTATGTTATGCACATTCCCAACACATTGAGTCTCACCTCGGCAAGAAACAACATCAAGCAAAAATTCCAATAGCTTTTCTCTTCAGTCAACTTCATTTTAATAATATTACTTCACATGCTCTTTTTACGGCGGCCATCTTGTTATGCGCAGTAAGAGATGCGCAGTGCAAAACTAGGGAATCACCTTAAGTATTGCTTTCAAAACCCAATAGTTTTATGAATTTGCAAGGCATGTTTTATGCAAACACACAAAGGATTTTTGGTGTTTTGAGGATCAATAGCCTAACCCAACATGCTTTTGAAGCAGCCCTGGCCAGGGGAATGCTGTTGATTTCAGATGTCTGCAGAGTTTTGAATAGAGAAATGCAGTTTCTGCCAAACAAACTGAAATTAACTCTACAAAGATGCAGAGGGACGACCCGTGTCAGAAATTTCCTTCTTTTTATCTGGAAGTTAAACCATTTTTGTCAGAGTTGAAGTGAACATGCTTGCCACTTTAAAAGGGAAAATGTTTCACCATGCATGCATGCATGTTTGCTGATTTTATTTGGAAGAATGTTCCAGTAACTGTAATACATGTACATAAAATCACTGTTTCAAAAGGAGAAGTTTGAAAACACGCGAAATCAATGCTAAATATGTCTGGCATGTTTTTCATCCCAAGCGGAGTTTGTTAAGTAATGAATGGTAAAAGGGGTTGAATTCCTATCACTTCCCCTGAATGCAAGTTGCAGTGATGTTAGGACTTAACTTTTTCCTTTCCCCCTATCCACTCCCTTTTTTCCTTGTCTTTGTGAGTGCTGTTTTTTGTCTTTATTTTTTTTCTTTCTCTCTTTTTTTAATACCGGTACGTAGTACTAAGTATTATTGTTGCTCTGCTTTTGCCCGTCAGTTAGAATTAATATTAAGCACATTCTAATTTAGTAGAGAAAGCCCACATTGTAAAAGCCTTGATGATGGTTTCTTTGGGCTTTAATTCTTGCTATCTTATGAATCTTTGTATATTCTGTTACTGTATCATTTATAAGGTGGCAAAATAAAATTAAATAAATAAAAAAAGGACAGTCCCTCTATATTTCTTGCTTTCCTCCCAAACCATTCCCTGCCCCCAAGTAGAATGATTTGACACTCATTCAAGATGGCCACATGTAACAAAAGCACTCGATCTCTGTGATCTTACAGGACCTTGAACATGCGGTCTATAAATTATTTGTACTTTTGTTGTGCTGTATTTTAGTTTTGTACCCTAGACCTTTTTAAGTACACACATGGGTACTTGGTGTACAGGTAGCTACTTCCCTAAATCAATTATTTACAACTATGAAGAACAACTGTCAGGAAGGGTGTAATGTAAAACTCACATTTTTGTTCCCTTTCCTTTGCGGTACTCTTCAGACCAGCAACATTTCTCTGCACCAGCAACTAATCTGTTGTTTCACTCTTGACTGAAGACTTACAACTGTAATAAAACAAAAACTCATCAAAAGGAGTGAAAATGAAGGGGTCACAACAATAGGTAAAACATAAAAGGATTAAAAAAGAAGGGGATAGTGGTCAATGAAATAAAGGAACTGATTGTTTGGGTGAAATTTTTTATATAATACAGTAGAGTCCAGATTTTTCTTTCCTTCTTGGGAATCCCCGATCCCCGATCCCCAATCCCCAATCCTCGATCCTGGTTTTCCAGTATAAACCTTAAAGTTTTGCTGATAAAGATTGTTCTTTTTTTCAACCACTGAAGTAATCACTTCTTCCGAAGTAATCAACGCTTTCAAGCGATAGAATTTGTGGACCGACCCGTTCCGGAAAAGCTCAATATGGGATTTGTATTCTATGGGCATGAAGTGCTGCAAGTAGAGTGCATGACAGTCAATTCAGATAGGTAGTTGAAGTTGCTTCCAGTGGTAGTCAAAGGTTAAATCATTGATATCTCGAGTATTTATAAAGTGCAATGCGACTTCGCATCTTAACAACTGTGAAAATCAATCAATTAAATACATACAACAAAGTGAATCTATTTAACTGTGAAGTTATAGTAATTGAAACAATATTTAGAGAACTGTACTTCCTCTATACACCACAAAACAGAATTTGCCTGTTATAATATTTTCTCATCCTATTCAGGGTATTTACTTTTTAATACGCGTGCATAATTACATGGTAATCAAGGGCCTTGATTCAGGGAAAATTGCGTCATTGCCAAACAGCGAAAATGTGATCAACTTACATGCATCATTTCAGTCATTTGCAAAAACAAAACGCATACTCATCACGAGACTTATTTGTATAAAATGAAAGTTGCCACAATACTTATTAGTTTCCACAGTCTCCACTAGGAACGCCTGGGAGGGTCTCGCTCTGCTAAAGCAAGCTTGACTTTAAATATTTCAAAGAATCAAGCAGAGTTCAATGAAATGAGGCAAACTCTGCATTTTGTAATAAATTATTATTTGCCCATTATTATGCTTCTCTGTGTTATCCCAGTCATCCCAGACATTCTAGTAATGCTTATAAGCATAATCATTTTAGTTGTCACAGTTATCTTATCCCAGTAATCTATGCTTTATGCAATCCCAGCTTCCTATCTGCTTGTTGTTTTAGACAAAAATATTTCAAAGAAACAAGCAGAGTTAAATGAGATACAGTAGTGTTCAAAAGTAAGTTGACACTCGATTCTCACTCCTTGATTGTTGCATGTTGATTCTCGATTCTCGATTCCTGCAAGGCTCATCAAACCAGAACAGCGTTTGTTTACAAACGATTATAAAGGGTTTTTGTTTCGAGTAATTTGCTCTCTACCCTCAATACTCAATTGCTGCGAGAATCTACAATCTTTGTTCAAGTTTTGAGCAATCTTCTAACTTCTCTCACATCAAAAAAATCTCTCTACTCTATAAAATAACAAACTCTACTCAGCGTTTGATTCTTGCGAGAAATTCCTGAACTATGCAAATTATACATTATACAAATTACACTTAAGGATCTGGTTGTGCAGGATGTAATCATGGGGGTGCCTGCACCGTGTAACTCATAGCACATTACACTTGTCCAGGTGGAAAGACATCTGTGATCTATTTTCCCATTCTCCAAGAAGTTTGAGATCCTCTTGTACGATGGCAGCATCAGTTTCGTTAGCCACAGCCATATACACAATGATGTCGTCTGCAAATAGTTGAACTTTGGACTGTAATTTAGCTGGGAGATCATTTATATTATACTATATAGGTCCAATCACAGATCCTTGAATTACACCGCTTGTTACTGGAACCCATGACGACACTTTTCCATCGCATACTACTCTTTGTTGTCGTTGGTGCAAGAAACTCTCTATCCATTGCTTGATAGAACTATTGATACCATATTCTCTGAGTTTGCGGATTAACTTCTTATGGGGTACCTTATCAAAGGCCTTCACAAAGTCCATAACTATAACATCTGTTTGCTTATTGTCGCGGAGGTTCTTGTATAGATCTTGGACAAATGTAAGAAGCTGGGTTTCGGTTGAATGCTTTGTTCTAAATCCATGTTGTAGCTTGTATAGAATGTTGTTACATTCCAGGTGTTTCATTACGTGTTTTGTTACTATGTGTTCCATTATCTTTGATGCAATACAAGTTGGAGGATAGTTTTTTGCATTGTAACGTTTGCCTTTCTTAAAGATAGGTGCAACATTTGCCTTCCTCCAGTCTTTGGGCACCTCACCAGAGTGTAGTGATTTGTTACCGATGACTGCAAGTATCAGGGCAACAGCTGTGGCACGCTGTTTCAACACCCTTGGATAGATTTGATCAGGTCCCATAGATTTATTTGGATTGAGATTTTGAAGTAGTTTTTGTACACTTTCTGATGTAATATGTAGTTCATCAACATCAGGGTATGGCCTATCTGTTTCAGTGACAGGAGGTTCCAATTCATCAGGTGTTGGATTTGAGAAAACAGACTTAAATTGTTCATTTAAGATTATTTAAGATTTCTTCTTTGTCCTTGGGTTTGTTCCATAACGTTCCTTTACATTTCAGTGGGGTTATGCTGACTGAGTCTGTGTTTCTGCGTTTGATGAAGGACCACAGTTTGTTATTACCTCTATTTGGCTCATCTGATGTTTCAGGCGGAGGATGTTGGTTTCCACATAATTCTACTAAGCAGCTCTAGTTTCCCTTCTTATCTTGTGTTTTAGACTACGTAGTTTGTTCTTAATACTCTCCTTGTTGTTCTTTCTAGCTTGTTTGCTCTTGCGGTATAACCTATCTCTTGACCTTAGAAGGTTACGTATCTTAGCAGAAATCCATGGGGGCCTATTGTGTGAGGAACAGCATTTGTGCGGTACATGTTTCTCAATAGCTGCGTGCAGATCAGATGTGAATTTATTCCATAGAGTATTGGTACTTTCAGAGTTAGCATGCTCTTGAATATATTGATTTGTGGTGATAATTTGGCTAACAATTCCTTCCCAATCAGCTTTCTTGTAAAGGGGAATCTTTCTCTTAGCCTGACCGTACCTTTTGGGTCTAATATCAATTCCTGCAAAAACTGCATCATGATCTGAGATCCCTGGAAGTATCTCAGTTCTGTTCGCAAGTGTGTGGTAATTAAGAGCTATGAGGTCTAGTGTATTCTCGCCTCTCATTCGTTGATCAACAATCTGCGACATTCGATGGTCGGCCAATATGTCAATAAATAAATTGTGCTGAGCTGGACAAGGGCAGTTTGGTTTAATACTAGTAGAAGGCCATTCAATGCCCGGTAGGTTCATGTCTCCAGCTAGCCAAATATGACAGTTCTTTGGAAGTCTGGTGAGGGACTTATCCAGTTGGGCCAGGCTCTCAGCATCGGATGCATGTGGTCAATAATATGATCCAATAAGCAAAGGCTTACATGATTTTAGTCCTATCTTTAACTATGCGATTTCACACTGCATTTCTGCAGACTGGTATCTTGTACTAACAAGATCTTTGTTGATAGCTATAAATACTCCACCTCCTCTCTGTCCCTTTTCTCTGTCTCTGTGATATATATTGTATAGCCAGGTGGAAAGATCTCATTATCCTTTATATTATTTTTTAGCCATGATTCAGTCCCAGTAACTACGTCCCAGCCAATACTGTCTAGAATTGAAGCCACTGCTCCATGGATCTTGAGGACAGATTGACAATTTATGTTAAGTATCCTGGTTGGTTTACCCTTGGGAGCTGTTATTGGAGGTTATGGTGTAGTTGAGTAGGGGTCGAGCTTGCCAGTGGAGAACCGAGAGAGAGCAAGGGACTGTTACAGTCATCTTCATCTTTAGTTGAAATTAGCAAAGAATCAGCAGAGTTGTGATTAGGCAACGCGCATTCCGAGCATATCCATGTGCCTTTATTTAGTTCTTTGCTCATGTTCAACAGGGCACATATTTTGGCAACCTACATGGTACCATTGTTGACAATTAGAGTTTTCACATCTAATGCCTCTTTGTTTCCATGACACTGATCTGTTACAAATACCACAAGGATATTTTCTTTGTTCGGTAGCTTGATCTTTTGTCAGTAATAGTTGAACCTGAAAAGCAATCCATGACTTTTTCCGTGGGACACCTGTGGCACACCACGTAAAACTCCGGTTTGGTTTGTTTTTCATTGTACGAACAATTGCAAAGCCCGCCAATAGGATTGGGGAAAATCCTTATCGATTTTCAATCCAGTTGCTTTCTCTGAACAACGTTTCAGAACGTGCCAAATTTGTCGCTTGTCAGTTTCCCACTCGAAGGTTGGACGGCTTGTTAACAAGCGAAATCCTTCAGGATACTGGCTAGTCATGGGAAGCGACCTAGCAGACCTAGGCCAAATTATTTCTTTTTATTTTGGGTTTTTCCCATCATGATTCTTTTCAGGTTAGGTCTAGTTTTTTCTTAAGGTTTTAGCAGCGTCTGGTTGTAGGGACGGCATTTCGCACAGATTTTTCTGGTCGGAGTTCGCCAGTTTTTGCCGAGCAGAGCTGGAGTTCAGTTTTTTCTTTTCTTATCTGTCTCATCGTACCCTTGACGATTGGCGATGAAATCGCGAAAATATTGTCCTCGTCGATCGACGACTCGCTTTCGACGTGAATTGGACTTTAGGATGCGACACGGATCCGGACCTTACTGAACTTAGTATACCTCGGGATCATGGATAACCGTTGAAACGTTTTTAACTTTGAGACCTTGGAAACACATTGCAGTTAACTTTTAACCGGATCAAGAGCTTCTTGGAATGTTAAACTTTCATCTTGGATTAAAGCATTGGAACTTTATTAACTTTACCTTTTCGATTTTCTTTATTTTGCCAAATTCAGATAGAACGTCATTATGCTTCCATACACCAATGCATTCCACGGGTACGACTTAAGGCGTCTTGTTATCTGTAAAATCCAAAGTAGATGTAAAAGGAACCTTGTATAAATAAATGTTAAATAAGCGACGGTGTGTAAACAACGCCTCAAGGCGCTTCGCGTTGCTTTCGAATGTTACTCGCCGATATTTTTTCGATTGCCTGTTGGTAAATCAATGTCCATCGACATTATCGCAGTTGAATGTCCGATTATCGGTGTCTAACTTTGTAATTTGACCTCTTGACTAGAATTGTTGTTTTCGCGATACACTGTATGCGATAGCATCTCCGTTTGATATTTCGCCCTTTGTTTTTTATGAGATGTGATTGCGTACAGAAAAGTTTCGAAACTTCAGAAACGTCCAGGAGCTTTGAAAACAACATTTTGTCTCGTGCAATACAATCCGCTTTTGAAATTAACATCGCGCAGTTGCAGTCACGTGCTAGACCACAGAAAACGTTCACGCGTGTCATGTTCCATCAAGGGAGAAACAAGAGAGACTTTATACGAGAGATTATCTCAAGGCCTCAAACTTTAAAGAACACGCTAAATTTCCTGGTAGAATTAAAACCATTGTTTCACGAAAGTTTGCAAGGATCACGAAAACAATTTCAGAGCAAAAGATTAGTCATGTTACGGACGGACGTGTATGTTACAGCTGATCTTTATCAAGCCGAGCAACAGGATAAGCCGAGAATCGATGGACGTTATAAAAAAAACATTCTGTTGCTTGTACCCGCGGGGGGGGGGGGGGGGGGAGAGAACTCCCATATGAAAGGGGCGGGGATACTCGTCGTCTCGCTTAGGGGTGTAAATCTCACTTAGGGTATTCTAAGCAAAACGCCATTATCTCTCATTATCTCTTTTAGGGTTGCACGGGAAGATATATACATGTATTCAATAGTCAGTTCGCTTTATTTACTCAATTCATGTAATCAAAGTTTTCTATAACATCAATAACTAACTTCAACTTTCAAGAAAAGCACATTGTAACAAAATGGTCTCTTGTAACAAAATGGTCTCTTAAAAAAGTTGGCCCACGCCCAGGTTGGTCTCCTTTAAAGGCTTTTCAAAATTTCCGACGAGCATCCCCGCCCCTTTCATATGTGAGTCCCCCAGGTAAAAAATATACATATTGCGTGACATTGCGTTACATCTCTTGCAGCGTGACACATCACAAAAAATAGCAAAAACCCTAACAGGGAGGCAGCTCTGGTGGCCATTTTTTCCCATTTAACCTCTGGGACAGAGGTAACCGTTTAACCTCTGGTGCCGAGGTTCCCATTTAACCTCTGGGACCGAGTTAATAGTTCGAGCACCTCCCTGCACTTGCTGGGCCGGAGTTTGGTGACCGTCAGCAAGCTCGACAGCCTCCCCCCGGTAAGTCGCATCCGCACGGATTAGTCAAGCAGGCTTCAGAGAGTTGGCCATCTCTCACCGCCCTATAACCCCACCGGAAATAATCGACCTAACTTTGCCTTAGAAAATCGACCTTTATATTTAGATCGAAAACTCATTTCCCTAACTTATGGCACGGTTCTCCACAGACGCATGCGCTTTGGGTCCCAAAAATTGTTTGGACTTTTCGTTGATTTTTACATAGCATCTCCATTCACTCACGCTATCATTAGTGAAAGTTGTTTTCTAGCCCAGCTTTCCAAAACTCCTTTTACGAAAACAGTAGGATGACTGGTATTACTAGGATGACTGGGATAACTAGAATGACTAGGATTACTGGGATGACTGACATGAATTGGACGAACAGGGTGACTGGGACAACTGGGATCACTACTAAGGATGACTTAGATGACTAGTATGAATAGACCCATTGGTAATATTATATTAAAATTCATACTTGTCTGTGACACTCATTCAAGATGGACACCGGTAACAAAAGCACTCGATCTCTATGATCTTAAAGGACTGTGAAAATGCAGTCTCTAAAATTATTTGTAATTTTATTGTGCTGTATTTTAATTTTGAAGCACCTTTGACATTTTTAGGTACACACACGGGTACTTGGTCTACAAGTAGCTATGTCAATGAATCAATCAATTACAACAAGCCTTAACAAATTGTTGTTATGTACGAAGAATAACTGTTAGGAAGGGTGTAATGTAAAATCCTCATTTTTCTTACCTTCTTGGAAATTGACTTGAATCAAAATAATTATCAAGAGGTTTAAAAAATAGGGGGTAAACTACAGCATTTGACTGGTGAAGGGAGTTTGGCTCAATTTAGTTTTGAATTATCAGCAGATATAAAAAACCAAGGAATCTAAAAACCAGGATTCTATTGTATATTGGTTTTCTGCTTGAATCCTGGACTTCTCAACAGTGCATCAAAGGTTCAATTGCTGGCCGAACAAACATGTAAGGCTGGTTGTTTTAACAAAATGTACACTGCAGTTTAAGAGACTTACAGATGTAGTAGGCCTTCAGATCTGTTTATAAGGTGATCATTTAAGTACTAAGTGGCTTTATTGGCTTGATAACAGCAACAGCTAATGATGTTTCGATGTGAGGACGTTAGACAAGTTTAGAATGACTTACATGTACATTGAAAAATGTGGTTTTGTTAAACACTGCCTAAACTCCGTTTTAATACCTAGCTCAGTGGGCCTTAAAATATTAGGGAGCTTAAGCTATGATAACCACAACAGTGGTGAAAACGTTTCTAAGCAAAAAGTGAATTCATGCTGCTTCAAAATTGATTGCTCTTATTCCATGTCATTCAACTTGCCAAATGTTCGTGAATTCTAAGGGAATCTTGTATCTAAGCACTGAAGGCTAGCAATTTCTTTTTTGCGGGCTGCTGTCATAAGCAGTTGCATTGACGTAAACATTTGACAAATCTTGTTTGCCATGCTCACAATGAAGTGACAGCAGTCGATGCTATCATTTATGTCTGTGGAAATCAAGAAAACATGAGGCCAAGCAAGTAACAGTACCATACCAACATATCGTAATAAGCTTTTTGTGAAGCCTTTTGAAGCTTCAATATGATTATTTTCCTGGTTAGCTTTCAGCACAAAACAAAATTCTTTGTCATAAAACACTTTCCAGTCAATTGGTTGACATGATGCTTGAAAATAAAAGCCTTCATGACTGTGAACGTTCAGCTGTCCATGACTGTTAATGAGTGTAGACAGGTTTGCAGTAATCCAAAAAGGAGAGACCACTGACTTTTAGACAATTATTCACCTCTAAGGTATCACTGAAGATTTACATGGCCCACTTATATGGAAAGATAACATTTACGACAGAATAAAATTTGTGGAATCAAAAAAGTTTGAAATTGTTGTCTAAAGACTACAACAGCAGATTAGCATAGTGTGGGATGGTCTTTCAGAGAAATTAGCTCCTACCATGTCCCTCACAACACCCCCACACCACAGGAGAGTGCATCTCTAGCAGATATATTTTCTGCCTTACCAGTCAGGCTGCATGCTGAACTAAAATTTAGGGAGAACACTGTATTTTAAGTCCATTTTTTTTCATTTGCAGGAAGAGGGGATTTTGGGATTTTGCTGGAAATCCTAGGGAATTTGTTTTTTTTTTACTTTTGCCCCTGTTCGATCAGCCCCATTACTTGAAATCTGGAGTTCTCCCCCTCCCTTACCCAACTTGGACTTTTAAGTACTCACAGTTACTGTGTACTAGCCTACCAGCGCATTGCTCATACAATTATTTAAGGCGATAGTTAAAAGTCCAGGGAAGGATTTAAAACATAAGCTTAAGCCTTTAAGTACTGTTAGGGACCGGTCATTCTTTATGTAGAGGGGGGAGGGAAAAAAGAAGGGGAGGTCAAGGCTATTTCAGATTGGCTATGGGGGAGGGGGCTAAACTTTTTTATAAAGAAGTTTAGGGGGGTCAGCAAATTGGTCGCAAGGTATATTTTAACAGGGGTCATTGGCCAAGATGGGTAAAGCAGTTAAATAGTAGAGCACAAACAATATATGTGAAACAGTGATGCTAAATTGCAGGGTTGTCGAAAAGATTTAAGGTAGCAGGAGAATAACAGAAAGTACCTGGCACGTGTTTCCCGGCAGGGCTGGTAGGGGAAGACATATCACTATTGATATAAACAGTTGAATCCAGGTTAGTAGCAGCTGTCAAACATGATAGCATCGATACTGTCTGAATTACTAAGTGAAACTTAGATGGCAGCATGCAAAGAAGCTGGATGGAATGCGAGAGGCTGAAAATTACATGCAAATCACAAATAAAATGGTTCGATCAGGAATGCGAAACAGAAAAAGAAAACTTGCAATCCCTTGGGGAGAAAATTTCTCATAACATTGATGATTCAGAACTGAGACAACTACTGCAAGACAAAAGAAGAGGTTCAAACAAACTTGTAGACGGAAGAAATGGGAGTCTATCAGCAAGGGCATGTCTAATATCGATATGCAGACCTCCAAAGAGACCCGGCAACAAATAGGAAAAATCTTTAACTTAGGAAAAAGAAAAACACATGGAGCTGAAGCAGTGAGTATGGACAGTTTTATAAATATATTTAGCAACAGACTGCGACCCCTCTCAATAATATACTAGATCCGGAGACGAATATGGAAATCCACAGTAACAAAAGAGTGGAAGGCCCAATTGATTATACAATAACTGATGAGGAGTTCGAAGCTGCAATTAACAAACTGAAGGCAAACAAATCTCCAGGTATCGATGATATATTAAAGAAAGTAATAAGAATTGGAAAGGAAGCCATTAAAGGGCATTTAGTAAATTTATTTAATCGAATCTTAGATACTGGCAAATACCCTGCTCTTTGGAGTTTTGGCCTCATTGTACCTATTTATAAGGAGGATGATCGATCCAAAGTCAAAAATTACCGAGGTATCTCTTGCGCTAGGCAAGATCTTTACATCAATCCTCAACAATCAACTATATGACTACATACTTCAAAAAGGAATTTTGAAAGCTGAACAACGTGGCTTCAGAAAAATGCATGGCACAGTAACTGTTGATAGCATCTTCACATTGAAAACGTTTATTGACAAGTATATGAAATCTAAACAACAGAAGCACCGAAATTTACTTGTTTCATGCTTCGTCGACATTAGAAAAGCCTTCAACTGTACACCACGACAGAAACTAGTCGATAAACTAAGAAAAGAAGGTGTCCATGGACGTTTCTTGGACGTTTTAATATCCATGTACTCAAATGATAAATCAGCAGTTAAAATTGATGACAAATTAACCCAATCATTTACTTGCAAAGGAAAGGTACCACGTTGTCACCTACTCTTTTTAATTTCTATAGGTAGGAAAACTCATGTCACTATGGATATGTGTTTCCCAGGTAGGCAAAAACATATCACTATGAATATGTGTTTGTAAAGGTTGGTGAACACATATAACAAGGAATAAAAGTATCACTAAGGATATGTGTTTCGCGGGTGGGGAAAAACATATCACAAGGGATCTTTGTTTTCAAGGTAGGGGAACACATATCACTAGGAATACGTGTTTTCCAAGGTAGGGGAACACATATGACCAGGGATATGTGTTTCCCAGGTAGGGGAATTAACGCATATGACTACGAATATGGGTTTCATAAATAGGGAAACATATATCACAAGGGATATGTGTTTCCCTGCCTGGGAAACACATATCACCAGGGATATGTGTTTTCCAGGTGGGGGAACACATATCACCAGCGATATGGCTTTCCCAGGTCTGCGAACCAGGGGAACACATATCACTAGTGATATGTGTTTCCCTACCTGGGAAACACATATCACCAGGGATATGTGTTTTCCAGGTGGGTAATCACATATCACTAGTGATATGTGTTTCCCAGGGAGAGGAATGTATATCACTAGAGAAATGGGTTTCACGAGTAGGGGAACACATATCACTAAGGATACGTGTTTCCCAGGTGAGGGAACACATATCACTGGGGATGTGTGTTTTCCGGGTAGGGGAACACATATCACTAGGGATATGTGTTTTTGCAGGTGGGGGAACACATATCACTAGGGATATGTGTTTCCCAGGGAGGGGAATGCATATCCCTAGAGAAATGGATTTCATGAGTAGGGGAACACATATCACTAGGGCTACGTGTTTCCGAGGTAGGGGAACACATATCACCAGGGATATGTGTTTCCCAGGTGAGGGAACACATATCACTAGGAATATGTGTTTCCCAGGTTGGGGGAACACATATCACTAGGAATATGTGTTTCCCAGGTAGGGGAACACATATCACTAGGGATATGTGTTTCCTAGGGAACACATATCAGTAGGGATATGTGTTTCCCAGGTAGGGAACATATATCACTAGGGATACGTGTTTCCCAAGTGGGGGGACACATATCACTAGGGATATGTGTTTCCCAGGTGGGCGAACAAATATCACTAGGGATACGTGTTTCACAGGTGGGGGAACACATATAACTAGGGATATGTGTTTCCCAGGTGGGTGAACACATATCACTAGGGATACGTGTTTCCCAAGTGGGGGGACACATATCCCTAGAGAAATGGATTTCATGAGTAGGGGAACACATATCACTAGGGCTATGTGTTTCCGAGGTAGGGGAACACATATCACCAGGGATATGTGTTTCCCAGGTGAGGGAACACATATCACTAGGAATATGTGTTTCCCAGGTTGGGGGAACACATATCACTAGGAATATGTGTTTCCCAGGTAGGGGAACACATATCACTAGGGATATGTGTTTCCCAGGTAGGGGAACACATATCCCAAGGGATATGCGTTTCCCAGAAAGAGGAACGCATATCACTAGAGTAATGGGTTTCATGAGTAAGGGAACAAATAACACTAGGGATACGTGTTTCCCAGGTGGGTGTTCCCTAGTAGATAGCATCTTCATCTTAAAAACACTCATAGATAAGTTTGTTAAATCTAAACCACAAAAACGCAGAAACTTGCTTTTCTTGTGTTTTGTAGATTTTAGAAAAGCTTTTGATCACTTACCCAGGCAAAAATTATTCGTAAAACTCAGAAAAGAAGGAATTAAAGGGCATTTTTTAGAAATAGTAATGTCCATGTACTCAAAAGATAAATCAGCAGTCAAAATCATCAACAAAATGACCCAAGCTTTTCTGTGTTACAGTAGAGTTAAGCAAGGTTGTATGTCATCACCCAATGTCATTTTCATGTGCTTTTTTCCAGAGTTATCCCAGCCCTATTTGGTCTAATACGCGTTTGATTTTTTGACTCCATAATTCCTTATTCATCCTCGACTTCATATCATTATAAACCACCTGTGATAATTTCTGTTTTGGGTGTTTGGTTAGAGTTTATAGCCAGAACTTAAAATTCCTATATTGTGCTTCGATTTTTATTGGGAATTTTCCTGTTTCAGCCCTACATGCATTGTTGCTGCAGTATTTATTTACACCTACAATGAGGGACAAAAGTGTTGACACACTTCCGTAAAATGGCCCCTTTTTGCATAGTGAATATACTTATCCCCTTCCCTGTTCTACCCCAACCCCTTCCCCCCAAAATCAATGTTGAATTTTGGACTCTCAAGTCTTTTTTTTACTTCAGACAACATTGATTCGGGGGGTCGGGGGATTTACGGCGTTTAAAAGGAATGAAATAATAAATGAATTAAATGTTTGTTAAAAGCACCCGTTTCAAACAAGTGTGTCAACTACTTTTGTCCCTGATTGTCTGAAATATGTATCTGTGTTTTCCGGCGAGATTTTTGACGCTGCTGAATTTTTGTGCGCTGACATTACTCTGTGGGCCAAATTGTTTGTTTTTAAACATCAATTTATAAAGTTTCGTCCTGATTTGTAGTATACGTAGAGTAAAATGTAGGAAGCGTATGTCATTACTTAATCTTGTGCTCCTGCGCGCGTTCCTGATACCCTGTCGGGTCGAGACGAAATGATTTGTGTTCTGATCAACGCCGTTGCTGCGGATGTAATGTTTTCACAAGTATTATCAATAGTGGAAAAAGGATGGAAACACTAAGGTACAATGAAAATTGTTCTGGTAAATGGTTAACTTAAGCGAATGAAGTACTGCAGAGTAACAGAGGGGACATGCATTATTTTTGACATTGACCTTTGCCATTAGTGAAAGGACGTGAACAATATACAGGTTATGAACCTCATAAATAATGGGCCAGCCGTTTGTGCTATGCCCTATATATAGATGTGTTTTTTTTATTTTTTGGAGATCTTTTCTTACCTAACTGATCCAAACCTTTAGCGTAGGAATGTACTTTTGTGATGATTTTGCATGACCGCCTGCCATTTATTCAGTGCCATGATTGTTTATTGATGATGGACGGACAACTATTTCATTTCCCAGCTCGTAAATCACAGAATGCCAAAGAAATTGTTTTCAAGATAGACACACCAGTTTGTATCATCGCCAAAACAGCAATTACTTTGGCCCAGAAGTTCACTTGATGACAAGCAAAGCGGGATAACACGTGATCGATGATGGCAGGGCGCTGGAAAATTCCCTTTTTTATGCGCTAATTCCTCACAAAAGGCAAAAGAAGATTCCGCTATGTAGAAAGTGCTTCGCAATACGTATTCTTGGCGAGAAAAATTCCAGCGATGTGGTGCAAATAAGGAGTTTCAACGGTTAACCACGAGAATACATATCCACATTAAGAGGTCATAACAGACTTATATTGTTACTTTCCGTTTGCCGAAACGTGGTTAACCGTTGTAACACGAAGGAAGCAGTGTTTTCCTCAGTTTGAGCTGTCGTTTTCTTTGAGAGTCAAATACCAGTTCACGTTTCAAAGCTCTCTTTTTCATTTTCTCTGCCGACAATAGACAAAAACACAGGGTTTCGCTTGAGAAATGCAGTCGATATACACAGACATATGCGCTTATGTCACGCTATTTGCGTTGCGTTACCATGTCACACAGGATGTCACGAGGTGGGATTAAAAGTAATTGTTTTCGTGTACACTTGCAATGGTTGCTACGCTGTCCTTAGTTTTTTATTGAATTAGCTATGAATTTACCTTCACTTTTCCGTAGTTTCCATATTGAACGCAGTGACGGCCGCTCCTCACTAACGCTCTATATTTCCGTGGTCGGCCAGTGACTATCCCCACTACGTGTCAATCCTTACCCTATCCGTGATTGTTTGGGCCTTAACAATCGGATAAAGTGAAGAACGAGAAATATTCACTTTATAAAAATATTTTCAGTACGCACCCCCTTGAAATTCATCAAAAGTTGTACGTGTGCGCGAGTTTCAGCGTCAGTTTTTAGCTTGTAAACCATATCGACGTTAATTCTGGATATCGCAGCCCTTTTATTACGTCGTCGCGTAATTCGAATTGGCCCTATAATTCGGTCGTGAATAAGTCAATGTCACCCCCAGCACCAATAACATAATTATGTCATTGATTCCTTTAATTTCAGTTAAAATCAGTGTCATGCACGGCTCAACTTGTGTGCAGTAGCACAATTTTGCATTCAGACAATGAGGGACAAAAGTGTTGACACACTTCCGTAAAATGGCCCCTTTTTGCATAGTGAATATACTTATCCCCTTCCCTGTTCTACCCCAACCCCTTCCCCCCAAAATCAATGTTGAATTTTGGACTCTCAAGTCTTTTTTTTACTTCAGACAACATTGATTCGGGGGGTCGGGGGATTTACGGCGTTTAAAAGGAATGAAATAATAAATGAATTAAATGTTTGTTAAAAGCACCCGTTTCAAACAAGTGTGTCAACTACTTTTGTCCCTGATTGTAGCAACCATTTCAAGAATTTAATTTGAACTAATTCTGCAGGATCTTTTCTATTTTGTCGTTACAGTAAACACCCCAAATTTCAGTAGAGAAGTATTGGGGATATCAGAGCATCAAATAGCTTAATTGCCAGCATAATATTTTCTCTAAAGTTGTCACCCATCTCTTTTCTTAGTTTATAAAGTGCCTTAAACCCAACTTTTTTTAACTCTTCTCAAGCTAAACTAAAAATTTCCATACGGGTTCAGTGTCATTCCCAGATATTTAAAAGATTTAACATTGTTTAGTTTATTTACTCCATACTTAAACGAGTAGTTATTTAGGCAGGGGGACACATATCATTAGGGATATGTGTTTCCCAGGTAGGGGAACACATATCACTAGGGATATGTGTTTCCCAGGTGGGGGAACACATATCACTAGGGATATGTGTTTCCCAGGTAGGGGAACACATATCACTAGGGATATGTGTTTCCCAGGTGGGGGAACACATATCACTAGGGATATGTGTTTCCCAGGTAGGGGAACACATATCACTAGGGATATGTGTTTCCCAGGTGGGGGAACGCATATCACTAGGGATATGTGTTTCCCAGGTGGGGGAACACATATCACTACCGATATGTGTTTCCTAGGTAGGGAACAGATATCACCAGAGATATGCGTTTCCCAGGTGGGGGAACAAATACCACTAAGGATACGTGTTTCCCAGGTAGGGGAACACATATCACTGGGGATATGTGTTTCCCAGGTGGGGGAACACATATCACTAGGGATATGTGTTTCCCAGGTGGGGGAACACCTATCACTAGGGATATGTGTTTCCCACGCAGGGGGACACATATCATTAGGGATATGTGTTTCCCAGGTAGGGGAACACATATCACTAGGGATATGTGTTTCCCAGGTGGGGGAACACATATCACTAGGGATATGTGTTTCCCAGGTAGGGGAACACATATCACTAGGGATATGTGTTTCCCAGGTGGGGGAACACATATCACTGGGGATATGTGTTTCCCAGGTGGGGGAACACATATCACTACGGATATGTGTTTCCTAGGTAGGGAACAGATATCACCAGGGATATGCGTTTCCCAGGTGGGGGAACAAATACCACTAAGGATACGTGTTTCCCAAGTGGAGGAACACATATCACTAGGGATATCTGTTCCCGAGGTAGGGGAACACACATCACTAGGGATATGTGTTTCCCAGGTAGGGGAGCACATATCACTACGGATATGTGTTTCCCAGGTAGGGGAACACATATCACTAGGAATATGTGTTTTCCAGGTGGGGAAACACACATCCCTAGTGATATGTGTTTCCCAGGTGGGGGAACACATATCACTAGGGATATGTGTTTCCTAGGTAGGGAACAGATATTAATCGGGATGACTGTGTTTCCCATGTAGGGGAACACATATCACTAGGGATATGTGTTTCCTAGGTAGGGGAACACACATCATCAGGGATGTGTTTCCCAGGCGGGAGAACACATGTCACTAGGGATATGTGTTTCCTAAGTAGGGAACATATATCACTAGGAGTATGTGTTTCCCAGGTGGGGCAACAGATATCGCTAGGGATATGTGTTTCCCAGGGAGAAACCTGAATTGTACAATTTTATACTAATCCTATTGCTTTTTGTTTATTTAAAGCATCACTATTTTGTACAACTTAGTCATTTGTATTTGACAGAATTCTGTTAGCACTCTAAACTTGATTGTTATTTTAAATTTTAGCTAATAAAGAATCCAGACCTATCTGCTTTAATTATACATGTATTTGGTTTGACTGAATTTTCTGAAATGATTGTGTCACCTAGATATCCCAAGAAAAACATGATGAAACAACAAGAAAGTAGTCCTTTTACAACTGCAGGAAAATCATTCGAAAAGAATTATATTTTGCATGGTTTTACAATTTGTGTTTACCATGAAGGCATGATTACAAAAGAGTAAGAGATCACAATTAGAGTAAGAGATCACTTTTCCAGAATCTGCAATGATAAACAATCAGATCAACAATCAAAAGTTTTGGAACACAATAAGACCGTATATTTCATCCAGGAAAAAGCAGTCTTTCCACAATCAGCGTATTGTTTTGAAAGACCATGGTGGTGTCATAAGAAAACAAAAGAAAGACGCCAAAGTTCTGGCAGAATATTTTTCAAGTTCTCAGCATCCTGATTTCAATCAATTGCCTCCATCAATATAACCACTTTAAAAGAATCTGCTGAAATTCTGTGTCAGCCTTTCAGCTGTTTAGTGAATTTTCTATTTGAAAGGCGAAAAGTGCCTTCGAGTTGGAAACTAGGTGAAATTGTCCTTGTCCACAAGAAAGACTGTACGTTACAAAGACAAACTATCACCCTATAACAATCCTGCCAGTCTTATCCGAAGTTTTGGAAAAACTCGTTCACTCAAGACTTGCTTTACACTTTGAAGATGTTTATCCTAATAATGTCTTTGCATATAGAGATTATCATGGGTGCGAAACAGCTATCCTTAGTCTAACTGAACAATTCAAGAAAGAATTAGATAATCACAAAGTTATTAGTCTGGTGTCTATGGACCTGTCAAAAGCATTTGACACCCTTCCCCATGATCTTATTGTCAAAAAGCTTGAAGATTACGGTGGAGACTCAAAATTTATCAATCTCGTTATGAATTATTTAAGTGACAAACAGCAACATGTCAGATTGAGTGGACAACACTCTTTTATGAAAACTATAATGAAGGTTGTCCCCCAGAGATCAATTTTGGGTCCCATTCTCTTTAATATCTTCATGAATGACCTGTCTTATGCTATAGATAAATGCACGTTATTCACGCATGCTGATGACACTCAATTGTTTAAGTCTGCGGAAGATATCGACCAGGTTGAACATGCCATAAATGCCGATCTGAAAAAGGTTGATGAGTGGTATGAATTCAATCAAATGAAAAGAAATCATTCAAAATATCAAGCAATTACTTTTGGAAGGGTCAAGAGAAATCCTGTGTTGACCTGTGAAAGAACCATTATCCCTATTCAAGATGAAATGGAACTCCTTGGCGTCACTCTTGATAACAAGCTTAAGTTTGAGGGACAGATTTGTAAAATCTGTTGTAAATTTAGTCAACAGGTTGCTGTTCTCAATCGTCTGAAGAAAATATTGCCTTTTGAATTGAGGATAGATATATAACGTGCTTTCATTGCACCGTATTTCAATTACTGCTCAGAGTCATGGCATCACTGTAGTAAAAGAGGTTCCAGCTAACTTGAAAAAATCAATGAACGAGCCCTTCACTTTGTGACCCGTGACAAGTCAACCACGTACAAGACGTTGCTAAAAAAACTAAACCTGCTGTCCCCACTTAATCAAAGAATTGTTAAAATGGCTACTGGTGTTTACAAAGCTATCCATGTGTATAAAGTCCCTACAGGAATAGGAGAGCTATTGCATGAATGATCAACTAATTATAATCTTAGAGGAAAACACATCCTCGAACTACCCAAAGTAAATACAACTACCTATGGGCTTAAATTGTGGCGTTATACTGCAGCTAAGATTTGGTACGCTCTTCCGGATCATCAGTTTCGTGCCGCTAATAAAATCGGAATATTTAAGAACTTGATGTCTAAGTTGGATTTCTCAAATTTTACATTTTAATCACGCAAATACATGTAAACACATTTTGCTTAGTTTTAACATCATTATGTAATAATCTCGTGATCTACTATTAGTTTTAATAAATTTTAAACTTTATATATATAAAAATTATATATTTATGAGAAATCTTCTCTTTCTATTATTATTTCTAGTTTATTTATTTTTTGTGGCATCATTGTCTGTAAAGTAGCTAATTAGCTGTAAGAACATTGACCACGTTAAAAAAAGGGTAATGTATTGTACTGTATTTGTAAAAACTATCAATTTTCCTATATTTATACGCTGATTTGGTTATAGAGTAGGTTAGTTCCATTGTTGTGCAAAGTAACTAATCATCTTATCATAAGTTTGTTTATTTACCAATTAAGTCTTCACTCTTAACAGAGTATTGTTACATGCATTTTAATAATTACTTTGTACAGCATATAAGAGGAGATATGAGGTGGGGGGGGAATCGTCACGTAAATCTCGAATAAAGAAGGGGGGGGGGGTCACTTGCGATTCACATGGTCTGCAGGGGGGGCCTTACAGCATGTTACAGAAAGTTGGATCTTTCCAACATATTTTTCCCTCCTCCCCTCTACATAAACAATGACCAGTCCCTTATCTAAACATTACATGCTCATTAAACCCACCTTTTCCACGAATTTGCCCTAAACTTAAGGTAAGCATAACTTTGAGCATACCTCACAAGTAAGCTTACCTGTTTCACGACTTCTGTCATGTCATGTTTCTATCCAACTGTTGACAAGAACTGTTGGAGGTCAAATCCGAGTTCGTGAAGTGAAGTAATATTACTTTGGGTCAAATTTACATGAATTTAACTGCAGACGTGTTCAAGCAATTTTCACTCCGTCGCCATATTGGTTTCTTGTAGGACCCAGTCTCAACTGAGTCTCTCGCGCGAGCTTTCGCAGTACTCGTTTCGCGCTCCTCGAGTTCTCGTGAACGTGCAGCAGCTTCTTTTCAACAGAAAAGAGATACGTTTATGCTTGTAGCGACTTGCTCATAAAATTAAACTACTATGGACGAGATAATCAATAAATCTCACCTCTAATAGTGACAACCATTTCAACTGAGATTGGAATAATGATACTAACACAAAGTTATCCTATGCGAGCACAGGCAGCCCAAGCTCACTATGAGAGTCAGGAATCATCATCAATTCTTGTGGTCTCGTAAAATAGCCCTCAACACATAAACGATTTGTATGGGAATTCAGGTGAAAAATTCAAAAAGATAAATCTCACTGGGATTTTCAATAAAATACACCTTATTCACTTGGTTTTTCTTAATTGCTTGCTGGGTGGTTATTTTCCCGATCCTCTTCGATTCAAGCGATTTCATAAATCCTTGCTTATTTTAAACTGTTCATACAGTAGGAGTTATTATTCCGAAGAGAATTTTGTCCCTCAGTTCAAAGCTTGAGGTGAAACTGTTACAACAACTCTAAAGCGTAAGTCACTTTCCGCCGCCGAAATATTTTCCCCAAATTTGCACAAGTGATGTTGCCCGCAGGCTAGTCTCCTTTCGATTTAAACTTGCAACTTCACAGGTTTCGGTCAATTTATGAAACTTTAAATTTCTGTTCCTTTTTTTCTCTTTTTCTCTGTGAATGCTCTAATCAGCGCCTTTCTTCACATAAGCTCTCCCCCTCGAATTAGCACCCCCCTTAAAGCTAGAAACTGATAGTTAGCGCCCTCCAAACCTCCCCTAGAGAAAAAAAAAACAGTGAATATGCGGCAAAGAGAGCTAAGACGACTTTACAGGGAAAAGGAATTTGAGAGCGATCGAACACAGATACGATACTTTTTAGTTACTGTTAGTAACGGTGTGTTTACTTAAAATAAAGACGAATGTTATTCTGAGACCGCCTTCAAATAAGCGCCTCCTTCGGCCCTCTTCTCAATTAAGAAAGTAAAGAAAGCGCCCCCATCCCCCCCCCCCCCCCGCACCACCACTGAACGTTACATTCAGGCATTCACGGTAATTGCTCTAGAGATCCGCACAATCGTAAACGTGAGACATTAACGCATCTTTTTTTGAATATGAAACCATTTAACCCTTACTATGTCAATCTTAACCTGCCTGTAGCAGCACCCTCCCCCGGACAAAGGAAAAACGTCGGGGGGAGGGTGCGGTTACTCGTAGGCTACGTCAATCTGAATCTATCATTTTACGTATTAAAAGCTCCCTCTTTAATCTGTGAGTAAAAGGGTGTCGGACTGCAGTTACGCTTCTCACAAGTGGTAGCTGTTGGTTGGGAACCGCAAAACAGTTCTCCCATGGCATGCGTATGGAAATGGCTCAGAGAAATTAACCTGTCTACCCAAAAATTTTGTTAAAAAAAAACAAAAACAAAAACAATTTCAGCTGTTAAGCACACGTACCAACTCCGCGGTGTGGCCAGTACCTTACACATGCGCACAACCATATCAGTCATATCACCCAGGCAGTGGCAGCCATAGACGGCTGTTCGTCCTAATAAGTACTTATCAGCATGGCATAGCCCCAGGCGAGAGGTCTCACCTGCGACCATCGACCCCGCCGTTTACTGCCGAGGCGAGTACCAAAAGCACTACTCCTTTAAGCGGCAGCTCCGATGCCATGCTGATGAGTCCTCATAAGGACGAAACATCTGTCCATGGCTGCCATTATCAGGGTGATATGCTTGTGCGCATGTGTAAGGTACTGGCCATAACGTGTAGTTGGTACGTGTACTTCAGTGCTGATATTGGTATTGAGATAGACCATAGCCAAGATTCACCACGGTCATGTGTTTCAGTTGGTTTGCCTTTTTCGTTTTTCATGGGATCATGAATAATTAAGATGAATAGATTTAAGCAGTTGGTTACTAACGTTTTATGTCTTTATCTCCCTGAAAATAAGCAGGTTTCGTTACATTTATGTTTCCCACACGAAAGCGAAATTATTTTGATTTTGACACTGACAAAACAGTTCCTTATTTTAGAACACTTGAACCATTCAGAAAAATTCAGAGAGGATAAGGAGAGACGTATCGATACTATTTTGATTATAGAACCAAGGACGCATAATCTTGTCTAGAAATTAAGAATTTGAAAGGCATATTAGAACATAAGTTTTTCGGAAGAGACAAAAATAAAAATCATAGATATAAGTAAGATCCGCCATGAATTAAAATTCGCATAACTAATCGCAAATCAATCGGCCAAGCCGCTTTCTACAAGTGATGTCTGTTCCCCTTTAGCAGCACACGATGGAAGAAGTAACCACCATTGAAGTGCAGATACCGTAAATCCTCTACTAAGCCCCCCACCCCCCTCTCAAATAATCCCCCTCACTCTAACATAATAAGCCACCCTTCCCTTTCAGGGGAAGAAAGTTAATAAGCTCCTCCCTCCCCTCTCCTAATTATTTTTCACTTTTAAATGAGAGACTGTATTAGTCAATAGCGACTGTTAAACTTCGTGTGGACTGATCCGGAATAGTTTAATTACCGACTGGAAGTTCGGATTTGATTCTGATCCTCGGTTGCATGACCTCTAACCAGTTCTTGTACTTGAGCTTTTCCACTTTGCATTCTAGTTCTTTACGGAGAACTGATACCATCATCTTTTCTAAATTAAATAAGACTCCCTCTCAAATAAGCACCCCCTCAGATGGGCTTGAAATTAACTTGCGGTAACTAAACCGGCCAAATTTTTGCATAGACTTCCTCTAACCCCTCCCCCACCTCAAAAATATCAAGACAGGGCAGTGAAAGGCTGAGACCTCCCACAAATTATACCACTATAAATTTCAGAAAGGTGACTTAAATAAGAGAAAAGCTTTAAACGGAAACCACGGAGAGTCTGTTGCTGCGCTACATTATATTATATTATATCATGTGTTATAGAGGGGGAAATTGTAAAACTAACACTTCACCATGCGACACACTTCTGTTGAACAACCCAAAAAACACCTGTAGCTTGCGAGCAATCTCTTCCTTTCTTTCCCCGCCCCTAGCACTCGCGTCTTCTTACGCGTGGCTTTTCGTGACTCCTCCAAACGGAGAGCTTGACACCTGTACTCTTGTCACTGGTGGTGGTGTACTGCATCGTCATGTTTGATATTCGATATGCCTTTACATTACAGTGCAGTGCAACATAAACCTCGATCACGGGATTATACTCAGTGCCACTGGCTGTCCTCATTGTGATCATTACGCAGCAGTTTTGCACACCCAGTAGCTACTGCTCAGTCTCGGTTTCGAAGCCGTTCCAAGGCAGACGCGGTATCTGTTCTAACTGTGTGTTAACATCCGGAAAGAAAGCGCATTATCATGCTCTTCCTGCTGATTGCTGCTGCCCTCATCTGCAGTACAGCTGCAGCGAATTCGCCTTGCAGTAGCCTCTACGTCTCGTATGATCTGTCACCGAATTTTAACGAAACGATCGCCCACAGCATTCACTCCATGACTGTACAGGGACTTCGTTTGTTTAACCCACGAGCGACCGAAGACAACCGCGTACCGACCGTAAACCATGATATCCACGACGAGGTAACTTCTTGTAGTTATACTCTTTTATTATTATTTTCGTAAATTCTCTTGCAATTAAGTTACACAGCCTCAATCACCCATGGGTGGGAGGGGGGGAAGGGAGGGGAGAGGAGGAGGGGCACTCCCTTATTTGGTCTAAACAGTTATGTGCTGCTGAATAGGATATGTTTTTCACGACCTTGACGCAAAACAAAACGAACCAGGGTCATAAAATGAGGTCTCTTGTCTTAAACAAAGCAGCGAAATAAGCAATTTTTGCCTTCAACGGGCACGGGGTTTGAAGGCCTCCGTGGCACACCTCTGCCCAAACTTTCCTTGAGTCCCCTCCCCCCCCCCCCCGATTAAATCTGCAACAGAAATGCTAGACGGGGGAGGAAGGCTAGAAAATCGAGTTAAACCCTTGGACTTTTATCGATGTTTATTTTACTGCACTGAACATCGCTCAACTCCTCTTCTTGCCTCAGCAGCCATAAGGATCTCGAGGATCGAAACTGCCATCGAAACAAGTTTCCAACTTAAATTTGTCACTCCTACATCGCAATCCCTTTGAAGAAGACATGTTTTTATACTTTCTTTTGAGAATATTCCTTCTTAGTTCTGTGTTCAAAGGTGAAAGGTCAGAAATGGTTGGGCAATAAGTAAGTGGTTGATAAAACCTGTCTCTAATAATACAAACAGAATTTCCACTCTGAAAACCAAAAAAAAATCATTTTATGTCTGAAGAACGTAAGTGTTTTCGATTTTCTGAGACTAGTAAAAGTAAATTTAGACGGATTCAACTAAAACCTTTTAAACACGTTTGTGAAAACCGTGAAAACAGTTAAGTTTTCCACCTTTGTTCTATCTAGCTTTTAAATTCTGGTCTCATCTGTTTCCTCCGCTCTTGGTACGAGTTGGAACAAGAGTATCTTATTACTAGACTCGAAAAGGTCATTGTTCATGTAACAAAAACACAACCTCGAGAGGACCCTGGAAACGAGGTTGACAAAAATCATCTCTTAGCGATGCAGCAGAAAAAGATGAGGGAAGGTTTCAAATTTTTTTTGAACGGTTCCTTAGGATTTTCTCCCGACCGATGTGACCGATGTCTGAACTTAAACTTCATCACTGAAAGCTTTTAACGCCGTGGATTTCGTTCTTCGGATTCTAGGTACTGGATTTTCCGGAATCTTTGTCAGTGTAACTTTGATTCCGGATTCCTTGAGCTGGATTTCGAATTCCAGCGTCCAGGATTCCAGATTTCACCAGCAAAAATTTCTCGGATTTCAGAATCCAGTTTCACTTACATGTGGCGACCTTTTTCTAGTCTCTTGGAATAGTCTCCTTTCTCCTCACTCCCATTAAACCAACGTCTTTGGAGTTTACTTTACATTCTTATCTTTTCATGTTTTCCTTTCCCTAGAAACACCTTGTGCTACCCTATGCCCCAGAGGACCCCTATGGAGAAGATTTCAGCACGGAGACAATGAACATTATGGACGCCATTTTAAGCCGGATCGGCTTGGATGATGATGGTCTGGGTCCGAACTGGTCTTCTACTGAGCGGATCGTTCACAAGTTTCACATGATTGACGTCTGGCATAGGGTCAGAGAAGTTTACCAGGAAGTTGAACAAAACCCGCCTCAGGTAACAACTTATAGTCTGAAAAAAAGGTGTTGACAATACACTCGTCCTCAAGCGGAGGGAAGTAAAAGCCCATGTTCGATATATTAAAATCGGAATTCTGTCGCGCCATGAAACTGCACCAAGAACTTCAAACTGATTTCGCTCGCTTAAGGCACTGATCATGCGCGTGCGCTCAGCATTGCCCTGTGCATTGACGTAATATATAATAGATTTAGCCAGGGCTAAAAGCGAAGCTCTGGTTAATAATACGTGTAAACAAAAAAAATTAAATCGTGTAATGCTAAACGGGGACGACGATGAAAATGGTTTCAAGACTAATAGATCTAATTAGCAAAAAAACAAATCGCACGTGCAGCACACTTTTTCTTCTAATTAGCAAAAAACAAATTTGCACGTGCAGCACGCTTTTTTGTCTTTCCCTTGCCGTTGGTTTGCACGACTACAACGCTGTTTTGTACGACTAAAACGTCAAACTTCCTAGTTACACATTATTTTTATGGAGGAATTGTCGTATGTGCTTACCCAATATTTTGTTTCCTCTGTTCATGTTCGCTTTTATTTTTCACTGCCGCTCATTTTCACCTTGCCGGGCCGCTAGCATTTCCCATTTTCTCAACGCCGCTTTGAATTTCCATATTTTTCTTCCTACGAAATTCGTCTCCTTTGCTTTCAATAACTCGCTCTAGCTCTTTCTCTGTTATCCACGTTAGTGCAAACATAAAAAAACGTAGAAAGGGATTTGCACACAGTAATGTCAATTTAGTATGACATCATCCATGAAAGCTGTGTTTTCATTCGCAGGATGATCTATGTGAATGTTTATTGGACACCACTTCTAATGGTATCTACCAGGCGGTACACTGGGTAGCTGAACACTATAAATCAGGAACTCCTATTACACTTCTCAACCGACCCATTCCCAAGCTGAAGAACGCAAAATCCTGGAAAGTCTGGAAGAAACGTTTGCTGTACTACTACAAACGTCCATCGCTTTACGATAGCAGCCTGTTCTTGTACTGTGCTACTAAAGACTTCTGAGACGGCGGCCGGTTTTGATAAACCCTGGAAGATTTTCATACACAGATTCTAAACAGGCAACAGTGTACTGTTAGTAGCCGGAAAACCCACTCAAATGCATCAAGTGAAATAGCACAAAATAAATACAAAATTAATTCGAGACCAACCCGTTCTTCTTCAGTTTGAAGAAACCGGATCATTCATGATCACTTACCACAATATGATTTGCCAAGGACGTAGTTTTACGTCACTGACAGCACTGTCCTTTGTTTGTTTTCGCTAAGCGGTTTAGCAAATAAGAATAAAGATTGTAATACGGTTTGAATTTTGAACTCTCTTGAGTATTTCCCTACCTACTAAATTCCACACCAATCAACACTCCAGTGAAAGGTGACTTTCAGACTTGTTCTCGCCGAAGTCCCGTTAGCGCTGGCGGGGAAACGCGAGCTCGGGCCGGGAATGTGAGACGAGCGGCCGAAAACTCGCTCGGACCACGTGAACCGAGACGCATTGGCCGCGCGGAATGATGAGACCTAGGGACTGTGTGTGAGAGAGAGTTTTGAATCTAAATGTATGCTAGGTCAGCTTCAACCTCCATCACAAAAAAGCCCATCTAACTTGAGAATGAAGTCTGCTTCATTAAGCGCAATTTTTTGGTAACACTGTGAAAATCCCAATAAAACTTAAAATTAAAATTTTTTTATCAGCCAAATTGTTTTACGATTATTATGGTGCATCACAATGATTTATAATTCACGACGACTCTCAGTTATCAGTCTCTATGTGATGTGGTTTTCAATTCTCTTATGGTTTACTGACATAAAACTGGAAAAAAATTCAACATAATACCGTGTTCTTTATTAACACATCGATCAAAGAAAATCAGTTTTGAATATATCTGATAAAAAATCACACTAATATACGCAACGCTGCCCCTTTTTAACAAGCAAATCCAGTTTGACTGGACAAACTGATAAATTTATAATTCCACACCTTTATCTATCTAATCATTCTAGTAGCCTGTTCTAGGCTCCTGAAAAGTGCAGCGATCGTGAAATCGCCCCACGCTGTAAGGGAATCCAATACAGCTGGTCTTGTAGTCTGGATTCCACGCCATGGATTCCGGATCGTTTGTCACTGGTACTTGGATTCTGGATTCCAATCGTTGGTGAGATTACGGATTCTTTGAGCTGTATTCCGGATTCCAAAGCTCAGGTTTCCAGATTCCACTAGACAAGCAATAATTTTCCGGATTCCTTTACATGGGGTGAATGAAAATTTGAATGTCTGTTGACGTTGCTTTCCTAGACTGCGAGCAGTCGAGCAGTCTCTCTCTTTGTCAGATTTAGTGAGGGGAGTGTACGTGCGCGCGAACGGCAAGAGACGCGAGAAACGAGGGCGGCAGCCCGAAAAGAAAAATGAACCTCTTTCGCCTCGCGCCTTCAGTCCCGCGCGTGGTCATTTGCGAGTCTCGCGAGTTTTGATCGATGCAACAAAAAAAGGGGAGACTGCTCGTAGTCTATTGTTTTCGCGACCGCCGGTATTATATGAAAACCTAGCACAGGCTATCGTACTGGCTAGAAAAAAGAATTCTATGTTTCTTTTCACATTTTAACTATCTTCTTGTATTAAAATATCGTCTGCTAGTAGGCTTGCAGCCTTACTAACGATTTAGATAATAAACAACATCCCTACAATATTCAACGGTTTATTGTCAGCTCGCCTGACATGATTCATCCAATATAAGTCGATCTAAGCAATATGCGAATATCTGCACATTTTTTAGTACAAGTTAAGAAAATCTCCGAAGCTGTTCTTTTCGTTTGTTTTTTCTGCGCATCTAACGAATTTCTTCTAAAATGACTCAGATAAAATAACTTCCTTCGTGAACGGGAGCGGTAAACCGGCACAGCATGCTCACTTGCTCTTTACACTAACCCTAAGAAATATAAGCTCAAAAGCCCGCGGAAGCCATGCTAGAGTTTAATTCCTCATATTGAGTACTGAAATATATTTGAATTCATAAGAAGGTTGGTACAAAATTTGGGTCGATCGTTATTATCTATAGCGAATCAATTAATTCTATTTTCTAGGCCGATATTGCTCTCTACGCACAACTACTCTCCGTACCATTCTTTCTGCAACTTCCCCGTTTACATTCTGTTTTTTGAGCAGTTGAACCTGCAGACCAGCTGCTTCCTCCATGTTGACGTCACCTGGAGTTCCTGATGCAATGGCCAAATCCGCTTGCCGCATTTTTTGCACTTCTCTTTGCCATGTTTTGGAGGCAGTGTCAATGCTGTCGTCCAATGAAAACTTGCTTGCTAACTTGGAACTTGGACCAATGGTTGATCCATTAATTGCTATGAGGTTAACATGCAAAGATCGTTTAGTGAGCTCTTCTTGAACTTTGGTAAGCAGCTCTTCCAAGACCACGTCTCCGTCGTTCATCTCGATTTCGTCAAGAATAATATCATGAGCTGTACCAAAGAGGCGCTCCATAGATTTATCCACCTCAACGATATAGGAAATTATCTATAAGCAAAACACCAAAAACGTTTTTAACGTAAGTTATATTAATTCCTCAAGATGAATGTTTTTTAAAACTTTCATCTTGCGGTAACAGGCGTGAAAGCACCTCCACCCTCAGAAATCAGTTCTAAAGACCAACCCGGGTGAAGTCCACTGAAAATGCTGTCCTCTAATAAAGATCCTTCAGAGCAAGAAGCGATAGTCCATACTGCGGATCAAAGCTGTAGCAAAATGACTGGTTTGTCCAGCCAGTTCCGACAGACTCTTGGTTAAATCTCTTTGAGTTAGGATAAAACATGCCAGTGACAGTTGGGCTTACCAGTCGTTTTGCTGCAAAATGAAGTCGATTCGCAGCAAAGTCGTTTCGCTGCATCATGTTCGGATGGCGCTGATATTGACCTTTTGTATAAAACGTTCAAAAGACACATAAAATTAACTACAAACGAGTAATACAGACGAGTTAATTACCATTTCACTGAGTTAATCATCGAACAAACACCAGCAAACTTTGGAGCAGTTTTCAACTTTGTGATGCAGCGAAACGACTTAAAACTTCGCCGCGAATCGCCTTGTAGCGAAACAAGCGGACACCGGTATAGGGTAGGGGTCATTCAGGATATCTAGCAACATCCACATATAACCGTTTTTCAGTCATCTCGCTTACCAGTATGGTTAACTCGCCTCGAGTCTATAATCTAGTATTAAAATAATATCGAACGAAACGAACCCTAGGAAACAAACAGTTGTTAATTCCTTTTTGTTAAACGTTTCAGGCAAGAAGAGTCAGCAAGGCGAACTGACCGTAATTAGAGTATTTTCTTTTTCGAGTGCAAGCAGTAAACAAAACCGCGGTCAACCATACCAAAGTGCGTGTGTTCGATCACACTGTACAGTATGAATTGTACAAAGAAAGAGATAGATAAAATACTCAAGCCTCATTAGGTCGATGGAAAAAGATTTCCTCACCGAAAACTAACTTTGAAAAACTTTCTGTCGAGCAGAAATCAAAACGCCGCACATGCGCAGACGTGTGTCACAGGCTCTTTAAAATTTACCGCAATTGCATTCTTAGGCATGAGAATTACCTCAGAAACAAGCTTGACACTTTCGCTGTAGATATACTGCCCGCCAGTCATCAGGGAAATTCCTGTAAAAAACTCTGCCATGAGATCAATACGACGTCCAGAGTTTGGAAGATAGAGAGGCATCCCTGGCTTCGAACCCCTCATCACCACGTAAAGTGCAACGGCATTCGCAGCAAGTTGTCTACAGAGGCTTAACACATCATGGCCATTGGCACATGTACATTTGAAAATATCCAGAGTACCAACTTGAACTTCTAAAGCTGTAATTGCAAATAACAATCATCATCATCATCATCATCATCATCATCATCATCACTGACCCTTCCACAGTTTTTTTTCAATTTTCGACTGGGACCATTCGTCATCACGACTGGAACAAACCCCTTAAAATCAGTAATGTTGCCAACGTTTAAAGTTGTTTAAAATCCACGAAGACAAAGGTCCAAAAAGCCGCGAAATTTTACAGCCGCTTCTATGGTGGGGGAAGGGGGCAAGTTCGTGCCCCCCACAATACAAACGTTGGCAAAATTCTACGACTTTGTGGAGAAATATCTTCGCTCGCTTTGGACGTATCACATTTAAACTTGGTAAGTTTCCTAATTTTAAGGCTCTTTTTCCAGCAGTGTTGACGGATATTTGTTTACAGGTCTTTATCAAAACTTGAAAAACTGTTGAAGGAACCATTGACAACTGAAGGGGTCACCTGTCTGGAATAGAGCCCCTAAGTGACTTTTGATAAACTAATAGTAGATTTTCTTTATCTTGTAACTCGAAAGGAGCAGATATTAAACCAGGAGTGACTTTAATATGGCCTTATTTCACATTAATTTTTAAATTTTTCCATCAATAGTAATACATGTATCATGTACTGTATGTTCTTCAGGGTTTTCGTCAAAATCCCCTGCCTACATCACACCTTTTCAGTATATTAACTCTCTGTAAAGCAGGCATTGTCCTCACCAGAAGTAGAAGATATTACATGGCCGCGTGGAGATATGAAATTTCTGTTCGAGAGTTGGAAAAAAACCTAAACATAAAAATACACTCGAAGAGAAATTTTGTGCATGTACCTCCAAGCAAACATGTAATATGTTCTGATTACACTGTATTATATAAACACCAATAATGAATTTAAAAGAAGAACATTTCTCTTAGATATTTTTTTGCTGCAGAAGGCGTGATTTAGTGTAACTGTAGTAACAGTAATCATTTCATGCATGAATGTAACATGGTATTTTCACATGAAATGTTCAAAGTCTTAGTAATTTTTTGGCATTGCAAACATGCATACTCACGCAGCAATACACAGACTGTGAGGGCTTCTTGGCGGCATTTATAATCATTGTCACAATCACCATCATCATTGTTATTGCTTAGGTGAACAGCTAAAGCCAGTGCGTCAGCTAGGCCTCTCCTAGAGCCACTGATACCAAAACACCTCAAGCTGTTGATGTTCTCTTTCATTTTTGATTTGTCATCCGTGAAGTTAACAACAGAGGCTATGTTGGAAACAGATGCAGTTGGAACTCTTCGTCCAGTATTGGGATGATTTTGGTAACTGATTATTGCCAGACGGAAATGGGCACTTTTTTGGGACATGGCATCCACCATATGCCTTAGCTGTGCCTTGAGCTGCCCAAGAATGGCAGCATTTGTGGTAGCACAATCCACAACAACTATCAAATCTAACTTTCGATCATCATGCAAACAAGGACGTGCATGATGTGACACATCTATATATAGAAAGATTACAATAGGTTAGTCTTATTTTCAAAAAGTGGGAAGGTTGATTTACTAATCCATGGAGGTAGTATATAAATTTTGCCTTCTCCGCAGTTTGGTGTTTTGGACAGTTTTGGCTGTTTTAGCCATGTAAGGACCAGAAAACAGCTCAACACGCTTTCAGTGGCACTTTTTGAAAAGATTTCCATGGGTGAATGAGTTGAGCAAAGTACATGTACCCAGTTTTCTAGAGATATCCACTTTTGAGCTTACTGTGAAAGCAGCAAAACAGTCAACACCAGGACCTAATTGTTCGAAAAGTGGACAACACTATCATCCACTGAATAAAGCTCTATCCACTGGATAGCGCAATTGGTTTCCCTTACACTTATCTGCTGTATCGTGATTTATCCAGTGGATAGCACTATCCAACATTTGAACTACTGGGGCCAGA
>OZ037997.1:2000609-2233109 GCA_964035705.1 Porites rus | reverse complement strand
GCTGAAAGTAAAACTAATCATCAAGTGTCATGTCTGTATGATCTTTAAACAATCTTAACGGGCTAATAATTCTAAGGGAAAACTAATTTTACTTCTTTCACATCCTAACTTGCCAAAAAATGAAATCCAAAGAAAGGAATGCTTATGTACCAGGAAATACATCATTGTTTGTCACTATCTCATTTCCAAACCCTATCAACAAAAAATAATTATCATTTTTTGTTGATAGGGTTTTCAAGGAAGAGGTTCTTACACAGAATGAAAGACAATGTCAAGGTCATCATGCAAACCCATCCATGTGTTGTTTAACTGGAAAGATTTGTAAGGCCCCAGCAGTTAAAAGTTTGATAGTACTTTCCAGTGGACAACTAAATGGTGGTCACAGTGAGTGAGACATGGGTTGGTGTCATTAATAGTTAGAAAATCTAGGAAAGGTTTAACATTATCACTTTCCTGCTTCATTGTAAAGTGTATGTAAGAATTTTGTTTGTTGAAGAAATTGAGGAAAAAGGTGGCATCAGGTTCTGAGAGAAAACTTGAGCTGAATTAATTTTGATCCTAATGTGGTAAAGATAGAATGATATCTCTGAATCCCTGTGATGTTTCAGCCATGTCTTCTAATGGTGTCAGTCCCATGAGGGGATTGTTGAGTTCAGACGCCTAACCCTGAAGGTCCTGGGTCAACTTCTACCAGGTATATGTTACTGACCTCTCAGAAACCCTACCCTATTATAGTCTATTAGGACCCCATCTTAGTCACTATTGGGCAAAGGTAATTTTTGCGACCCCAACTTAGTCACTACCTGTTTACGCATATACAATCCTCACCAAAAATCCTTGAAACACCTACGCACTTCCCTTTCACTTAGCAATGCTGAGATGTGATTGAAAATGCAACTCCATTGTAGTCAATGCAGTTGTGAAAATGTGCCCCTTTCCAGTAGCACATCCCCATAAGACTATTACTAGGAAGTAACCTCCCCAACCCCCGGGAACACAGTAATCATGTGTGATTGATCAATTCTCCATTGATAACTTATTGATTACATAATTTAATGCCAAAAATGCCATGAATTTTTTAGGCATGGTCCTTCTCTTTGAACAGTTGGTGTATATGTTGTGTTCAATTTTATCCTTGGTTTAAGCTTTATTTCCCTGTGTTTTGAGTCATTATCATATATGACATGTACCATACCATAGAACAAAGGGAAATAAATTTTAAACCAAGGATAAAATTAAAGTACAAAATATACATAATTACTAAAAGTAAAGTATGGGGAAATCTTATCCCATAGTTACCTGGATATCCACTGTCAATTTCCATTGTTGGTTGCCCTTTAAAATCTTTAACAATCTCTACAAGATCTGATCGCTTAGCTTCCGTTAAAAGCTGCTCGAGGAAATCTAAATTATTGGATCTCAAAAGACTTTGCTGCTTCATACGCTTAAACAGTTGCCTTGCTGTTTTGCATTTCTCCAAAGTGCCAGCCGGAATATGGTTTTCAAGCATGAACTTTAAACTTTCCAGCTGTTCTTCTTCAATTTCCTGTGAAAGTCGCTCCAAGAACGTTTGAAAAGGATCTAAAAAACAACTAGAGGAAGCCATGGTCGAGCAGCGTAACCCGATCCCAGTGGAAGAATTCGTAGCTTCATTTAGCTTTTCGACTCTTATCTACATCACGGTTACTCTTGAGCTGTTTCCATCGTTATATCGAGTCTCTACGAAGCAAGGCGACAGAGGAACTCATACTACGAAGGTGCGAAAGTCGAAGAAGTCTTGCTTGTACGCGGCGCGGGATGCATTCTGGGAAAAAGGGAGCTCTGGGTGCATGGTGGAGAGAGGGGTGGGAGGGTAAAAACGGTTCGTCGGCCTTTTTCACCAGGGGGATTGGCGAATCCTTGTTTACATTTCTTGCCTCATAAACTTATGCATAACATTGTCTGATAAAGCAAATAAATAAACATCTCTGAAAATTGAATGAGCATAACAACTTCAGTTAAAAGTGAAAACTTGAGCCCAGTATCTAAAAAAGATCTAAAAATTGCACAAACTGCTCAAATTAACCAGCTCTTTCAACTTTTGAACCCTGTTTGTATATACGGCGATGTGTTCTATAGGTAAACTTGTATGATAATGAGCAAAACTGTAAACAATGATATCAGAAAGGATTCGCCTAGATTGGGCACTCTGGATTTAGGCTGACGAAGAGGTGAGAGGCGGGATTTTTCCTGCATTCTGGCCACTAAAAATGTTTTAGGGTAGGGCGAAATACTTGAGTTGAAAACAGTTGTATTTGTGTTCAAAGGGGTTGTTTTTCATTATTTATTTTACTATGTTTTTTAAATCTTTTCACTAAATATTCCCTGCAGCATGGACGCTAGCCTGCTTTACTTTGATCTACATTACTTCCATTCTTACATGGGATAATCTTGAGTTTAATTTTTATTCTATGGGGATTTTTCAGGGTTTTAATTTATGACCACATTCACACCTCTGAGGTAGGTGGGTTAGCTTCTTCATGTATTAATTAATGCAAATTGATTGTAATTATCAGTGATAAAAATAAAGGAATTTTAATTTTAATTAGCATGCCTGGTGAGCAAAGGGACAGAAAAAATCCGTACAAAAAAAATCCATATCTGGAAAGAATGTATACAACCAGAACAGCCAGAAAAAAATACATACTAGTATAATAAAACATGCAAACATGAAGAATCAAAAGAAATTAACATGCAAGGCAATATTAATGGATCAAACCAATGCAAGAGGGTGAGAGAGGGGTCTTCAAATTAAGTGCTGAGAAGCCTTCTCCAAAAGGTTAATCAAAATAATTAATCATAATAATAATATACGCTTATATGTGCCTTTCTCTCAGTAATCCAAAGCGCTTTACAATCAGAACTAATAGTAATAAACCTAATAAAATATTACAATGACTTAATTGTTAAAAAAAATAAAAAAAACAAATAAAATATAATAAATGAATGAAAAATAATAATAAAAAACAGACATGAAATTACAACTGAAAAGCACCCCTAAAAAGAAATGTTTTAATCTTTGATTTGAAAGCACTCAGCTCACAACATGCATAACCTGACCAGCATGGAATTCTATATCTTAGGAGTTGCGTGTGAAAAAGCTCTGTAACCACAGGTTTTAAGGTTGTATTTAGTTTGTACTAAGAGTCCTTTATCTGCAGAACACAGAGTCCACGTTGGTCTATAATGAACTAACAGTACTTCCATATAAGGCCGTGCTAAATCATTAAGTGATTTAAATGTAAGTAAAAGTTTAAAATTTATCCCTCAGCTCTTAGGGAAACCAAACAACGAATTAAAATTTTTCACTTAGCCTACCACCTTAATTATTCTGCCAAAAAATTTAAAATACAAACATTGATCCTGAAAATGAATCAAAACACTTGCCCCTTAGAAGCGCCTCTCTGAAGGTCACTTAAAAGCATTTCATTTAATATAGTGTTTCTCCCACGTTAAATAAAGATTATGTTATGTTACATGTTATAAATCACCAAAACAGAGAAGAAATCACGTAATAGAGGAAGAGTGTAACAGAAGTGGGCTGTTGGAGCCATGAAAAGGGCTTCAAAACTACCAACACTTTACATATTTTAAGGAGTGTTCTATCTACAAATAAAGTTGCCAGTGCCTGACCCAGCAAACCAAAGCAAAAAACAAACAAAGCAAAAAGGTCTATATAATATATGACATCACTCAGTAATATAATTCAGTTATTGGTTCAACTTTACAAGATAAGCTGTATGTAAAACTACTCAACTTGACAAAAAGAAAACCCAGTTTAAAACTGTATACATGAAGTCTTGCTTTGCATGGATGCTATAATGCTATTAACCTTTTAAGCCCCTATATCCACATACAAATTCCCCAAACTGATCTCTATATATTTTCTTAAGAATTAGTTGAAAGAATTTGATAAAAGATCAAAGGAGTTTCTCTTAGGAGATCATTTTAATAATTCCCATAACCATTTCCTTTGACATGCATGATCCATATTGTTGGGAGAAAATTGATGTTGGTCACTATTGGGACTTAACGGGTTTAACAATAGCTCAAAAGGTACAACCTAAAAACACATTTGATTCCACATCCAATGAATAATAATTATTATCAATGTGTGATGAGTGTCATCATACATGTGCATGACAGGGTTCATAAAAAAAATGCAATCAGTTTTCAAGGACTTTTCAAGGACGACCACAGTAAATTTTCAAGGACACTATACTGGCAAAAATGTAGTTTCACAGATCATGGTACAAAAATGCACTTTCCCAGTCTAAGCTAAGAGAATTTTAAGCCCTCAAGTGTTCGTCCCATCTCCTTCTCAACATTTTTCTATCTTTGGTAAATATAAACAAGCATTAAAAGAATGCTTTCCCGACATTATTTGTCGAAGAAGCCGACGAAGCATGGAACTCATAATAAAAATACAGGTAAGGCAAATTAAGAGTTGGACACACAATCACTGGAAAATCTGCATTTGACTGACTTTTGAACTGGATTACTTTGAATTGCTTCTCAATTACTCTTTATAAACTGCTTTTATAGTGTTTAAAGTCGCTTAATACAGGAAAAGAATACCAAAGTCTGAGAGAAGCAATTTACTTTCGACCCCACTACATAAATTTCAAAGTTCAAGACAATTCAAGTTCTTTTCAAGGACTAACACAGAAATTCAAGGACTTTTCAAGCACCCCAACTAAAATTCAGGGACTTTTCAAGACTGCGCGACCCTGCATGACATAGACATAGTTCTTTTTTATGCTCAAAATTTCTAAGTACCAATGTCATTTCTGTGCAGGCAGTATGCATTGCTACATCTACTTTTCCTTGCCACATTTTCAAGTTTATGATGGGATTAAAATTTGTTCTTATGCTGGAATAGGGAACTCCACTATACCATATTTAACTATGTATAATATTTGCAAAAAAAACTTTCCAGATATTCTGATAAATTCCAGCTGTGGCATGACGTGTGGGAAAAAGAACCGGGGACAGGCTTGCATTGGCATCCTGGGTTTTCACCTGAAGCCTGGACTCGCATCATTAGTTTAACACTATAATGTCAATAAGTTCAGTCCAACGTGTCAATAGTGTCAAAAAGGACTAGTTCACCAGTACGTTCATCATGTGTAACTGGCACTTTGCTTCTCCCTAGCCCCTTCATAAGTAACCTCGCACACACATCTCTTGTAGGAGAGGCAGGAGAACCTAAGGTTACTTCAACTGTTGTTACCCTTTGATTGTAGATTGTGTTATAATCCACTGGACTGCCACCTTTTAACAACTCTTGTACATCAGCCAAGCTATTCTTCCCAGCAATTTTCTTTGCCATGGGTGTGGCTGATTCTAGGGCCATGTTGTTACAATGCAATTGCTGGCAGCTGACATTTCGGATGCTGAGATGTTTTTCAAGTTCGCCAGCGAGGTCATCTACAGTAGTTTTCAGTTTCTCAGCTCTTCGTTTAGCTAGTTCCACGTACAGAAAATCTTCTACATATCCCATGAGGTTTTCCTCAGAAACTTCTTCAAGTGTTCCATTTATTATAAACTACAGTAGTGATCAAACAAAGAAAAACACAAAACAGTGAAATCAGCTTTTAGTTTTTCTCTCTGTATCAGGGTCCAACAAAAATTTTTGATAATTTTACTTGTCTCTGGGCAACTGGCATGTTAAAACTACTTGCAGAACACAATGAGCTGTTTAATGTCCTATAAATCATGATGGTAACAAAAACTAACAAAAATAAACAAAAGAACAAACAAATATTATGAATAGCGTGCAACCTCTATTAAGCTGCCTTCAATTAAGCAGACACCCTCTATTAAGGAGACAATGGACTGAATTGACAATAGTAGTATTGGATTATGTCCTTGAAATACATACTGTATTCTAATAGTTCAGTTAATGTTTTTGCATTTACAAACAGATTAAAGTTGGTAGTGAAAGGTAATGAACTTAAACTCTGGATAGGTTCCTTAACAACCTGGAACTTTATTACAGTCCAGAGTAACCGTTGAATGTTAATCGTCGTTAACAAACCTCTATTAGGCATTAAAAAGACATTTACCTGTGACAATGCTTGAGCTCTTGAAAGTGGCACATACTGTCCTCCTGTTTTGAAAGCTAGACCCATAAAAAAATCCTTATAGGACAAGATAGCAGGTTCACACCCAACAGAGTAGAGTACTATTCCACTTTCAACCATGGTTTTGCAAGCTTTCATTGGATCATTCCTAGAAGGACAACCTTCGGGGAAGCCATCATGATCTATTCCAAGGCCATGGGGAGGAGCATCAGCTACAGGGATCAATGTAAAAATCAAGAGTTTTAAACAGTTCACTGTGGATGACTAGCAGCATCAATCTCAGCAGTTTCTGCCATGTTGTTTACACACCTTTCTGCTTAAAAGCCCTGGGATTATACACAATGCTCTCCCTAAATTTTAGCTCAGCAGGTAAAGGACCATTCATAGCCAGTAAGGCAAAAAAAAGTGTGCCAAAGGCAACAGTTTAAAACGTTTGATTCAAATAACTTTACTCTGTCTTTACTCTGTTATCTTTCCAAAATGCATAACCCACAACAAGAAAAGCTGTGTACATGTACTTTTCCATATCTATTTATTCATTTTCCTTTTGAGAAGCGGATCAGATCATAACTTCCTTTTTTCAAAATCTACTTTTTTTAATTTTAGTAAACCTGCAAGCGGTTGCAGGTGGTAAGAAGTCAGGTAAATTTTACCGGTTACTGCCTGATAAGGAAAACATGGTATACGGTTTTTGGATGTATTTTATTTTTTACAGGTAAATGGGCTTGTAACAAGGTGGGGCTTAAAAGTGGCACTTGTTAACACATTCGCCCCTGAGCCACCCATAACCACCTGTGTGGATCCATGTCTTTTCTACAGCATGTGACGTCATCAGTTTAAATGGTCAAGGATAACTTTGTCTGCTAACTTGTGCAGAGTGAAGAGATCTTTCAAACCATACAAGAATGAGCACAATTCAGTCAAGTACACCAGAGAAAAAGGCAAAAAACAATGTAACACTGACCTGAAAAATTCCAAGAAAATCTTGTTCCACTACCCACCTACCTTTCCTTCCATAATCGTACAATCCTAAAACTTTTCCTAAAAACTTTTCCCACCAAAATGAAGCCTACTAAATGCCCAGCAAGAGAAAAAAAAGTGAGGCAAGAAAAGCAAAAAAGAGGGGAGGAGGGAAAGCGAAAAGTAAACATCAAGAGTGCTCTGTCACTTTTAAACCCAAAAACTATAGTGAAATTTTACTTTCTGTGCATGCCCGAACTCTGCAAGCTAATATTTTGCATCAGGATCAGAAGGCCAAGAAGTGTACGACCTGCAAACAGCTTTGTTGTAAGTTTTAACTCTTTACAGCACGACAGTGACAAGAAAACTGCTCGACTAAAAACATGTTTTTCGGCAAAATCTCCAAGGGCAAATGGGTTAACAAATAATACATAAAAGAGTTTTTATCACTACTACAGCTATATGTCAATCAGTTAGGACTCCTGATCAGATTCTGGACAAGTTCACACCATCAGTATGGATGGGTAAATGCAATCGTCTTTCTCACGAAACATCCCAGCAACAGGCAGCCAGCAGTGAGAGGCAACTGTATTTGCAGTTTACGATCACTCTTTATCTGCTAACTGGCTAGCTCCAAGTTAAGTTTTTATGGCTTTTCTGTTTGCCTTTCTGTGATTTTTCTGTTAATTGAGTCTGTGATCAGAGCTTTGCCTGTTCATGTCCAATTTTATTACAGTACTTGCTGAAAATGAATTTGGAAGCATCCCACAAGGATGACTTATTTAACAATAATCCTTGATAATAATCAATAATTCGTCAAGCCCGAATGGGCTCTGGGAGTCAGTAGCCCATGAGGCCGAAGGCTGAATAGGCTATTGACTCAGAAGCTATGAGGGCGAGAGGAATAATAATTTATTGTTTTAGTAAGATCCAACTACTTGGTCAAAAAATATTGAGACAAAACAACTTTTAGCTAGTTAAAGCTAGACGTAAATCCCTTTCACCGCCAAAAATCCGGCGCTCTTTGCTACTAGTGGGCTATAACATATAGCCTAGTATTAGCTCAACCAATCAGAACACAGCATCGATAATAGACCACTATGTGGATTTTACTAAACTTCCTTACTTAGCTAACGGTACCCCCTACCCCTCCCCCAGCCAACCTCCATTTCCAACAAAACTTAAAATTGTCTTTCAGCTGTTTACAGGATTAATTGACCCCCACTATTTTCCGAAGCTGGAAGCCAACTGCGTCTAGGACGTTAGGAAGGATTAGTATCCTTACTTACCAATGAGAACACACATCTTAGTGGCGTCTTTTCTGTAACTAAGTTTAGTGGCAGCGTCAACCAAGGCGCAAGCAACTGATTCGGGCCCGTCTCCACCACCATTAGCACTCATCCCATCCACCCAAGTCTTCATTTCAGACACAGAAAAGGTAAAATCGTGAACTTTGGTCACAAATGTTGAGTCTTGTGGAGGATGGTCCCTGTACTCGACCAACGCAAGTTTCACACTGAATGCAGTTCTTGACACAGTCTCCGCGATGGTTCGAATGTGTTTTTGCGCTTGTCTAATGTAAGAACCCATTGATCCGGTGCAGTCCACAATGAAAGCTAGATCGACTTTTTGTCGGTCATGTCGAGCAGCCCAAGGAACTTGAAAATCCATCGTGGTCGAACTAGGTCGCTTCCAGAGGCCTTCAAACAATCGATATACGTCCCACAACGACATTGAAGAAGACGGAAGTGAAGATCCCATCATGCAATGTAAACCAGTACATGTCCTTGACCAACACAGGAAAACCAGCAAACGAAAAATAATTGAAACTACGTAAGGGTTACGTAAGTGCCGTCACGGTGTTTTGGTTTGAGTTCCTCTCCAAACGTTTCGGGCCCGAAAAGTTACCGGGACGGGTCCCGGCACGAAACGTTTGGAGAGGAACTCAAACCAAAACACCGTGACGGCACTTACGTAGTTTCATTATTTTTCGTTTACAATGCTGGTTGTCCTGTCAAGGACAATGCATGAAGAGCAATAATTACACGTGCTGACAAGATCCAAGAATTGTATATATTTAAAATATAAACTATTTGCTTTCCTTCCCTTCCTTTCTTTAATTTTCGATTTCAACAAAAAAGTTCAAGATCTGACGACACTCCAAATTAACGATGTGTTTCTGCTATTTGGATCAAAATTTGAAAATTTAAGTGAATATTTGATTACGGAAAGCTGTTAAGTAAGAGAAGAAGAGAAGTCATCGGACAGACGTGGACTACGAAATAAAACAAAAATTCCCAGAAAAAAGAAATCGCGAGTACTGCAAGTACAACGTAAGTATTACCGATGACAAGGGATTGGTGCAGAGAACCAAGGTTTATAATAAAAAGCCGTTGTTATGTGAATACAAGGTGAACATACATAATTAAACGAGGATAGTACCACGCCGCGAGAATTCAAAAGAATCTTCAGTTAGGGTGAATACCAAAAATTTTAATTTATCCATTAACAAGAGTTACTGTTTGACAACTCCAACGAACAGCTTGTTTTTCATTGTTGACCAGTAAGAGAAGCACGGACTGGGAAACAGGTTGACAGTTAAGTTTGTTGCTGATTCTGAAAGAATCTTGTGCAAGTTGGCGACCCAAACTTGAATTTTCTTGAGTGAGAGATAGCGCTAATATAATATATCAAATTCAGTTAGTTTTCCTTAGCTGGCATGGCTTTTGCTGAGTGCGAAAAACAAACGGAATGGGAGGACAATTTTGTAGAATTCTATGACCGAAGAAATGAAGGAATCGCGGTAAGGAGAATTATTTATGGTTCCGTCAGATCAATAAAAAGAGGGCTGTACTTAAGGAAGCTAAGAATATCAAGGTTGCCTTAAAAAAATAACGTTAAGTTTTGTTTACTCGTAGTATTGGATAGCAGAGATAGCGGAAATTAAACGGAGAAAAGAGTCGGAGGATCGGCAGGAAAAGAGGAAGAAAAGGGAGCTGTATGCTTGGAAGATCATAGATGACCAGGTGAGAGAACTTGAGGTGTTTTAATCAATTAACTTCTACAATTTAGATGGAAGTGCCTCACCACAATTCTATGCGGGATTCATCCAAAATGAATTTTTCTCCCTGAGAAAAAAGTCGGTTAGAAAGGATACCTTGGCACCGCGCCGTAGTCATTGATCTTGAGGAAGAGATAACGGATATTCATAAAGGCCACCATCATAAATAGCTATAGATAAGGCAGCTCTAAAATGCTTATAATATATATTCAACCTTTGATTATTTGTTTCAGTGCATTAACCGATGTAGCCTAACTGCTTTAGTTATCGACATCAGGCACATTACTCAAACTTGCTTGGCTTGAGTAGAAAACTATCACGATAGTCAAGTACCTATAGTTTACTATATCACGACCCTCTTCAAACAAAGTAGTACCAAACCGCCCAAGTATATCTGAGGCAAGAATAGACTTAGTTAGGAACCCCTCGTACTGATATCCTGTCACTACAACTCTTTTTTAACCTCGCATTTGCTCAAGCTAAAAATTGGAAATTTCAATTTTAAGAGGCTTTATTTTCCTTCAAAAACCGTTTCACAAATGTGTTTCCTCTGTAGCCTCAGTGTCAGTTCCAGTTATTTGAAACTTTAGAAATTTAAAGGAATCGTTAAAAAGTCAACAACTAAGTCAAACAGAGTAACGCTTTGGCAATGCCACTTAAAAGCAAGAAAAATAAGTCACCTATCAATTCTAAACGTTTGCCCGTGCTTTATGTACAATAGTAATTTTTTCTTTAATCACTACCGCTATAGTAGGTATCTTTACTTTTTTCCATAAAAGGCAAGACTTTGAATTTGTCAAATAAGGAAACCTAAACAAGCTCCGCTTCCCGGTGGGAGATTAAAACTCGTAATCACGGGTCCTTAAAATAGATTGTCATATGGCTCCCAGGGGGTATACGCTCAGAAATCCATATCACAACATTTGAGTTGTGTTCAAATTTTGCAGTCGCTCCAATAAACCCTAAACTCTTTTAATGTTTTGTTTACAGCAATTTCAATTTACGCTATCAAATTATAAAGTCTGTAGCCTACGCGATAATCAAAGCAGTGAGGAGCCCTCAGAAAAATCGAGCCTGCTAGCAAGCTCGCGAGAGAACGCGCAAGCGAACGGTGAAGAGGGTTTTTGCTTCCCAGCATCCTCAAGCGAAGCACAAGGCATCATGGGAAGGGAAGAACTAGCCAACTCATCCGTCTCTGAAGTTATGAATATGTAAAAATCATATATGAAAACTGCGGGGTGAAGAATTATATGAAAGAAGATCATCACAGTTATAGACGCAACTGCAAAGTTACGTCTATAACTGCGATGATCTTCTTTCATTTAATTTATTCGTCACTGTCCCACCGTCCTTTACGCATAGAGAGAGAGAGAGACTTTAGTGAAAGAGGCAGAAGTTCCCCATTATAAAGTCATATGATCGAAAAAAAAATTAATTAAGCTTCTCTAACTAACACCTAGAAGGCGGTCGGGTAAAATAATACTGAAATTTCTAAAGCACAGGCGAAAATACTTTCGCCATGATATTGAAGGGCAGTAACACGACCTTATGTCTGCAGTAGCAGGTCATTCGTAATGATATAAAATTTTGCTATTCTCGTTGACCTTTTCTTTGCATCGCTTTAGATCGTGCCTTGGGATCTAGCAACTAAAGGATTCTTCTTTAGTGACGAAGTGTACATTGTACTGAATCGTACTGACATTCAGTCAACAAAAGTACCAGAGAGGGTAAGGATGCTCTGTAATTTAAAACGGAGAATGGAGAATAGGATTTTGCTTGATTTTGATGCTGTCAGTGACATTAACTCTCTCTGGCGTGGAATACCATAAAATGCCATAATAGGGCCATTTATACGAGGAAAAATAAGACGCGTATTACATATTAAAAAAAAGACGCGTCTTAAATAAGCCGCGAACTGGACCATTTATACGAGCATGTCTTCTTTAAGTCTTCTGTATACTTAACGTACTTTTAACGTGTAAGTTTATAATACGAAGATAGCAATTTGATTAGTAAATATAAATTGTGATAGTTTAAAGTTAAAAGGGTCTACTTACACCAGCAGATGTCACGCATTTGTCCAGGAGGTCTGTTCTCGCCTTCTCCTTACTTACTAACACAAAATCTTTTCCTCCGCGATGGACCAAGTGTTTCTTTTTACCTTTAACGGCGTGCTCATTGTATTTGAGCGAAGGAAACAATAAAGCAGAATAGACAAGGGAACGAAAACGCGTTTTAATTTGTAAACATTTTTTCCCCGCCAGTGGCCTGCCAATCCACCGCGGGGCAAGCGATAATTTTCCCGCCAAAAATTAACGCATGCGTACTATGCTTTCGCGTCTTATGTAAAACGCGAAGGGTGCGCACCCCCCCTCCCCCCCCTGAGATGACCTGCGGTTTTCTAATACAACTGGTATTCTGCAAAAAAAAAAAAAACTATGTGGTTTATTGGTGTTGAAGTAGAGCAAGAGACGAGTGCACCCCCTCCTAACAGGTATTAAGGGCTGTTCTAAAATAAGACACGTCTTAGCTAAGTCGGTTCTTATTTTAGACGAAATGTGCCTTTTATACGGAAAGTTCGCGTCTTATTTAAGACGCGTTATATGTAAGACGCGTCTTATTTTTCCTCGTATAAATGGCCCTAGAATTCCATGACCTCATTACAGTCGAACTTCTCCACAACAGCCACCTTGGAGACAGAAGAAAGTGGCCGTTGTAAGGAGGTACGGGTGAAATATGTCATATGTATGGGGGGGGGGGGGGGGGCACAAACTTGGACCCCACCATACAAACGTCTATAAATTTTCGCAACTTTGCAGAGCTATTTCTTCGTTCGCTTACTAAAACGTATCACTTTCAAATTTGGCAATGTTACTAATATTAAGGCGCTCTTTACAGTGGTGACAACCGATTTTCCCTAACTGGTTAATATCAAAAGCTGAAAAATCCATGAAAAGGTCTATTACACCGACCAATACGGATCGCTGTGACCAACACGTCAAAAGATCTAAAATTAAACTCCGCGTGCGTGTTCAATTTCCGCACTGTTTATAAATATAATTTTATATCCGGTTTTGTTAAATCTTAAGGCCATAAGAGTATTTAATGTAAATTTGAACGTCCTTATAGCGGAGCACCATGGGTAAGAAAATGTGGTAATGTACCCATCCGAAAAAATTTGGTAATCACGTGACCGTACACCGACCGCCCGAGAGACCGTTCGTCCGCACCACAGGCATACCAATGTAAAATAACTCAACCAACAGTTGTGGAATGCAACTGGAGGTTATTTTGGCGGGAAATCGCATTGTCAACCGCGTCTTGTAAAACAGAGGAAGCTAAAGACTGTATAAAGACGAAAACGGAAAGCGGAAATTGTTTCTGTATTCGTGTTGTCTAAAGTATTAAGCCTAGATTAATTGTCATGTCCACAAATTTCCACAGAGGAAAACAGAGAGTAGGTGGCCAGCGAAACTCAACGAGAAAAAGGGCGACAGAGATCTAGAGCGAGAGATAAAAAACAAAGAAGACATTTTTTGTTGGAAGAACAACATGAAATTTTGTAGCGGCGGTCAGAAAATGAGAAATGCTAGCGGCCACCAATGCGAGGCTAATTAGACCTATCGTTGTTTTTCTCCATTCTCCGGCGTTGCCTTTGCCCCCCCCTTAGCATTACACGATTTTATATATTTTTTTAAATAAACTATGTAAATATTATCGAGAGCTTCGCTTTTAGCCCTGGCTAAATCTATTTATATACTAAAACAGTGGATAGTGTTATTGGCTACTCAATCAGTGAATATCCTGCACTATTGGTTGTATCAGTTATCACCTACCAAAAGTCTCATGGCAAAGTTCTGTTCTTTTAAAGAGGCTTCAAACACCGGATGATATTTACTGCTGGGTTGGGAAGTCGGCAAGTCATCATTCGTACAGAACTGGCCTCTACAATGCTGTAGCGCTGGACGAAGCGGTAAGCCTTGCAATTCTTTGTCAACTCATCGCAGGGATTTACGGTTACACATAATTATGGGCTTGACTTCTCTGCAGGAGTTTAATCGGGAAAGGAAAGAGGGAATTAAGGCGAGCAAGAACTCAATAGCGCGCGTTCCTTTCCTTTTTCTTCTTCCTCGCGCGTTCCCGCAAGCTATTATGGCCCGGATACACAAGGCGTTATGAGCGAGGCACGTCAACAGAAAGTGGACGTTTTTCGCGATCGGAAAGTTGTATTGCTCAAATGTTGGAGCAAATCGAGTCTATAAGAGTAAAGACACTTAGCCGGAATATACAAATTTGATAGCATATAAAAAGGGCGAAGGCCTCACTTTAGATTGACATGCGTCTTTGCTTAAACTTTAGATTACGTTTTGTACGACCTTGCAAGCGATGTTTCCTTTCATCCCCAGAGACACTGTTGTTAAAAACATCGTGCTTCATTCACCACTCACACATTACCTACAACCCCCCCCCCCCCCCTCCCCGACATTTTGCATAACAGCTGCTATTAAAAAAGAAGCCCCTTTTCATTTGGACGTCATTTTTATGTTCGATAAGAGTACAGACCCAGAGATTCTAACCCTCCCGTTTTGGCCTTAAACCTCTCGTACTCAGCGAATATTTCCGGCCTCCCGTTTTCGCTTATAAAATATTCTTCCTGTTTTTTGAAACTCTTCCTAGCCAAAGAAAGACAATGTTTTCTTTGTCTAACCAGTCTTTTTTGCACGATTGTTTGCCGTTTTTTACCCTTTTGGTATCCGAGCATTAACCTGCGAAAAGTTTGGGCGCGGTAATGCGCTGGATTGCTTCGACTTTGTGCAAGAAATTGCGTCTTAGAGGCACATACTCCTAGAGGCTCACGCCTTCGGCGCTCGTGGGCGCGGCTATGTCGCTCTAAAAACCTACCCTTTTTTAGTTGACAGGGTTGGAATCTCTGCAGACCATGGAAAATTGTTGTCGATTTGTTAAATATAATAGTATTAATAGAAAAAGAACGCCAGCATTTATCCATATAAATATTAATAAAAACGAGGAAAACTGGATCAGTTGCTTAAAAATAAAACGTTATTGCTGCATTTTCTTCACAGTTGGAAGGAGTGGCAATTGTTCACAGAGAGGTGCAAGACTTCGAATCCAAACGATTTTTAAATGGATTTGAATTCTACACAGTGCTTAAAGGAAGGTACAATAGAAAGATAACTCTAGCAAGTTCTGTCTTTTTTTTCCCTTTGTTAAACGATAACAGAGTAATACAAAAGCAAAAAGGGATATATTTACTTTTCTAGTGTTCTCAGACGTTTATTCTCGAGCGAACCTTTTAGGACACATAAAGGAAGCACGAAATGAGAAACAAACTTAAACAGTCGGCTTACCAAAAGTAACAACTGTATATTATGCACCTGAAAACCTTCCATTGCACTTGAAAGACTGGACCAACCCCCGCATCCCTGCCCCTATCCCTTTGGTCCGCCAACGGTAAGGCGGGGGGGGGGGGTGGGGGTGGGGCTAGGTAATCTTATTGAGGGACAACCATATAAAAGCTTTCTCCTCCGCAGAGGCCTACTTCTGTCGTAGGGAGACTGAAGAGAAAGAAAAAGAAAGCGTAGTTTTCCTACTTCCCATCGTTCCCCGCACGCTTTCTATTTTCTTGATATTGGGATACCCAGCCGGAGCATCTGTAGCGGAGAGAGATATCACAGAAAATAAGGGTACCCCTTATAGTCCACGAGTTTCGTTTGAGGCCGAAGCCGGACGCAACGTCCGGTTGTTTGACCACAACGTTTTTTTTTTAAATCAAAGATAGATTTGACCCTTCGTTTACTCACACAGTTATGCAACGCATACAAATTTTTGGGAGCATTTTTTACTTTTCCTGCGGCACTCAATGCTCACGCCTGCTGCACGAACAGTGCAAATCCAGTAGCTAAACCTCTGCTCCGGTAATTCCAAATGTTACCGAAAACCCTGTTTTACGACCATTTAGGTAGTTTCCGAAATTTACAACATTTACATTTGACTTTCAATTAGATCTGATGGCTTGGACAATTGTGATCTGCATACCAAGTATAAAAAGCGACTCCTTCGCGTCACAGGGCCACTGGGGGTGAGTAAATGAAGCAGCTTTAAGACAGGCCGCAACATGAGGCTGATTTCAAAGAGACTTAAGCAATCTCAGGCTCAAAACCAGCTACAGCAAGCTGTTTTTTCACGGTCAAACAGCGTGGTCTTCGATTGAGTACTGTAAAACCAAAACGATAATAACTTGCCAAATCACAACATGTGTACAAAATCCAGTAACTCCATGAAAACTCACATGAATTGAAGGTAGTACATCATATCATGTCTAGGGTTGGGAGAGTGGGTCACTGGACATACTCCAGAGATGTTTTAGACAAATGCAAAACGAGTGGCGGTAAAATACACATCCCTGAGAACTTTAGGGTATCTATAGATATGGAAATATTCTTGTTTTATTCCCGGTCCAAAAAAAGCGGGAAAACTTTTATGGAGTAAATCACAGCACATGAAAACCCTAAACCAATACGATTACAATAATAATTCCAACTCGTCTAATGAAATAAGAACTATATAGGGAAAGGAGGAGGAGGAAGGGGAAGGGAGAGGGAAAGCATAAACCAAAAGGGAACCAAAGCGAGAAATAATTAGGACGAAAAATATTAGCATCATTATGTAAAAAAGAGCAAAGGTATCAAGTTTCTTTACTATTTTTTAAACGCTTTACATTTTATAAAAACGCTTACAAGTTGTGAAAATATTGCGCACTCACCCTTCAGGAAGAAACATATCCTTGGTGTGCAACCGCGTGAGGTGTTGGGTGACTAAACAATTCAATTTTGTTCGCAGAATTTGCGTGAAAAAAGAGTTTAGATCACAGTAGAAGGAAACACCATCGTTTCTGTCAAGAACATGACCGCCCGTGACGACAGCTACAATGAAACAAGCAATAGGCAACTAATTAATTCCCTTAAGGCGCTACAGAGAGAAGAAGTCGTTATGCCACGTTACCTTGGTAGCAAAATTTTCTGGATCTTAACAAAGCGTGGTCCTGCAAACATGGCGGAAAAAACCGAGCAAGTTGATATGCATTACTGACTTTCCTGTGCACGATTGCATTCATGAACAAAACGGTACCCCAAACTTTTCTTGATCATTGCACAATGCAAATAATTTTATCTGTCAAGAAAGGTTGTTAAAATCTAGAGATTTTGCTACCATGGTAACGTGACGTCACACTTTTCCTCTCTATTGGGTCATGAATACCACTTTGCACAAAACTGAATTTCAGATGTGGTAAAATTTCTTTCTACTAAAAAAATATGTTTTCATTTAAATTTCAGGGTACCCTTTGTATTCGTGAGACATCTATGAAGAGAGGCGCAATGAGGGAATCCAAAGATTTGTTTATCCTTGATAAGGGCTTGACAATATACGTGGTAATGTGTCATTCAGTGAATAATCCCCTGCTTATAATCAGTAAATCCACAAAGAAGGAATGAACAAACCGGTACTTGCCATGAAAACAATGCTTTACAGTTGCCTGGTTGCATGGCTCATTTCTCAGGTTTCTTTGTACCTAATGCTTGTCAGAGTCTCTTCCGATACCAGAGAAAGAGCCTACTTACAACTGAATATATAGTAGATCCCCTATTTAGCCCCCTCTCTTAAATAGGCCCCCTCCCTAATAAGTCTTCCTTTTCAGGCGAAGAAAGTTAATAAGCCCCTCTCTCCTCCCCTCATTACTCTTCACTTATAAATGTTTTTGATCCTCGGCTGCATGACCTCTAACCTTCTTGTACTTGAGCTTTTGCACTTTGCATTCTAGTTCTTTATGGAGAACTCATGCCACTAAATAAAATAAGCCCCTCGCAAAAGGCTCACCCGTCGCTACCAAGCTTCCCCCTCAAACGCGTTTGAAATAAATAGGACCGGGGGGGGGGGGTGGTTAATAGAGGATTTACGGTAGTTAAAAAGCCTTTCGTTCTGAACGAGACTAACCTGCGTTCCAGGTGGAGAAGCAATGTTGAGTGCAACTTCAGGAACGCGCCTACATGTTAAATGGGCGTGGGAAAACGAGGTCTATGCGCGTGATTCTGACAAATACGCTTACAGGAGTTTGGTGAGCCGAGGTTTGGGGGCTTGCAGCCCGCCAAATGATTGTAATTTACCTTTTACCTGATGATCTGTCCCTTGAGTTTGTAATTTCTGACAGAGAATCTGTAAAAAAAAAAACATATGCCGGTGGTCTGAAACAGCGGCGAAATCAACGGGCTCTCCTTGAATAGAGGTAAAGGTAAAGGTAACAACAACTCCTTTGTGGAAATTGTGAAAGAAAATAAATGGGAAATAATAATCCTGAAAAAAAGATTTGGATCGAATATTGAAGATCTGCGAACTCGGTGACCCAAATCAGCAAATGTTAAAATTGTTTCACCAAACGGTATACAATCCAACTGGGAGATTCCGATAGTATAATATCAGCACTTTTCCGCCAGGATGACTCACTGGAATACAAGACACCCCTCCCCGCCCAACACTGGTTGATTTAGATACTCAGCTAGCACTCTCTCACATAATCAGTGAGCTGATTTATTGTACTGTTTTTGTATTCTTAGTGGGTTGGCAGTGGATTAACAGATTCAGAACTCAAAGTCAAAAGAGCAAAAGAATACGCAGAAGGAATTAAGGTAATGAAGCAAAAACACCTAGAGTCATCAACGTGGCTAGGCCCCGAGTTTAGTTCGCTTATTCCTGAAGTTAGGATTTACTTCACGATCTACTCCTGATTTAATCCAGCCTACGTACCCGCTCAGAGGTCTGGCTCTACTAGTCTGGTGGACCAACCAGGCGGCTGTTTTACAATGCTTCAATCCGTCAAATTTCTTATGCCCCTGTTTTCTTTTTTAAGGCAGAGCGCAAGGACAGGGGCATTAGAGTTGGTACAGTCCGTAAGTTCAATTTCCAATTTTTTACCTCTAACTAATGATAGTCCTAAACGTTTTACACTTCGCAGTCGTAACAATTCTCCCCAAAACTTCAATGTTGAAAATGCCTCTAGAGAAATCAATCCATCCATTCTTCCGTCCTTTTGTCCATGCCTCCTCTCTCACTCAGACCTTCTCTACATCAAACATTCATCCGTCTATCCGTCCGTTAGTCTTTCCCTCCCTCCATTGCTGTCCATCCCTCTGTCCATCTGGTCATCGATGAGTCCTTCCGTCCCTCCATCTGTCAATCCGTCCGTCCTTCTTTCTGTCCCTCAGTCTGTCTGTCCATCCTTCCATTTGACCCTCTGCTCGTTCGTTTGTCCGTTTCTCTGTCCATCTCTACGTCGGTTTGTCCGTTTGTTCCTCCGTTCCGTCTATCTGTCCGTCCGTCTCTTGATCTGCCCGTCTGTCCCTCCGCCCGTCCGTCTATCCATCCATCCATCCATCCATCCATCCATCAACCAATGAATCTCTTACGAATATTTTCAGATTGTCCTTAATCACTCACACTATAGACTTTTTTAAAACAACAATACCGTTCTTTTCCCACTGCACACGGCTTGCCTAGTAGGCCACAGTGTCAGAGAGTCACAGTAAAGCCTGTAATATGTTGTGTGTGAGTAAACTTCACTTTTTCCAAGACTAGTTTAACTTATTTTCGTTCTTGTCTTTTAAGATGAGAATGATGAGACGTTGGATAAAACTCACGAATTATACTGGGAGTTCCCTTATCAAGCGAAAAAACCTATTCAAGCAAAAAAATGGAAACCCCCACAACAGCCACAACGCGAGGTAAACTATGAAGCCCTCTGTGAAAACTGCGTTTGCAGTTTTTGTCCAGTGCAAATGTAAGAAGCGAATAACTATTCGAAGTTGATGACAGCGTCAAAGAGTATATATATCATACGTAGCAGAAAATGAGTAAACCAATTTGCCGCAAATGCACATTCCCACCATTGCTTTGCAAAGAAATGTTTTAACAACATTGAAATAGTAAGGTCGGAGGAAATTTATATTCTAACGTTTTCTAGTATATAATAGAGGATCAAAAGGTCTCTGAATGGGGGAAATACATACGTCAAAGTTCTCTTTTAAAGAGGTAAAAAGCTTCTTGTATTTGTTTGACGATAGACGCTTGATCCTAGCTTGGATTGCATTACTGAAGCGTCACTGAACCAAAATTTGTTCCTTTTTTTTTGTTAAGTCTGGTCCAGGTCTGCATGTGTTCCTAGGACAGAAGCTGAATAGAAAGATGTTTCAAGTGAGACTCTTGTAAGTGTTTCAAAACATTCATAACGATTTGTCACTGCATTTTATAGCAGTTTCGATACAGCTGCAAATATCTGCCCTCTCTTCTACGCAGAGGCTCTTGCTGGGCATTCCAATAAAACTCGAAATAATTAAAAAATAGTAAGCGCTTTCTTTTCCTCTCTCCAACTTAGTCCAGTTCTAAGCGTGAGCTCTTAAATTGGCTTATTAACTCAGTTATTCAGAAAAATGTTTGGAGAACCTTTAAAAGATTCTGGGAGCTGCAAGTCTAGCAGGCTGGAAAATCATTGAATTTTCTAAAAAAATGCTTGGCCGCTTACACCTCCTCCCCCTTCTCTTACAAAAATGCTGAGCACAGAAATTCAGCTTAAAAACCTGAGTATTTATTACATAGTGGACTTGAGCAATAAATGATCTAGGAAAGGCTCGATACTAGCAAACGGATATCCGCTGATCGCAACATAACGCACTGCACTGCTTACTTAACTAACAAAGTCCAAAAACTTTTAATGTGTTCCCTGTCTTTGTGACTCTCAAGGAATCCCGTTGCCCGCGGAGATCATGACTTTCGATTCCAGGAAAAATGTCAAGGAGAAGACGTCTGCCTGAGGTTAATGGATTCCAAAGAAGGTCTGTTTATACATGAACTGGGTATTTCCCACTGATAAGGGGAAAACTCCACATGGAGAATTCCTTTTTAAGCCAGTTCCAAGTAAATAAAGCGATTTCAGTTTGGTACTCAAATGGGCGTTTGGAATGCGTTTTTTTTTTTTCGTGTAGATGGGGGAATTTCTTGGTAGCACGGTCGGTTGGTACATACTCCTAATCTTACGCAAAGAAGAAATGAATGAATTACTGATAGTCGCATTACTGAGCATGCGTATTATTTCGGGCGATAACTGTAATGATGCGCCATCTTGATCACGTTTACAACGCCTCGCAGGCGCTAAGATGGGAAGGAAAGAATCCTTTAGATACGAAAGAGAACGGCGCGCGCTTAAGGCGCTGCAAAGTACTTGTTTGGTATTTTCAAAAGTGTTCATATCTTTTATCATGTTTTAAAGCTTTTTTTTATCTCCTTACACTTTCTCTACGAATTTTGCGAATCAAGAGAGGAGATAGCTACCTTCACTATGCGATACCTGTTTAAGTGTGCTTGCAAGCTGTTTCAAGGGAGGCGATTTCACACTCTTTTGTCGCAGCTAATATCAGCTGTTTCTTGCAATTAAGCTGTTTTTGTTTTAATTGCAGTTTACGTTGTTCATGTGAAAGATTCTGAGGAGCATGTGTTTATCCGAGTTGGCAAATCTTCATGGATACGAGAAAAGGGAAACGGTTTGATTGTTGGTCATGTGAGTATTATAGTGGCCAGTAGCTTTGTTCTGGTATCCAGTGATTATCGAGGATACGCGCGCGTGAACTAGCGTCATTTTGTAATGCAGAATGCGCGGAAAACTTTCAATCACATTTCGTCCTCGTAGACGTCCTCGTCCTAACCTGCGTGGCAGGCGTTCGAAAGGGAAAGGGAAAGGAATTAGGGCGCGAGACCGCGCGCGAGGGAGGAAGGGAACGCCCCGCGCGCTCTCGCCCGCCCAAATTCCCCCTTTCCCTTTTAACGCTTGCCACGCAGGCTATCCTCGTCCTGGAATCTAATGTTCCCTAATGTCCTTAGTCCTGTTAACAATAACAGGTGTGTTTTTAAAGTCCAGTATAAAGAGAAGTTTCTAAGAGATTCGATCATGGGTCCACGTGCAGCCGCATCACAGCGCACTCTCAGGATTAGGTAATTGAGAAGAGAAAGACCTCGGAAACCAGAGGTTGTCCTCCTCTTACATTAGTGAACTTACGCAACAGGACGGGAGAGGAAACAAGACGGCAAACCTTGTTTCGTCGTCTTTTTGCGAAGAAACCAGAGGTGGCGTCAAGTAAAGTAGGCTGTTTTCTCAGGCTAATTTCACAACAAAATGAGATTTTTCTAATGGAATCAGCCTGGGTTGTGGATCTCCTTCTAAGTACCTCTCGTTGAGTAGCCTCACGACATAAGCCGGATGATACCGCATAGGTGGTAATAATGTGCGACAAGCTACCAAATTTGTTGTTGTTTTTTTTTTCAAAATCGACAGGATTATCTGAAGGACGAAGAGTTGACATTCGAAAGACACTCCGGAATCCCCATTACTGTCGTTAAAGAAGAGCAGTTTTCAATTCAACTTCAGGCCGCCATTGGAATATAAGTAAGCCACCTCTCAAAAGTTTTATTCTTGCCTTTTGTAAGAATTTGAAATAAAAGCGAGCAATGGTAAAGAGAAAAGTACAGCCTGTACCTTCTAGTGTTGTTATATAGCTGGCTCCAGTTGTTTAAAAGATGGATAGCGCTATCCACTGGATAAATCACTATCCAGCGGATAACGCAATTGGTTTTCGTATTACTTATCCGCTCGATAGCGATTTATCCGGTGGATAGCGCTATTCAACTTTTGAAAAACCGTGGCCTGGAATTTTTATTCCCAACAGCGCGCTCTCTCATTGGTTACTTCGAGGTTACACGGCATCTAACAATGAAACTGTTTCCTGACAAAATCTCTGAGCGGCAACATTCCAAAATTATGACGTCAGAGGGTAACTGTGCACTGTTACCCGCAAATATTGACAATTAACCGCCGTTACAGCTATATAACAAATCACTTATAGACTCGTTCCACAGGAAACAGTTAATTTTGGGTGTATTTATTTGCAGCATACGCTTATAGCTGTTGCATTTTTTTATTGTTTTTAAGCTCAAAAAAGATGACGTTTTACAGAACATTTAACGTAACCCAAAAGAACCATTTTTGCGGGGCCTTGCTGTTGGCCGTTTTAAATACCCTATCAGTATCATATAAGTATTAATGAATTTAATTTGCATTATTATCGTATAGAACGAGTTCTAAACAGCGCTGATTACTCGATTTCTCTTTTTATCAGTATGAACCCATCAGACATATTCATGAAGACATTGGTCAAGGCAGCCGGTTTAATTTGCGGTTTGCCAAGATGGGGCCAAGATGAGCGAGGACAGGAATTTATCAGCTCTTGAGGAAACATTTATTTATAGGGTGTTTTTACATTAAATAATGGTGTTATAATCCACATGTTTTAAGGAAAACTGGATTGACCTTTGCAGTTCATTATAGTGCTTTAGTAGCTGAGAATAATAGTAAAAGTAGAAAATTAAACGTGTCTTGTTATTGTTTAATTCAAATACGCTTCCATGTTAGAAATAAGGAAAAACAAATTACGAAACCGGCGAAAGATAAGATCGAAAGACGCTAGCGTTATCATCATTATTATCATCATTATCATCATGGTCGTAGTGGTGGTCATTTTTAAAAATATACATCAAACCTGACTAGGGCACCGTTGTGTCGTTTAACCTTGAATCAACGAATGCTAGACCATTCTCTACTTATACCCATGACGTATTGAGCTGATAGTCTTCGGGATCTTTACTGAGCAAACAGATACAATGATCAAGTCTGACATTTACATTGCAACTACTATTCGCAATCTTTCTTTTTGCGCAGACGCACCAACATGGGGCTGCATATGCTACACCCTGATTGTTGTTCAGTCGAGCACAACGGCGGACTGGAATGTTGATAAGCAGTTTACTTCGGACAAACTTTGCCAAAGTATCTGAAAAGAAGAAGGACTATCTAGGGCGGAGTATATCCGGGGTTACAAAGAGAGTGCACAAGCCTCCCCTTCCCCCCCCCTCCCCCCCCAAAAAACATCGTTCATAAGTCTTTTTCGTGCTGCCGCGAGCCAGGCTTCTAGCACATGCCAGCCTACCAGACTTCCTGAACTTTGGCAGAAAGAAGACAAAAAGAGAACAAAGGCTAAGGAACGGAAATATAAAGCGCGGGTTGATAGCTAGAAAGGAGGAGCCTCACCTTCTTTCTGCAATCTCTTGTGTGTGTTCTTCATCCTAAGCGCAAAAGTTACTTGAAATATATAAAAGGGACTTTCTAAAGAGGAAAGCTACTTCTTCAAACGATCCCTTGATTTGGAAACAGTTCAAAGATGCACGAAATAAGACTAACATCTATAAAGAAAGCCAAGCGTATTCTAAATACTTTTCTGAAGTACTAGATGCAAACAAAGGTGATCCTCATAAAACTTGGCGGTTCATTAATGAGCTTCAGTCTCCACAAAAGTAAATCAGCTGGACTGTCCCAAATCAAAATAGCTAGGAAGTCAAGTTTTCACGTCACCTGGTGTTAAAGCTGAAGCGTTCAATAACCATTTTACAAACATTGGCCAATCTCAGTGTAGCTCGCGAAATTCCCAGTATAGACACTGATCCCCTTTACTGTGTAAATCCTGTCTGAACGGAGAATTTTCTTTCCAACGGATCAATGTTCAAATAGTCATAAAATTACTTAAAGCTATCGATGTTGGCAAGGCAACTGGTCTTAACAAAAATTCCCTAAAAATTGCAGCCGATGTTGTTTCGCCCTCTTTAACAGGCATTGTTCATCAATCCATACTGACTGGTATTTTCCCCTCTGACTGGAAACTAGCTAAAGTGTCACCTATTTTAAAGAGTCAGACCTAAGTCCGGCAAAATTTTTGAAAAAATTGTCTATGATCAACTTTACTAATGAAAATGGTGTTAATCTTGTTTTTGCTCCCTACACAGTACTCTTTCAGCTTTATTAGAGACAAACGATAACTGGTGTGTCGATATTGACAGAGATCTTGTTAATGGCGTAATCTTCATTGATTTGAAAAACGCTTTCGACACTATTGACAACGAGATTATTCTAAAAAAAAACTCACTAAATACGATGTTGACCAAGATGCCTTGAAATGGTTCAAATCTTATCTAACTAACCGTACGAAGACATGCATTGTACACTGTACGTAGCTGTCTATCTAGTGAGAGCTCTCTTTACTGTGGCGTACCCTAAGGGTCGATAATAGAACCCCCTCTCTTTTTTATCTTCATGAATGATCTTCCAAACTGTTTGAACACTGGTCCTCCTAGAATGTACGCGGACAACACTAACATTACCTTTTCTGCACCTAGTGTACATCATCTCGAATTACAGCTCAATACTGAGTTGAAACACATTAATCTCTGACTTAAAGCTAACAAGTTAAGTCTCAATGTCGCCAAAACAAAGTTTGTGATTATTAGCTGGAGGCAGAAACTGCAGACTTTAAATGACTACACAATAAACATTAATGTAGATGGCGTCCAAGTAAACCAAACAAAGCTAAACAACTCATCGCAAATCTCTTGGCTTGGCTTGGTTTCACTTAGCTTGGCTTTTCGTTTTGAGGATGAGGTGAGTCAGGATATTCTAAGGCGACGCTGCATTAGTTGGTGAAGAAAAGTTCTTAGCGACATGTAATTTCAAAGTCATTGTTAAAATTTGTCATCTGATATATTGTGAGAAGCAGACTGATTTTCTATTCTACTGAATCGTAACTAAGCTTAACATAAACTGAGAGAATTTACGAGAATTTTGCTCACAGTACAAAACCTAAACATTTATAAAACAAAACACCATAGAAACAAAATTAAGTGAAATCGAAGATTTTGTTGACAATGGCGCTTAATTAGTTAGAGATGCGAATTTCTTAGTGCACCAATGATAATTTGAAGCTAACTACAGGTGGTGAAACAATCTTAAACTAAGAATTATTGTGAAGGGAGCATCCTTGCCACGGTACAGTTGAAATCTTCCAGCTAAGCACAAACTCGTTCGAAGAGCATCAACAGCTTTAACCTTTGATCATGAGCGGGTTAAGAAAACAGAAGGACTACGATTGGAAGGACTCCAATGTTGCGAATATCAAAAGCAAGGAAGACAGAGATGTAAGTCTTCATTTTGAACAGTTATGGAGGAAACTCCAAATTTGTAGAGGAACTCTATGCAATGTTCAAGTAGTTAAAAACAAGAGCACTTGTGTTTTGACTTTTATATTCAGTTACGATTGCATGCCGCAAATAAAGAACCTGCTTGGAACAGAGTTGAAGAGGTTATGTCAGACAAGCTAGGGAAATCAACAAACAAGGAAGACCCTCAAGCATTGAAATTTTGGAGGGTGGAAAAATTTCAGGTAAACAACTTGTTTCCAGTTTCTTCATAAAATTATGACTGACAGTCGTTTAATGTTTCCAAATTTTGACTCTGTGATTGAAATCCACATTCTTTATTTTCATGAAATATTTTCCCTTTTCTGTTCATAATACAAAATTAAATGTAAGATTCTGGAAAACTGCGCCCAACTTCCCCTACCCTAACCCAACATTTTGCGATGAGAAAGAAATAAGCGCTAACATTGGGTTAAGGGAGCGAGGGGTAGGTGAGGGATTGGTTCTTAGATCTTATCCTGATCCGCAAATAAGGTTTGACCATCTTTGACAGCACTCTAAGAACGTTTTCTCACTCAAATAAAAGTAATTTGTCTTGGTTGTTTAACTAATCATGTTTTGTAAAAAAAATGCCTGGCAGAGTATCACAGCCTTTAAAAATCTGTGAAATTTAACTTTGCAAGATTTTATGCGAAGGAATTGACAACGCATTAATAATTAAAACCAGAAGCATCAACAACATCACTTTTTGCACCATAAAAGGAAAAGTTTTTAACATTCTTTAATGAGAGTTTTTGGCAACAATGCGTGGTTGCTAGCCCTTCTGGGACAGCCAAAAATCATTTTTTTCGTGATACTGTTGCGTAAAGTAAGTTGGAGTAGTATAGGTGCATTTCAAATCACACTCTGGAACATTACAATAAGTTCCATTGAATAAGACCGGCCAAGTGTTCCAGCGTTAGGTGAATTGCATAATTTTGTAGCTTTTATTATTTATTGCATCAGTAGAGATTTCAATCAATTGGGCTCAGTAAATTTCAATTCCTCAGTGACCATATTCAAAAACTGGAGGTCAATAAAATTTTATCTTAACTTGCGTTTTTGTCTTTGTAGCCGTATAATTTCTAAAAATACAGATCTAGATACATTTGTAAAGCGTTTTATTTGTTATAAAAACAAATCAGTCTGTTTTCAACCTATGCCACTGGTATTAGTATTATAAAGGAAATAAAGGGAGATGTAAAGAATCAATGATAAGAGGACACAGAAAAAATATGAGCCCCAGATGGGATTCGAACCCAGGACCCTCCGTGTTAGAGCATCCGATCTAGAACAAACAACGATTTGCGAAAGGTGTACAGAGGAACATAACAGACTTTTTTAAGGCTTGAATGATTAAAGATAGCATAAATATATATATTTTTAAATTAAATTTTGTAATCTAGTGACTGTTTACTGCACTTGCAAAATAGCGAAAGACGCTTTACGTTACAACTTTTTACTTGCAGCATTGCGGTGTAGCTCGTTTCGTTTTAAAACAGTGATTTGTCTAGCACTGTACTTACTTTGTAGCTGCGATGTACAATGCTGTCTAAAAGACAGTGTCTTTGTACTGTGAATTAAAAATTTAAATGCAGTTTAAAGACGAGTGTAAGCCTGGTTTTAGCTACTGAACACTTAAAACTGTAAGTGGAGTCATAAAAGTAACGTCATCATAGTGACCTCTTTTATACGGACACCTCTCTAATACGGACACTTCGCTCTGTCCCTCGGTCTCCTTATTAGAGAGGTTCGACTGTATTGTGAACGCCCAGCAGCAAGACTGAGAACTGTTCAAAGCATTTTTTAATCAATTTTCTCTGATAAATTTCTTCGTGAACTACACTTGAACCACTGAAACTACTGGAACTGGTTTCCTCTCCTCTTTTTAGGCTGTAAGCTTTAGTTCGAGAGAACTGGCGGAGACTTCGACTTCAGTCTTATACCCCTTACCATAAAAATCGTGAAGGTACTCCAAAAAATACTCTGCACAACAGCCACAGGTCACGAAGCCGAACCTTCTCACAACTAGAACGTTACACTTGCTGATTCACAAAATTGCTTTAAACTTTCTTAAATCCCTAGAATAAATAACGCCAATTTTCTCCTAACCCCGGGCTCCTAACACATCAATGCACGTACAGTTTATGAGTTTTAATATAATGATCACCAAAGGCAAAATTCTTTAAGAAAATATACGGAGATTTGCCTCCGGATATTTGAGCCGTGGTTAAACAAAGTTTTTGTCAAATCGTCCTTATATAAGAGTAAAGATACTTATCAATACAAATTTGGTAGCGTTAAGGTATATTAAGAGAGAAAAATGCTGACTTCCGGTTGACAAGAACGTCACTAACGGTTTGGGACAGTAACATGGCGGACTTGACATGATTTGAAAAGGCTCTGCGTTTTTAGAGTCTTGGAGGAATCAAGTATATTGAAGGCGGGTGGCATTAATATCGATAAAGAAAAAAGAAGCAATTACCTCCCCCCCCCCACCCACCGAGGTAGAAACCGAGTAGCCTGTAATGTACCTTTTCATTCAGTTATCAATATAACCTTCTTTCTCAAACAAGCATGGGATAAAAAAAGTCCTGTTTCTGATGTAAATCATTACCAAAATGTTGTTCCTTTTTCTCTGTAGGTGAAAGATTGGCTTCCCGAGGACGAAAAGGTGGTAAAATTCTACAAGGGAGACTCGTACATTATTCTTCATGCTGAATACAAAAAAGATCCTCAGGGAAGACTCAGAAAGGAAGTTAGTATAGACAATCTGAATTGCTTAATCAGCAAAATGGGTTTATACAATAATGGCATGGGGTATTTGCTGTCCCACACAGGCAAATCGTTGACCCCCAGGTCAGGGGTAGGACAAGGCGGTCCTTCGCCTAACGGACAGTTTGGTTACCTTCAGATCAACACCCTGAGCTTCAGATCAATGCACTTAAAATATCATCAGACTTTCAAAAAAGCCAAACGAGAACCTCCTTATTGTGTAGCAATAACTTTGAGAGCTATTAAACTGAATGTTCTCTTTCAATTGAAATTTTCAGGCTGTAGACTATGACATCCATTTCTGGATTGGAAAAACGTCCACACAGGATGAGTACGGAACAGCTGCGTACAAAACAGTTGAACTAGACAGTAAAGTAAGAAACAAAATATTTTGCAGGATAACGTACCCAATAAAATAAGTAAACGATCCTTGACCTTCACGCAAAGTAAGTCAGATCAGTTCAAATCTGCTTGGCACTGGTTCTTCTCTTTATTTCGCGCTTGGCATTACAGTGGAATTGGTTGTATTTTTTGCTTTTAATACCGGTTGCATTTCCCGCGTCTGGCACTGGCTGCATTTTTTCTGCGCTTGCCGCTCAAAGCATTGAGACATAGCATTTCCAACCGAACGTTTCTTGCTCAGAAAAAGTAAATTAGCCATGTGACGCGAAGACACCTACTGTGGAAATGTTCTTTATTATTCAATTCTGCAGTTGGGAGATGAAGCGGTGCAACATCGGGAAGTTGAGGGATGTGAGTCTGACGATTTCAAAGAATATTTTAAGAAGATGGGAGTAAAATTCGAAACCATTGAAGGAGGGTGAGTTGAGTTAAAGCTGGAACTGTATGGCACTACGGGGTTGCCTCTCAATTGGCTGAAATCATGTTTACCCCATAGAAAGCATAATTGTGCATAAAAGCAGCATTTCAAAATCCAAACGGTAACCTGTATAGTACTTCAGTGGTCTGTTTTAGGTCCTTTACTATTTCTTACGTAAATCGAAGATATCCATTCAACTTCAAGTGTGCGCTGATGGCAGTTTATTCAGTGCTGAATCAGAATTCGGCGACTCTAGGCGTTTCTTCATAGATAAATCAAGAAGTTGTTGACAGTAGAAAGAGATTATTGTATTATATTCATAATTACCCATCAGGGCTAAGGCACGTGATCAGTAGATATCTCCTTAAACTTCTTAATTGGGATAATCTAGCCTCGTAAAAGTGCCATAAACAACCTTTTCCTATGAGCTACGAAGGCGATCCAAACAAATCTCGCCCTTGGTTAGAGGAAAAAGCATTAAAAGTTCTATGACTTCTATGAACGGAACGCTACAAAGGCTCACGACTTGGAATCAGCCAAATCTGAGAGCTCTAAATTCTTAAAAAATATTTCTGTTATTGCTTCTTATATAAGTATTTGAATATGAAAGAGGTAGAGATTTGTCGACATAATGTCGTGCTTCTGTTTGTTCTTTAATGAAGTTGCACTTATTTACGTACTGCTTTCCTGTAAAGGGTTTTTTACTAACTTACTGAAGCTACCGTACAGACACAAAGGCGATTGATTCACTTTTTTTTCCTTTTCACGTTAACAGCATTGCCTCTGGATTCAGGCATGTTGAAATCGGGGCTGTTGAAAAGGCAGTCACTGTGGTACATTACAAACCGTCAACTCAAAAGAAGGATCAGTTCCACGAAATTTTTATGGAATATGAAAGGAAGAATCTGTGCTGTGATGACGGATTTTTGATAATATTCTGCCATGATCGTTATTACAAGGTACATTTCTACTCCTATCAAATAATTATAAATATTCGAGTTATCGTCTGCTCTTCAATTCACATGTCTAGCGCAGGATACAAGACTACAGTGTCTGGCTGATACATCTTCTAGATGCCGCAGTGGGACACATAATGAAGTCTGTCCTCATCATCATACCGCGATTATGATTCACAAAATTACGCACAAAAAGCTCCTCCCTGGGGGATTTCACGTAGCTCGTAAAAATACGGCTTACAACCTCAGCGACTCTAACTTTAATTTAGCACTGGAAATCCAAGACCGAATTCCTGAAAAAGAGCTTTTCGTATAGCGGTCCAAAGCCATGGAATTCTCTCCAAACTATAATTACAGCAGAACTGCCTTTCTAGGTTTTAACAAATCTTTGTGCCGTCTCGGTCTCCAGTGCATTAATTACGTAATTTTAGTTGTCTACCTGCCTACCCTTATACCTGTCTGCCCCTCCATTAAGCTGTCTGTCCGTCCTTCCGTCCCTCCATCCGTCTGTCCGTACGTCAATACACGTATTCCTCCGTCCTTCCTGTCCGTCCGTCCGCCCATTCATCTATCTATATCTATATCTGTTTGATTATCTGTCTGTATGTCTACGTCTCTATCTATTCAGGTACCTCTCTCTGAGATAAACAAATCCTTTATTTAAACACCATAACAATTAAACACAAGCACGTAAAAGCTTGTGAGACCGTGTAAATCACAAGCCGCCATAATACGTTCTTGTTGATATATTTTTGACCAAAAAAGAGACTGATAGTTGGCGCAAATTTGGGTTTCACATTGTAACTGAGATATTTTCATCGGGTACACAAGGACCACGCGCACACTTATAGCGTTCGCAAAGTAGACAGGTTAGAAATTTTCAAACGAGACTGAACCATAATATGTGGGTTTTCTTTGACCCCAATGTGCTTTTAGCACAAAAAGCAACACCAAATATGGTGAGTCAGCTGCCTTACGGTCAACCGATACATAACTTATTGTTTATTTTTTTGTTAGTTAAAAGGCAAGAATGTTCCATTAGCCTACAACGAGCAACCGATCATCAACGCCATAAAGGCGTTTCAGGTACTACTAACTTAACACACATATTAATAAATATAATGATACGGTTGTTTTAATTAAGATCAAGATAGGAGGCCGGCTAGTCTCTCAAAGAGGAGCCTACATGCGACTAACAGATTTGCGGTAATTAAGACCCTTCTAATGGTAACCTAAAGTAAGATTCAACATCAATCATCTAACAAAAGCAGACCTACAAATACTTGCATCTACTTTTTATGTTATATACAGCTCCGTAAATATGATTAAAGTATTTGACTCAACATCGGTAAGAATATCCATCGTTTTCTTCCTTGCAGGAAACAAAATATCCCAAAGCATTCACTGCGGAAACTTTCGGTAAGACTAAAGATAATAAGTCAGTTTACTACCGGATTCACTTGAGCCTTGAATCAAATAATCGCCGTGGACTGGAGTAAGACGGTCCTTGTGTTCGGTGTTCAAGACATCGTTCACGTAAAGGCCGCAACCAATATTTTAAAACGATTTTACCCACCAAGAATCTGCACGAATTATTTAGGAGTTTTTACATGTTGTTTGCTCTATTACAGACAGCCAAGAGGAACTCGAAAAAAGTGACATCTACAAGGTAGCCATTTTAGTTGGAGGTCATTAGTTAGAGTGAAAATAGGGGCTCAAAAAGCAAGAAATTCTTTCTGTGGGTCAAAATTTTATTAATATTTAGTATATACTAAAACAGTGGTTAGTGCTTTTTGCTACAGTGGTTAGTGTTTTTTCCTACTTTCCCGGGGCGCTTTTAGCGTCTGTTACGTGTACTAACTATAAGCTCTCATTGGCTAATTTTCTCAGACACTTAGGGACAATAGCGCTTGTTTAAGAAGCTCTTTTAAGTCCTTCTCTTTTCATTATTGAACTGATAAGGAGGCTAGAATTAAGAGGATCTTAAAAGAATAATAAAAAAAACTCTTAAAAGTGAAATTAAGGGGTATTTTGTTTCCTTTCTATTGACAGAAATCTCCCCAGTTTATTGTAAAGTTGATCAGGTATGTTGTTATAAAACATCTCTCTCCTAACAGAAAGGCTTACTCCCTACGTTTTTATTACAAGAAGGCATTCCTTTTAGTCTAATCAAATTAAACATCACTTTTTGTCCAATTCTTAACCTTTTTTTTAAAACTGACAGGAGATTGCCTAGCAACAACAGAATGTAGCTCCTATGTCCAGACCAAAAACTGATACCGTCAACTATTTCCAAGACGAAAACCTTTAAGATCGGCGATAAGTGATAGAATTGACTAAAAGGAGTCAAGAAAAGCAGGGACAAACTGTAGGTGTCCGTTAGGCAGCCAGCCAATCTAAGTGTTCGTTTTAGCGAGGTATTTGTCTGATAGAGAGAGTAAGGAAATACAGGGAGCCACTTTAGTGTTTGTTTTAGCGAGGTATTTGTCTGATAGAGAGTCAGCTAAAAGGTAGTAACGAAATATAGGGAGCCACTCTTAGTGTCCGTTTTAGCGAGGCGTCTGTTGAGAGAGAGCTGACTTTATATCGTGAACCCCGCTTTACGGACACTGTGACAGGATCCCTTTGGTGTCTGTGTTCAGTAACCGGGTTCCACCGTACTCTATTTATGCAGAGTGACAGGCACTGAGACGAAGGAATTTGGCTTCAAGGTCGAAGGAGAATTCAATGACTTACAGGATTTTGTAGATGATGCAAAGAAATTGGATAGAGATGATGGTACGTTACTGCAGTGCCGGCATCCTTGGAGTCCCAGGGGTATTCATTCAGGGGGTGGGGGAATTTAGACCGTTGATACGTACTACTCGCTTATTGGACAGGAAAATATAGCCACTTAACTTAATTAACCCTCACAAATGTAATCATATGGGGTAAAAAGTAAAAAAAAGAGAAGAATGACATTAGAGTGTAATACTGCGCATAAGTCTACTATCTATTTCATGGGTTAATTTAAAATGAATCTTAAAAAAATACATATTTCTGACCAATCACGAAGCACCATTCCGTAAGAGTAATTGTCCTGGGGCCCTTTCGTTTATTTTTCAAGAATTCAGCCAGTTTTTGTTACAAACCTCCACACGATCCCGACTTAATGCCCCTTGGTCTCCGAGGTTGGTTGTTGTGTTAGTAGTAATTGAAAAAGTTATTTTGAAGGGCTCAGCTTAACCCTTTAGCCTTAAAATATAAAGATAACTAAAACTGAACATTTACCAACTATTATGAAATGGTGAACCCTTATTACGGACTACAAAAGGTCAGTTTTGCCTACATGGTAGAGATTATATGAGTTACGATGTTATAGAGGGGGGCGAAAATGTTTTTCCTCTTTATTACAAGCCTGTTAATCTCGGAAAACACAATCATAAGCAGCAGGAGTCGTAGTTTTCGCATCGTCATGAAAAATGCCAGAAAAGAAAATGACACCCAACGTCATAACTGTGTTGCAAACTGTCATCAAAACCTTTTCGTCCTCGTTAGCCTGATAAGAGGCGTTTTAGGGGAGTAAACGACGGCTATGAAGGACAAAAGGCCCCCACAACGACAAAAATGCGTTCCATGTATAAATCCATGTTAATCTGACTTGACGCATGCGCAGGAGCAGATTTTTTGTCCCCTTCTTAGTTGAAAAGTTTGAGAAAATAACAAAGCGACAGAAATAAGAAGGACTTGTAATTTTAGTTTTTTTCTTTAAGTCTTCCTCATCGAGACAGATGGACGCCTTTTTGTGTGGATCGGTAAGGATGCCAGCTCAAAAGAAAAGCAAAATGCCATGTCTTACGCACAAGTAAGTGACGAAGCAACGTTTAATTGCCCTCGTATAAAATTCGTGAATCATTTGAAAGGGTAGCTACCACGAATGCCAAAGAGCTTATTTTCTTTTGCGACACCTTTATGATATTTTGCTAACTGACTGCCTGCACTGTTTGACTAGTCGTTTCTCAATCTGTTGGAGCGAGAGGACATGCGTTTGTTCGATCTTAAATGATTTTATAACCATTATCTTATAACTACTATATGTGCAAGAAAGGTACAGAAGGTATTTAAGAAGAACTCCCTTGGTTTGGAAAAACAGTCTTAAAAACATTATTACCGACTAGAATTCGCAAACACCCACCATCACACCTATTTCCACATTTACATTAAGTTCAACTTATGTATGGTCAAAGGGATCTACATCTTTGGAAGAGCTTTACGTATAAACACGTAATTCAATAATCTAGTTTCTATCGTTTTGTTTTATTATTTCCTACAGAAATACTTGGATACTCTGGCCCAGAATAAGATGAGTGGCATCACTGTTTATAAAGATGAATGTGGAAAATGTCCACCTTTTGTCAAATCATTGAAAAATAAAAGAGGTAACTCAATTGCTATTGAATCATAAGGAACAAACAAGCTGTCGCTATAATAAATTGCAACTGACATTTAATATAAAAGACATTACGAAGGTAACGACGACGATCATGGTGATGACGCTGATGAAAATCATTACGACAACGACCATGATGATGATGATGGCGATGACGACAACAACAACGACGACGACGATGACGGTGACAATGGCGACGCCGACCCCGATGACGATGACGATGACGATGACGATGACGATGAAGATGACGACGACGACAACGAAGAGGCAATAGGGAGCTTAAGCAACGACGATGGAGACGTCAACGAGAACGGCAAAAAGCAATAAGTTTAGATTGGCAAAACAACAACTGTGCACATGAATCACGCTTTTTTATACATTTCTTTTCCGTCACCGCACGACTGCAACGTGAAAATACCTAATTTCACGTTTCGTCAACTCCAGGAAAAAATACCAACATTTGACGAATTGAACGAGATGGAGTAAGCGCGATAAAGTTTGAGGCAGCGGGAATTCGCTTTTTAAGTGACGTTTTCGTAGCCGTCGCCGTCGTAGTTGCTTAAGCTCCCTAATGATGATGACGACGACGAAAAGGACGATGGCAATGATAATCTATGATTATGTGCTGGTGATACCATAAAATTCCTAAAATAATCCCCAAAGGTTTTCATTATTAAACAGCCTTTTACGAAATATAAGAAGGGAGGAGGGAAATTTCCGACTGAAAATCTCGTGGGAAATTTGCATAAGCAATTTTTTTTGCAAATTTTCGAAAGAGGAAAATGTTACGTGCGGGTCGAAATGGCATTACATATTATGACGCTTGGGTCCTATTATTACATTTAGGAACAGTTACTACTCTATGCCCTATGTATATTACTGAGAAATCTTTGTGTGAGTCGCAAATTCAGCTTTGCATAGTCAGGTCCAGAGTTCTTGGACAACCGGCGACACACCCCTGAAGAAAATTTAAGGAATTCCCTCCTCGTGTATATTTGCTTACTTTCCCGGACATATCCGCTTCCTTCGTGACTTGATGATGTTTTTATTTACGTAGGGGTGGAGAAACGGGGAGACAAAGGACGCCTTTAGAATCAGTTTCACCAGTAGCTGCCGGGTGCAGTAACAAGACGCCCTTCCATAATCCGCGGCTTCAAGGATGTTTATGAACCCTTTGATTGCAGTTCTTCGCATTTATTTTGGATCTTTATAGGTTTAGAGAAGAGTAGAAAAAGACTTTGTCGTAACATTTGACATCATGCAGAAATGCACCGCCATGTGTCATGACGGTATCTTTTTGTTAAGTAGCCTGCGTCACAGATGAACTAAACTTCTGTTTACGTCCGTCTGCGAAACAGCACCGAAATCCTTGTTCTGAGCCCTTGCCTGTGTACCAGGATTTGATTAACCGCCATGATTGGCCTGTTGAGAAACAATTGTCGATTTGTCAATCAGTTTTGGGGAATATTCGAAACGTATTTCCAGTAATCCGTTGAGTTGAGTCCATTGTAGGCCAAGAGCAAAGATATCGGCTGCGTTGCTTCGCAGACCTTACTAACAGGGTTTAGATTACGTCTGCGACACGGGCTATTCTTAAAGGGACCGGTCATTATTCATCGCCGAGGGGGGGGGGGGGGGGATTTGGGGCTAAACAAGGTGAAATTTAGCCGATTCCCCCTTCGAATGTTACTTCACTGAAGTGATCCCCCTAATAACTTTTGATGACTTTCGCGACCCCCCCCCCCCATGTCTTCATTTTCCAAGCAAATTTGAGTGGTCCCCCCTCTGAATCCTTCCAAAGTTTTCAGCGATCCCCCCTTTGATTCTCCAAAAAATCAAGTGATTCCCCCTAAAATCCTCCCCCCCCCCCCCCCAGGCGATAAATAATGACCGGTCTCTAAGAGAGAGAATTACAAAAAACAAATGATTAGTACAGGTTGTAATAGAATAAATATGGTAGATAAAGCTTGACTCAGTTCTTTTGCGTCAGTTACAATATTTCGTAAAAACGATTTAATGCTTTTAAATTATATCTGACACTAAAAAAGGGCAGGTTTTTCGGCATATATTTTATTACTCATTACTTTCTCATTTAAAAAGAAAACGCGCATGGTTGTCAATTTGAAAAAAGGTTAGCCGGCTAAGTTAATTTAAGTTAACCTCACGGGCCAGGAAAGATCACAATTTGATCCTCTGTTAAGGTAGGTACTGGATATTTCTCACTTTTCAATATTTCAGTAATATCTTGTAATACGTTCCACCCAAGGCTCGTTTTTATGCAACTCATGCACTTGTATTGGCTAAATTAAGCAAACAATCATGATATCACTGCGTGACACTGCGCCAATTTCTCGCTAATCTTGCTAAGACAAAAGTAATGGAAAAGAGTTGATTTACGCTTAACACAAAAAAGGCGTATCGGTCAAGATAGTGATTCGGCTACGTTGTAAGTTGCAGTTTCTCCTCGTTCTCGCGATCGCTTATTTTCGGGATATAATCATAAAGGAAAGCGCGTCCTGCTTGCGCTTCTCGCTCGTCTCCAGCACCCCGCTCGGCTACAAACATCCTTGGTGCGCGCTAAGCCTTAGGGAAAAGCAATTCACAAGCAACTGACATCTCTGATAATGTCATTTCGTTGTAGTGGCTATGGCTTATTAACAAGGAACGCAGCTACTTTTTTTCGCAACAATTTTTATGATAAGTAGAAAAAAAGTGATGAATCCTCAAGCAGAGACAGGCAATTAGACAGAAAAGCACTCACTGTCTTTCTCGAAAATAGTTATTACTTGAAAAAATGTCTTCTGGACATTCTTGTGACAGTACATATACTATCCTGTAGATTGTGTGGTGACAAGCCCAACCCTGACTAGAATCCGGTTTCCAACATCCACCGAAAAACTTTTAAAACATGAAAGTAAAATAAGGAATTAAAACAATAGATTATAAACACCCGTAGGTAGTACGATGAACGCTGACCCTCAAGTCAACCAATCAAACGCACGCCACTGTGTATCGGCAACAAACACTCACCAAACTAGCAAGCCCTTGCAACAAAAGCATAACAGGAGCATCATAACTTGTGGTTATTAACAATGGATGCCTTACTAGGAAATCACAGGCGAAATCACAGGCGAGTCTAGAATGTATTAGCCATATGGCAACTCAATCAAATGTGTCTTACTTTGACTTTGAGTAAAAATCTAAACTTACTTTCCGTGTGTTTGAAAAGTTTTAACCACAACTGCACGTAAATGATATGGCTTCTTACTAAGTATTTAAGCCAAAGCGACCCTCGTAATATAAATGGTAACGTATACTTAAAAAAGTATAAATATTATTCTCCGAAGTATATAGAAAGTCAGCTCGTTGGCCAGATCGCCCATCAACACTATACACTTTTGGCATAAAGCGCCGAGTATGCATTATCATGAAATTACTCTGACTATGAATCAATCAGAGCTCACCTAATGCCGCTTGCTTTTCAGGTGAACAAGACGCAGCGTGTTCGAGATAAGTTGACAGAATATAATCTGTTCTTTCCAACAATAGGTGCTATACAATAATACGACAGCTGGGCTTTTGCTTACCACCGCCACATTAGACACGAGTTGTTATTTCTATTATCGGTTTGAAGGTTGTATTTTTACTCAAGTGTGCTGTTAAAAATCCTCTACCAAGCAAAAAACGCTTCCATAGGTATTTTAAAATAGTTCACACCATCAATCATGAGCAGACTGGTGAAACAGAAGGAGTACGACTGGAAACATTCAAATATTGCAAATATTGGAAGCAACCAAGACATACTGGTAAGTTCGTATTTTTTGAAATCAGACATCATTAAAGGTACCGGTCAACTGTTCTACATTTTGTTGAATGTCTTGCAAACATGGTAGAAAAAAGACATTTTTTTAGGCGAGAAAGAATGCTGCCTTATCCGAGCCAGCCTGGAGCGAGACAAAGAAAATGCAAGAGGATGGACTGAAAATTTGGAGGATCGAAAAGTTTGAGGTAAAAAAGTTGTTAGATTTACTTTGAAACACCTGTCAATTGCAAAGAGATAAGCTTGATAGGAGGCCTGACCTCGAATGCGATGAGCCCTTTTAAAGGATGGTTGTGTCATCCTTTGTACGGGCGAAGATATTTGCTAATGAATAATCTGACTTTGTGCAGCAAACAAAAAATTTATTTTAAACTTATTTGATCAGTAGACCGATTAATATTAATGAAGTATTGAGACATTTACACGATAAAAAGTTCTGCATGGGTTGGCGTCCTAAAGCCTTTTTTCTTGACACAAGGACATGCGACACACAATACTTAAAAATAATTCATGGCGATAAAGTCCAAACTGTGACAATGAAAGATATAAAATAAAAGCTTCACGGATTGGGGAAGCATTTCCTCTGTCAAAGTTTAAAAGACATGATTCTGCTCTTTGATGTTTTTGACTTTGGTAATATAGCTCTAAATTCACACATCTAACTTCAGGCAAACTTGAAACGTCATCTTTTCTTAATAGTTCGTACACTCATTCATTAGTTCTTCGCCCGTTTTAACAAAAAAATAGAGCTTGTAAGTTTCTCGATCACTATAGCTCTTTAAATCTTACAAAAGATTATAATATAAGCGCAATGTTTGAATTTTGTGGTCTTGACGAAAATAAAGGCTAACTCAGGGCGGGGTGTAGGCTAGGCAGGTAATCAAGCCTATTTGGGGTGTTAAATCTCGCATAAACTGTGTCTGAAAACTCCTGAATTTAATTGAGCGGTTTGCGCTGTGACTATAGCATTTCGCCGAATCTGTTGTCGTTAGATTTTTCACTGCTTTTTAACTAGGTGAGAGAATGGCCTGAGGAAAAATACGGAACATTCTTCAATGGTGATTCATACATCATTCTTCACACGGAGAAAGCACCTCCAGATTCAGATGTTTGTATATGTTTTCAGTTCACTTTTTTAGAGTTATTAGTCTCTCTGTATAAGCTCATAGGAAAGATAATTACTGCGGCCAAAACGGATACTAATGATACAAACCCCAGCCCGTGATTTATCTTGGAAGTGAATGTAGCTAAATTTGAATTCAATATGAAACTCAAAGGTCCTATATTCGTTGTTACTCATTGCTCGCATTTAGAAAAGTCCAGTAGTGATTGACAGATTGACTGGTTTTGACTGTTTTTGTTGGTTTTTTTTTTTTGCTACTTACACTCATAAAGTAATTGTAAGCAGTTACAAAATGCAAGGACCGTGATAGTACCACCTAGAAACTCTGCTGACCCCCCCTCCCCCCCTGTCTAGGCCCGAAGTTTAAAGGTTTTTGTAAGAAGCCCCTCCGCCCCTGAAATACCGACATGAGATATTAGACGGAAAGCACGTGACAAGGAAATAAATTCAGTTTATGACAGTCCTTATTTCGACTAGATATGATAGGCGGGCGCCATGTTGGACAATGCAACGAACCTTTTAGGAAATGAGTCCATGAATCACATTTATTTCGTATTATGGTAAAACTACTTTGTGCTGAGTTTTACGGGTTTAATAGTTTTGTTTAATCTTAATTTTCGGCATCTGAAACCTTTTCACGTTTCTGCAAGAACGGAGGATCCGGCAATGCTTACTGAACACATTAAGAAATCAAGCCATGCCAATAATATTAAATATAAATTAACATTCAGTGATTTACGATACATTTGTCTTTAAGGTGATATTTTATGACGTCCATTTCTGGATTGGAAAACATTCTACACAGGATGAGTACACAACTGCTGCGTACAAAACTGTCGAACTTGACGCCTATGTAAGGAAAGACCGGAATGCATACGTAGCTTTAAAATGCGTCTTTGTATTCCGCTATAACTAATGGTTCGAATGAAACAACAAGGAAAAATCGTGTCGTCTAATTCAATTGGAAGCAACTAAACGGAAAATTGATCGCGACTTTTGAAACAAGTGATTTCCCGCCATTCCTATCAGTTTTCCAGGCGGACCGCCACCTGGTTAGCCTAGTTTGATGTGCGCCGGTCTGCCGAGCGGGAGGCCGCTGGCTCAAACCCCGGCCAGACCGAGACTCTTCTAGCCCTTCTAGCCCCGTCTTCTATCCCTTGCACATAAAACAAATTCCATGGGACGCTAAAGAACCCACTCACTGTTCGCAGAGAGTAGAGGATGTACTAGTCCACAATGTGGACTTTATCGATTTAACATTCACATTAGGAGCCTGCATTCATAATTCATTACTTCATTGACAGTAAACTGTAGCAAGCAGCACCAAACCATCTCAGTAAATTAACCCAGAAAAGCCCTGAGGAGGGTGGATGGTAGGATATTTACAATTTCCACACGTCTAGGGCGCATTGGTTACACATTTTTCCCGCGCCTGGCGAGAGCTATATGTTTTTCCGCCGTGTGGCTTGGGATACTTAATTTTTCCTCGCTTAGCGCGGAAAAGTCATTACCCACGTTTTACGATACCTGTATACTGCGTAAAACAGCGTCTACTTTCAAAAAATGAGGGCATTTTTATAGAGAGTAAGAGAGATAGCAAGAGCCATTATGGCTCTTGGTGATAGGGAATAGTAGTATGAATGTTAATCTTGAGCTTATTGTTCTAAGCAACGCATTAGCATGGTCGGCATTCTAACCGGCTTCCTCCTGAGTGTACCTCGTGGCACAACTATTATTTTGATACCTTGACTGATGAAATGAAGACTTTCTCTGTTCAATATTCATGAAAAGTTTCCCTTCCATCTCTACAGTTGGACGATAAAGCGGTCCAGCACCGTGAAGTTGAAGCCTTCGAGTCTGAAGCATTCAAGGAATACTTTGTCGCTTTGGGAGGAATCAAAATAGAAGAAGGCGGGTGAGTTAAATCAGGAAGAAATGAACATTAAACTTGCATGAGAATAAAATGGTTTTTAATACGCGAAATTTATTGTGAGAGGCTTCCCATGTAAGGTACTCCAAGACAGTTTTTGATTCTGGATTCTTTGTCAGTGGAACTATGGAACTTGGATTCCGGATTCCAATCGTTAGCGAGATTCCAGACTGTAGATTGCTGAATTCCGGATTCCCAAGCCCAGGATTCCACATCCTACAAGCAAAATTTTCCTTACATGGGACAGGTGAGAGCGCGCGCACCACATCTGGCCATTTTTTACAACAAAAGAACCTTGAAGTTTTGTGAATCCGAGTCCCTCCCAAGATTAGATCCAGGGCCATCGTAAGGTTACCATCATTCACAGCCCTTAAGCTAACAAAACTTTCAAGAGCCAGGGTGTAAAGAGTGTCAATCAAATTTCGAACTCTTGCCTCGGTTTTAATAGCATTCTGACTCATTGAACCACATCATACATGTACCACAGACGCGGAAGACGAGAGCACACTAGTGCGTGAAATCCTCTTGTGGTCTGAATAATACTTAGGGAAATAATGTCGGATAAAAACGCCTTCATTCTTATTGGATGGTATACCCTAACTAAAATAACGGCCCATCATATGACCACCATACCTGGAGTAAGTATAATTTCTCATCCAGATTTCCCACCAACAATCAGATACAGTCTTTTACTCTCACTGCAGCAAAGTCAACCTTCTGTAGACAAAGGGGATAAAATGGGTTTAGGGAACATCACAACTGACTAGTATTCCATACACTCATTAGCTATAATTAGTGGTAACACTGTACTGTGGAAGCTTTGCTCTGACTTGTCAGCCTTAGCCTGTTTAGCAGGTGCCGGTTTTTAAGGGCGGGGGAGAAAGAAATTACGAGGAAGCGCGTGCACACGAGGGAAGAAAAGGGAAAAAAGGTGTGTTCCCTTGCGCGCTCTTGAAAAGAAAAAAAAAAACTAACCAAAAACACTGACAGGCGCCCACTACCACAGTCAATAAAGTGGAATTGTTATGAAGCCGGACAGACTCCTTTGTTATATGTTTTTGTTAGCTTTTTTGGACCTGACCGTGCACAACGTTCAATAGCATTCCTATCATTTTGAGCGACCAAGAAACATCGTATTAATTTATTCATTCACAATTTGTGAACAAAAAAAAAGGATTGTGCAGGGTCAGGGAGCTTCCAACATAAACTGCAACACGGTTAATTTCAACTTTGATGTTTGCCGACTTCCCTAACTAGTCTCCTCTACCAACTATGCTGCCGCGCAGGCCATGTCAGCCACTATAAAGTTGGGTCTAAGATATTAGACAACTGCAGCAAACTGTCGAGGGTGAATCTGCCATGGATTTGAATCGCGGTAATTAGAAATATTGTGGAATTCAGTAGCGTGGAAATACTTTTGTATACTGTGTTTTTCTCTCTCAAAAGAGCAGTTCTAAAGTGGGCAACAGTGACACAATACTGATGTATGCCCCCCTTTTGATGAATAAAACAACGCAATCGGGGAAGTTTAGTCAATCGCTTAACAATACCTTGACAAATGGTGTTTTCGTAATTTGGACAGAATTGAATCCGGATTTCGACACGTAGACTCTACCAAGCAAGATACTTTGATAGTTCATTTCAAAAAGTTGTGGAACGAGGAGTATGAGCGGTACACTTATGAGGCCATGTCCCCCCTGAACCCTAGGCATCTGTGTTGTGACGATGGATTTTTGGTGATTTTTTCTGGCGAAGATCGCATTATCCAGGTAACCTTCTACTGAGGGAGTTAAAGGGCCAAATTTAAAGAACAAGTAGGATAATTTACGTGGCTAGTATGTTATGAAGTAGAGAGAAAGTCTAAAATCTTTCAAGCGGCTGCAACAGAGGAAGGGATAAGTGGCAGCTTAATAACATAGTTTCTATTCACCAGTAATTTACAAACCACTTTTTTCGTCCGGCAACTATGGTAACTGGCCACTACATAAAGTATGGCCGCTTAATAGGAGACCGCTTAGTAGAGGCTCGAATGTAGTCCGCCACAAATGCCAGCCGAAGGGACGAACTCTCAAATATTCCCATACTCAATCGACAGTCTACCCAATCATCATACCCAAGTAAACTAGAAACAGGCCTTGTGAGTCACGTCGTGCATTCAAACCTGGTACGTATGAGGAATACACCTCTACGGGGGACCTCCGCCTACACAGTTCAGCTTCAAAATTTCAATTTTCACGCAAAACAGCTCGAAAGCCATTTCCATTTTCGTCGTAAATCAGGTATGAAATATTGAAAGAGGGATCACTTTCCAGGGAGCTTTTTCAACGCACATAATGCATTGCCTTAATATTGCGCCTTCACAAGCGGGCACAAAGTAATTCTCAGACACGACACTCAGAAAGAAAATAAACAGCGACTGACATGGATAATTTGCGTAGTCGGATTTATGACGGTCAAAGTAAAATATGTTCTCAGTAGAATGTGCAACTTTAATTGTCCCTGTTACACCGCATTGTTAGGATAACTAAAACAATATTTCTTTATTGTTTTGAAGCTCCGGGGTAAAAACACTCCAATCAGTACCAATGTCGCGTTCAATAACTGGATGAGCAAGAAAAAGGTACATCTTTAAGAAAAGTTGAACTCCCTCTTTCTTTTTCAATAATTTAAAAACTGGTCACCATCTCCGCCTTTGTTACAGGCAGAATACCCTAAAGCTAGGCTTGAGGTGTTTGGTAAGTCATATTTTATGCTTTAGTTAGTCTTAAATAAATTCAAATATTTAATTATAACGATGAAAGATACAGACCGCACAAGGAAACAGTTTAAGCAAAGAATACTACTAATGGATAGCCAGGACAAAGCCTTCAAGAAGAACACCTTTACAAAGGTTATCAAGACTTAACCATTTTATCGTTTTCAGTATTTAAATTCCTTTCTTTTAGACAGCGTGGAGGAGCTTGAGAACGATCAAATCTATGAGGTACCTCAAACCATCTCATTTTGTAATCTCAATTACCTGTACCATTTTGTAATTTCAGTTACCTGTCTGTACCAGGAGCTTAATGCCTATGTTTAAAAATTTAAATTTTAACGAAAATATGGTACGTGTTCAAAATAGCAGCCAATAAAATATTAGAACGGTGCAACTTTAAATAAGGGGATGGCAAGAAATAAATGACACGCCTTTATAGTAAAAAATCCACTTAATACATCAATACAGTCTTGGAGATTCCTTCTCGTTTCTTCCATGCATCGGTCAGTTGTGTTTTTAAAGGCAAAGCGGAAGGCATTACCGTTCCAAGGGCCGATACTGTACACAATGTACTGATATCATTCTTTATTTATATATGTTTTTCACCCTTTTTACTTACCCCAAGAAACCTTGTTTTAACAGCTGGTTTTATTGCCCAAATTGAAACAGGAAGAAGAAAAAGTGGTAAGACACGGTTTGATCTACTACAGATCAGATCTACTACACATCTACTACTTGACCTACAAGGCATGGGATCAATTTAATGAAACTTTTACAGGGGTAATTTACGATTGTAGCCGTTGTTTTACAGTCTGAAAACAAAAGCTAGACTCGTAAATTACACCTGTACAAGTTTCATTAAATTGGCCCCAGTACTATTTTTTTCACACCCACTTGACATGTGATCCAGTCATCACTTTATCACTCAATAAACCTGACGCATGGCTATCATCTAATAACCTTTACTGTGAGATTAGGGATGGTGCATCAAATGGGAATACGATTGAACGACTTTGAGGACCGTAGGTTAGAAAACTGTAATAGGTTATTGCGCTTCCCTCTTTAAATAAAGTTACTGTATTGTATTGTATTTTATTGGTAGCAAGGATGGCGCAGTGGTAAGGGCATCCGCGTCCCTCCAATGTGGCCAGGGTTCAAATCCCAGCGTCGACGCCACACGTATTTTGTTGTTGGTTCTCTCCAATGCTCCCATGAGGTTTTTCTCTGGGTACTCCAGTTTTCTGCTCTCCTCAGAAAACAAACACTGCCAAATTCCAATTCGATCTGGAACGCACGGACAAGTTTAAACGAGTTCCTAAGAACTCCTAAGTGCTTCGTGGGTAAACAAATTACAATTTACAATTTTTATTGCGCGCAAACAAGTGTGAAAATACACCAAACCATGGCCAGTACAAAACTAGCAGCATTGCGGTTTTTGCGCACTTGGAAACGTTGCACAAACTAATGTAACATAATTTTCTCTTAAAAAAAGAGCAAAGAAGAGTTCCAAAGAAGGTTAATCAGGTACGTTTTTGGCAGAAACAGAACGGGAACGTCAGTTGACGACGGCGCGCGCATTTAATTAATTAACAATTAATTTAATCAATCAAAGAACTGGCTTTACCAATGGCAGAGCGACAAATTGGGCACCTGAAGTCGTGTTTAGTCTTTTCCGCGCGCTTTCCCGTCGCCAACTGACGTTCCTGTTATTTTTACTACCTCAACCTAATGAAACCAAGGACACCATGCAAAGGGACAGAACCAAGTGTCCACAGAACTGTCCGTATTATAGAGAGGTATGCATACTATAGAGGTGTATGTTATTGAAGTAGTAGTAGTAGAGACTAAAGAAGTTTGGCGTCCTTGGACCCACAGCACTCTCCGTAAAGGAGAAGTGTCCGTAATAAGGAGGTTTCCAGTAAGAAAAGTTTGAGTACCCTCTGCGCTGTATATTTATAATGTTTGCTTGGTAGGTCACAGTTCTTAGGCCCTCTTAAACTGGCTTATTTCACATTTGGCTCTGGGTAAATTCCTGTGGTGTGGAGAGGTAAGCAGTTTGTTAAGCTTTTTCAAGTATTTCACAGACTGAATCATATTACTTCATACGGCTCGTATACAGAGTCATCACGGACAAGAACAAACTTGAATTCAAAGTCGTAGCTACCAATGATGACATCAAAGAATCCTTACTGGACCACAGTGATGGTAAGCTGCATTTATGTTCGATTTTATAAATTAGTTTATAAGTGAACGATTTATTTGAGTACGATAGTCAGTGCCAAGAGTAGTTGTTTTAACGGACTCACTGCTGATGCCCCATTCGGAAGAGAGAGGCTTTGGGAAGATCGACTCTGGTTGGCTAAGTTTACTTTACTATTTCAGTCGACTCTATGAAAATATTCTAATTTAATTGCGATTGTCATGATTTATTCCAGTGTTCCTACTGGAGACAGAAGAGGGCCTGGTTGTGTGGGTCGGCAAAGATGCAAGCGCCACAGAAAAGACTAATGCTCTTTACTATGCACAGGTTAGTTGCGCGGGATATACGCTTTAAAATCCAACTAGTGGTCTATTATCAATGCTGCGTTCTGATTGGTTGAGCTACTACTAGGCCATATGTTATAGCCCCCCTTTTTTGGCGGCAAAAAAGGATTAAAGCCTAGCTTTAACTAGCCAATTTTTTTTTCTCGCCCTCATGGCCTCTGAGTCAATAGCCCATTCGGGCTCGAGGAATAATTGTTAAATATATACGTTATACGCTTCCCTGCGATCCGTAGAGCCATTTGGTTAAAAGAACTGAGGAGGTAAATAAGCGTGACCTCTAAGAAAGTCAAAGGCAGTTTCTTTTGCGTATTGATCGCTTGAATTGCAAAATTCAGTTTTAGACGCAAAACTGTTAAGCAGGAAAATACTAGACACACAAATGTTCTTCTTAGAAAAGATTTCCGAAATAAAAAAATCAAAGACCTTGTTCATCTGCATGCCATATCCCAGTGTGTCAAGACACAGTCAAGTAAGTTTACGTTAAGAGGAGGACGCTTGCTTTGAAAAGCTAAGCGAGAAGTACATGTACATGGAAATAGAACCCTGAATGCTGGTTTTTTTCTAAGGCTGGGAACAAGCCGATTATTTTAAGCATAAGAGTTTCAAATGGAATCCTGTTCTTTTAATTCTACACTTAAGATGTACTTAAAGGAAGAAGGCCAGAATCAGATCTGCAGCGTCAGTTGTGTACGCGAGAAAGTTGGAAAATGTCCAAGGGTGTGGGAGAAAACTGTCAAGAAATACAACAAAGGTAAGCTTTACAAAGAAGTAAATTCTTTCTACTTTGTCGTTAAGACGTACACTGAATAGCAATGGCAAATACGTTGGTGATGGTGATGGTGCTCGTGATTTTAGTGGTAATGGTCTATGAGAGTGATCTTGGTCGTGATGATGATGGCAATGGTGGTTGGTGAAGGTAAAGATGACGATGGTGGTGTTGATGGTTAGTGGAGATGATGATGATGATAATGATGCTGATGACGATGGGCGTGGTGAGTGGTGAGTGGTGCTGGTACTGGTGGTGATTGTGAAAATGATGAGTTTGGTGTGTGTTCGTAAAAGTGATGTTGACGATGGTGATTAAGATAGTGGTGACTAAAGATGATGATGATGATGATGATGATGGTGGTGATGATGGTGATGATTACGATGGGTGTGGTCAGTGGTGAGTGCTGCTGGTACTGGTGGTGATAGTTTGTAAAGATGACGAGTTTGGTGTGTGTTCGTGAAAGTGGTGATGACGATGGTGATTGTGATAGTGGTGACTAAAGATGATGATGATGATGGTGATGATGATGATGATGATGATGATGAGGGTGGTGAGTGGTGAGTGGTGCTGGTGCTGGTGGTGATATGGCGCATGATACTTAGTAAAGGACAGGATGATAGCGGTCGGTGCTGGTTGGTGAAGGTGACGTGTTTAAAGAAAGTGAAGATAATGATAGTGATGACACTGATGTTTGCGACGGTGGGGGTGGGGTGGGTGGTAACGGTTACGGCGATGATGATAGTGGCATAGAGCGTTTTCACTCGCGTGGCCCACGCTTAGTTAAAGGGAAAAATAAATGTTAAGATACAAACTAAACTTTTTTATGGGACTAGCTTTGCAGGTAAATATTAAACTATGAAAATTACCGTATTGGCAACTGTACAAGGTTTTCTTAATGTGAGTGATAAACCTGTTTATCAGGATTAAATACATGTGACGGAAGTTTAGCGCCAAGCCCATGTATATATGTGAGTTGCTGCCACGTGTGAGTCATTATGCGATTCTAGCCAGCTAATGCGTTGAACTCGATTGTAAGCTTTTGTTGTCTGTGCGAATAATTATGGCGAGCTTTAACTTTGACACGTGGTGTACGGCTACTAAACTTACAGAAACGAGTGTGGATATCCTCAAGAAGGAGGATCTCGATACCGAGGAAGCCCTACAGCTCCTCACTCCGACGGATTTAGAGAAATTGGGGCTGAGCATAGGGCAGAAACGCGTTCTCGAAGCGGCACTGAAAAAGTTGCGAAAGGATGTCAACGAAAAACCCTCTCCAGGAGATGCTACTGGTGCGCGCGACCCCATCACTACAAAGTCACTAGCGAGCGATGGAGGTTTGGAAGAAATTCTGAAGAAAATTGAAAGTGCAGGCTCGCTGGACGAATCTCTTCTGGCCCTAGGATCGACCGACTTTTCCTCGGCCAAACCGCCAGCGTTAAACACGTCAACTCTTCCCCGACTAGACAACGACCCGCACGTGTTTCTTGGCCTACAGCAAAAGGGAACAAGCGCAAAACAAGGTGAGAAGCCTCTGTTAATACCAGACTTTGTAAACCTGGGAACTTATGACAATCGCGAAGACGAGCAAGAAATTGGAAATAATTCTAGTGGGGCAAAAATTGTAATTCGCTCAGCGAGGGGAAAACCAAAATTAGAACATGTCACCCTTTCTATGTGGGTCGCCGCAAACTCGCGAATTATGCACGAGCTCCTTCGAACAGGAAAACTATCAGCAACCACTACCGCCATCGCTGATTACCTGGCTTACACAATAAAATTTGCTGAACTCCTCGAGTCCCATACACTCGCCTCGGCTTTGGCGTACGATAACGAGTATCGTAAATTACAGTGCGAATATGGCTTTCGATGGGGGAGCGACTCGCAGCACCTTCATACCAGATTTCTGATTAAACGCCGTCCTTCGCAGACCCCAGCTGCAACCTCACCCAACGCACAGAGATTTCCCCCACGCCTTAACCGCCAACCACAAACCTCACCCACAGCTCCAATTTGCCGCCAATTTAATTCGTTAACGGGATGCCTTTGGCCAAACTGCCGTTTTCAACATGTTTGCTTGGTGCCAAATTGCAACCAGGGTCATCCACAGCACGAACATCGAACAGCGCCCACAGCGTGACTTCTAATAGACCCACAAGCCATGATCAAATCCCCCCTTAACCGACAGGCCTGGATAGACAACCTCGAAACCGACCGTGACAGGGACTTTATCATTAACGGACTCACAAACGGCTTTGAAATTATTCCTAGCGATAGCGTTTTGAAAACGGCGGAAACTAACAACTACAAATCGGCGACCGCAAGCGATGTACGAGACAAAGTAGAAAACCAAATCCGCGAGGAAATTAGCAAAGGCAATTACGTAGTAACCCACGTGAAGCCGACTATCGTTAGTGCCCTTGGGGCTATCCCAAAACCAGACACTGATAAAATCCGGCTCATACACGATTGCAGCAGACCGCAGTTTTCCAATGTAAACTCCTATGCCACAACGCAACACTTTTCTTATGTAACAGTAGAAAAAGCTGTATCACAGATAAAACCTAACTCCTACCTCGCAAAAATTGACCTGAAGAGTGCCTATCGCCACGTCCCAATCCACCCTTCTAACTACCGCGCGACTGGACTAGCGTGGCAGTTTCAAGGAGATCAACATGTCACGTATTTGTACGATAATAAACTACCCTTCGGAGCCTCGAAATCACCGGAGGTGTTTCACAGATTAACACAAGCTGTTACGCGCATGATGGCCCGCCGGGGATTTCGGACAATCCTCGCGTATCTTGATGATTTTCTTATAATTGGCGATACCAAGCAAGAGTGCGAATTGGCCTATTACGAACTTATTAAACTTTTGACCGAACTTGGTTTTAACATAAACTGGGAGAAAGCAGTCGCTCCCACGCAGCGATTAACTTTCTTAGGAATTGAGATCGACACAGTGCTTAGGCAACTTTGTTTGCCCGACAGCAAGCTATGCGAACTTCGACAGTTATTAAGCGATACCTTACTCAAGCGATCAATCACAAAGCGAGAATTGCAGAGCCTCGTAGGAAAATTAAACTTTGCAGCACGTGTAGTTTTCGGAGGCCGGACATTCCTGCGGCGAATAATCGATGTCACGAACACTTTATCACGCCCACATCACCACGTGCGCATTAACACCTCCCTAAGAGCCGATTTATTATGGTGGGCGCGTTTTCTAAGCGTCTTTAATGGCAAAGCGTTCTTTGTTGCTTCAACACCAACCGCTTTGGAAGAATTCTCTACCGATGCTTGTCCTATCGGAGGAGGCGGGTTCTTTCAGGGTGATTGGTTTTACACTAACTGGGCTACTGATCATCCTGATCTAACAGACGCGCATATCAACCTCAAAGAAACCTTTACAGTTTTCCTAGCGTTACACCGCTGGAAATGGTACTTGCGTGACAAATGGATTGTTGTCCACACTGATAACCACACGACAATCAGCGCGTTAAACAAAGGCACAAGTCGCAACCCCCAAGTTATGCAATGGTTACGCTCCATATTTTGGCTCTCTGCTACTAACAATTTTCGAATCACCGCTCGTTACATCCCTTCAAAGGCTAACACCGTTGCCGATGCCATCTCACGCCTTCATGACTCTGCCTTCTGCAGAACCCTAAAGGAACTTTTCCACACCCTTCTTCTAGCATTCGACCGCCAACGCGCTCAGGTTTCACAGTCAGCCTTTTCTTCTCTCCCCTGGCAGGTGCAGTCCGTACTCAGGAGCAGCTACTACAGGAGGAACTGAGAATGTACCGCAACCATGCCTTTGCCAAATCCACAGCAGCAAGTTATAAGTCGCAGCTACGAGCATACCTTCGCTTCTGTCTCTTCTTCGGCTATACCCCAGTTCCCTGTCGCGCTATTCACCTCCTCCGTTACATTGTCTTCCTCGCACGAACACTCTCTACTCGCAGCATTCCCAATTATCTCAACGTTGTCCGTCTTTTGCACCTACAGTATGGCTACCCTAACCCTCTTGAAGACCCTTTATTCAAGCATCAGAAAACTCTCCTCATGAGAGGCATAAAGCGAATTAATGGAGAACGTGTGACGCAAAAGCTACCTATTACACCCGATGTCCTTCACAAAATGCAATGCCATTTACATCTTGACTCCTCGCTTGACGCCACCTTTTGGGCGGCATGTTTGGTCGCATTTTTCTCCTTCTTTCGTAAGTCAAACTTACTGCCACCTTCCACCACGGAATTTGACACCACGCGCCACCTGCGGAAATGCGATGTTCGATTGTTCCCGTGGGGCATCATTCTTGTTGTTCGTTGGTCTAAAACGATCCAATACCGAGATCGCACTCTCCTGGTTCCAGTTCCGAAGATTGCTCACTCCTCCTTGTGTCCTTGGTCAGCGGTAACTCGCGCTTTCAAGCTTGCCGGTGTTTATCAAAGTAACAAATCTGCTTTAGAACCTGCTTTTACTTACCTAGAGGACGGTGTCCTTAAAACACTGACTTATACCACATTCACAACTAAACTGAAACGCACACTGGATCTCTGCGGCTACGATCGCTCGCGTTTCTCTGGACACTCCTTTAGGCGAGGGGGTGCTTCGTTTGCCTTGCACTGCGGCGTGCCTAGCGATTATATTAAGCTACAAGGCGATTGGAAATCGACTGCATATGAGCGTTACTTAGACCATTCACTACGCTACAAATTAGAGGCTGTTAAACAGATGAGCCAGGGTATCACTCACTAACTCCCCTTTTCTCTCCTTGGGGGTTTGGAGGGTATCGCGCGATGGTCTATTCAATAAAGACCCAGAGAACCCCAAAGAGAGTTGTTGTGTATTTAGTGAGTGATAAACCTGTTTATCAGGATTAAATACATGTGACGGAAGTTTAGCGCCAAGCCCATGTATATATGTGAGTTGCTGCCACGTGTGAGTCATTATGCGATTCTAGCCAGCTAATGCGTTGAACTCGATTGTAAGCTTTTGTTGTCCCATCCCTCCCTCCCTGAGGGTATCGCGCGATGGTCTATTCAATAAAGACCCAGAGAACCCCAAAGAGAGTTGTTGTGTATTTAACAACGATAATTTCTTTACTACATAGGAGTACAGCAACAAACAGAGCATCGAGTGAGTCATTTGAACCGTATCTAATATGGTGTTATAGCACAATCCTCCGTTCCAATGGCTTATCTACTTTTTGTGGCTTTAAAAGCTAGTGGAAAGACAGAGAGGTTAAACAGTTTTATCAAAGAGTTAGTTGTGAAAACAAGATATTGAAATGCAACTTTCGAGTCTGTGGATGGCAAAATCATTCCACTAGAACCTCTTCAAGTTTTGGGTTATTCTGACTTTTGCAGCTGTTAGGAATAATAAAAGAGTTACTTGTTATCCTGAGGGGATAAATCATTAATAAAGAAATTTGAGGTATTAAATTGTTATTTTTTATTTTGGTTTACTGGTATACTTTTTGGAGTGCAATTTTCTGTATCTATAAAACACACCACCGGTTCAAGGAGCCACCCCAAATAATACATGGGAAGGAATTACCCCTCAAATAAACACAGACCATGTTGAAGGCACAAGTGTAATAACTGGACCCAAGTGTAATAAAGGTCCCATCTGTAATAACATTTGGACCCAAGCGTAATAAAAGTCCCATCCGTAATAATATTATGAACCCAAGCGTAATAAAGGTCCTATCTGTAATAACATTTGGACCGAAGCGTAATAAAGATCATAAAGGTCTAATATGAGATAATATGAGACATGCCCACAACAGTGTATCTTAACTTACAAGGCTGACATCAGGGCTCATGTGACCAAACAGAACGAGAAAAACATGAACGGGAAAAAATACCACCGAATCTAAAAATGGCTCTCGGTTCACGTGTTGAAAAATTTATAACTGGCTATGAAACGTGCTTTTCAAAAAACTCATCGCTCCAGAACAAATAAATATGTTTTCACGTTCACTTATATAAAATTTCAGGCTAAACAGTTTTAAACCCAGTGGAATCTGTTATTATTTTTTACCCTCTGTCTTCTTGTCATTTTCAGTGTTTCACCCTCACGACTGAATTTTATTGATAGGATTTCATGACTGTCAGTACTTGTACTGAAAAGGAGTACCTTAAATTTGATTTTTTTTATATACATTAGTGAAATCAAGCATATGCCGTTGCTTAATACAAATTATATGGCTTTAAAAAATTGAGAATTTCCTTAAATCGATGATTGAACGAATAAAGATAACATAAGAATTTCTTTGGTTAAGTGGCAATGGCCATAGGTTTCAATGGCCAGTGCCGTTTGGCTAATACTTTACTCGCCAAACTATTAGGTGTAAAATTCAATTTGGAAGTGACATGAAAGCCATAAAGATAAAATTAAATGACAGGAGTTGGTTTCCGCAGGTCACGTGATTTTTAACTTTTTGATATATTACCGGTTTGAGTATAAAGATAACTTTTACAAATTCGGCTTTTATTACACTTGGGTCCAAATGTTATTACAGATAGGATCTTTATTACGCTTGGGTTCAAAATGTTATTACGGATGGCACTCTTATTACGCTTGGGTCCAAATGTTATAACAGATGGGACCTTTATTACACTTGGGTCCAGTTATTACACTTGTGCCTTCTACAGGCCCTTCAGAACCTTGCAGTCTTCAAAGTACATTCGAACCTCTCTAATATGGACACCGAAGGGACAGAGCGAAGTGTCCGTATAAAAGAGGTCACTATGATGACGTCACTTTTATGACTCCAGTTACAGTTTTAAGTGTTCAATAGCTAAAACCAGGCTTACACTCGTCTTTAAACTGCATTTAAAGTTATTAATTCACAGTACAAAGACACTGTCTTTCAGTAGCATACATACAACACTGTACATCTCAGCAACAGACAAATTACTGTTTCAAAACGAAACGAGCTAAAGCGCAATCCTGCATGTAAAAAGTTGTAACGTAAAGCACAATTCTGAAAGCGTCTTTCGCTATTTTGCAAGTGCAATAAACAGTAACTAGAGCACAAAAGTGTAATAGAAAAGATCTTTATGCTCTCTGTAGTTATTGAAGCCTCCAAAAAGTCGGTTATGTTCCTCTGCAGACCTTTCGTAAATCGTTGTTTGGTATACAGCGACTGGGCTTTATATCACCTTGCATAGCTCATCAGCCAGACTGGACGGGATTCACCCTGTGCAGATTCACCTGATCGGGATTCGGGATTCGCCTGATCTCAGCTGTGTCTGTTATAAAGAGGTTAAGTTTATATGAATTTACTCTCTGGGGCCGAGATTTAGTGTTCGTTGTCCGTATTATAGAGGGGTGTTTTTTTAAAGAAAATATATGAGAAGTTTGTCGGGACATTGGAAACTGTCCGTAATAGAGAGGTGACCGTACAGAGAGGTTGGACTGTAAGCTGGTCCCGCACACCAATTATGAAACGCATCAAGTTCTCAATCGGTGATAAGGCTCAACAATACTTCATGATTTTCTAAGCTGTTTGTTTATATGACAGCAGTCCTACTCATTCTCTGACGGTTGTTCATCTTCGTCTGTTTCGCTAGTTTTTATAAACCCCAAACTCAATTCATCGGGTTCACTTGCCGGTATGAACCTAACAAACGAACTAACTGGTAGTTCAGGGAGTTGAACTTGGCTAAGCTCTTGAAATCTTAGCATAGGGTGTGCACTCGAGCTTCTCTGAGCCAAGTCACTGGTGTACTCTGCGGCTTGGTTGAGCTGTTTCCTCAGCTCCTCAGCCTCTTTTTTTGCAGCATTTAATTTCTCCTTCCTCGACACGTGTGTTTCCTCGAGGGCGGTTATCATTTCTCGCTCTCGTTCGCGAACAGCAGCGATCATTTGTTCTGCTGCCTCAGACACCTTGTGTTTAGCAGCGGCAATGTCAGTTTCGAAGTTAGCAGCTGATTCCTCAAACTTCCGTACCACGTTATTGCAAAGTAAGTTCTTTTGTTTCATCTTTTCGGTTCCAGCCAAAATTTTGGCCTTTTCTACCTCCGCAGCCTTATCGAGCGACTCAGTCGCGTGATTTTTATGGTCAGTATTGACACACACTTGACAAATACAAGTTTCACAGTCACGACAATAAAACCTCATCACCCCTCCTTCGTGGGACTTCACCGCACAAAAATCCTTTCGCTTTATCAAGGCTTCGTAATCTGCGGCTTTAAACTGTTGGACTGGGGTAACTTTGTGTTCTTCTAACGCAACAGCTCTAAACAGTTCGTGAGCGTTCAAGCAGACATTACACATCAGCTTCTGGCAATCAAAACAGTAAGTGCATTCGGCGCTCTTTTTCTCACAAATCCCGCACCTGACCGGACGTCCATTGCCGCTTTGTTGAACAGCGAAAATGTTGAGCAGGCTGGTGTGATGAGAGCTGGTCGGTAGCTGATCGAAATTGTTTCCTTCAGGGATGCAGATTTGTGTTTGGCACTCGGGGCAGCGAAACTGACCATCTCTCTGACTCGAAAGCGCGTGTTTCTTCAAGCACTCACAGCAGAAAGTGTGAAGACACGCTATGGTCTTCGGCTTGGTAAGAATATCCAAGCATAGCGAACATTCAACATGTTTTTGAAGGTTTTTCAACGGAGATTCCATAGTTAAATCACATATCAAAGGTGAAATTTATAGAACTAAACCCGTCAATTGTATATTAATGCAGATTATCCAGACGTGGCTATTTGACCTCAGTAGTTGAAAACGTGATGTCATAATCAGCCGAATAATTTATGTTCTTACAGATGGGAGCTGCTACTTGATTCAAAGTACAGACAAAACCAACTGTATCGGACAGAAACCTGCCAAAAAAGACTGAAAGAAAGGCCATTCTCTGTGAAAAATATTATTTACATTTGCTGACCATTCAGTTGTCGATAGTAGACAATGTTGTAGACTTTAATATGCTTCACTTAACCGGAAACACATAGTTGTTGTGGATGAGTGGAGCTGACTTGCATGTTATGTAGTAGGTATAGAGAGAAACAGAGGTAAAAGCCGCCGAGTCACTAGTAATTTCAAAAAAATGACCAGCCAAACAAATTTCAGCTAGGTCATGTTGGCTCGTTTCTCACTGGTCTAAACATATAAAAACCAAACCATTTATTTTTATCCGTATCCAATTAAGACCAAAGTCACCAAATTATCGCCTCATAACAGTAGAAAACTTCTTGCATTGCGAAATGGCGGAAAATTAAAAAAAACTTAGTTCACCTAACATTCAAAGTATACGATGCATTCAGCTGCATTCCTTCTCATGGTTTTGAAGCGCAATGAGAGAGTTTCTTTTTCTTTTTTTCTTTACCCTGCTAACACCTCATTTGTTTTCAGTGGACTTAATAAGCTTAATTATGTCATAACGATATCCTTGAAGCTTGTACCTAAACATTAATGTCTCCAATTGGGCCTTTGAAAGTTAAATAACAATTATTCACCGAAGTGGAGGTGGCTAGTCCTGGATATTTTCCAAACTGCGAAGCAGTGAGGTAAATATCCACGACTAGCCACCGACACTGAGGTGAATAGTTGTTTTAGTATATACTAAAACAGTGAGAGCACAAAAACGACGATTTTTAACTCAAATACTGTTGCCAACGATTACAATTTTGGCGCCTAATGACCGGGCGGCCGCGGCCGTCGCTTTTTCTTGCCGGCAACTAAAACTTTTGAAGGCATTTGTTTAGCTCTTGCGGGGAAATTTCTTCAAAAGGAGATGTGAATTCTTTTTGTATTTAAAATCATTCTATAAAAAAAGATTATTAAATTTAGTTTTAAGCTTATTTATGAACAACTCAACTAAATAAAGTAAGCAAGACTTAAACTTAATTTGCATTTGTAAACAAAAAACTTTTTCACCGGTTTTATCGATAAATTCGTGTCAAAAAGACAAAGCTTTACCTGCTAAAACTTCCAATCCGAACTTCGTCACCTTCTTCGTGTATTTCGGAAACAGCTTGCTTGATTAGTTGTGAAATTTCTTTGTTTGTTTACGGGAGCAAACCGGGAAGGCATTTTGCTTGCAACTTAACACGAGTTTGGCGTCGCTCGCTCCGAGGAACTGGAAGTGAATCAGTGAATAGTGCAGGATATTCACAGATTGAGTAGCCAATCATAGCGCGCGAAAAAAACTATCCACTGTTTTAGTATATACTAAAAAAAATTAGCTAGTTTTTAGTACAGTGAAACTGCCTTAAAAGGTCGTTTCAAAATAAAGAATGCTCCCCTGAGAGGACATGTGCTTACTGGCTATGAATAGTCTGTACTCCCGCAACCATAAAAAAGAAAAACAAGAAGAAAAGAATCTATTTTTAAATTTGTCAAACAAAAAATATCACTAATATGGGTGATGCCGGGTATCAAACCTGATACCTCTGCTCTAGAAGTTTAAGGCTAAAACTGGGTGCTACGGTTTTTGCAGTTAATTTAATCCTTTACTACGGGACATGCATTTTATTTCAAATGAGCAAAGTTTGTTTGTTGCACTTAAAAAAATCTATTGAATTCTACCGCGAAAAAAGGGCATTAGAGGGTATCTAACCCAGTACCCTCGGCTGAAGGTTAAGCATTAATGCCTTGTGCAATGAGAACAATGGAAAAACTGTTATGGACGGATGGACTTACACACACATTGACATAATGCATACTTTTTTTTGTAATTTAATGAATATTATTTTGTTATGTATTTCATTATTAGATATATTATATCTTTGTCTGAAAGATTTTCAATCTTGACCTCATGATCAACGAGCCATTTTATAACCTCAGACCAGAAATTCCTAGTAAAATGACAAGACAGGAAAAGATGTTCGAGGGATTAATCCGATTTTATACTGAAATTCGCGAGTCTTTGTATCCAAGGCAACACGATATGGGAAGCTGTAAATTTTTTTTTCCATTTCAAAGTGTCATTAACAAAATGAGCATTAAACTTTAGTTTAGCCGTTTGTGGAGTGACGATTCTGTTTCGAAGTTCTTTATAAACGATTTTCAAATACGCTTTTTCAAGTAAAACAGTTTGACCAGTTAAGCTTAACTTAACCTAACTCTCTTCTCTCCCTCCGAAAAAAAGCTATTTTTTAATTCATTCAGTCAAGATCACAGTCGAGTGTTACATCAAAGTCTCCCCCGAGAATAATTCTAAGCTCTTCACTAACGACGCAGTCTTCAATATATATTTTTTTAACTTATCAAGAAAAAACGGCGTTGGTCTTGAACCTTGTTTGGAGCATAACTGTTACAAACAAAAATGGCGAACCTTGGACCTCAGCTTCAAGTATAATGGAGCGGCCCTCGCCATCACAACTAATAGTTCCTGGGCGGAATTAAAATCTAAGTCACTTATCACCAGAATCACCACCCCACAACTATGATTAGAGCTGTGAGCAAAACAGAGCTTACCTCCCCATTGTGTTCTCCAAATGTCTTCAACATCAACAATGCTATCAGGTCTCTTGAAGGAAGATAATATCATACCTCCTTTCATTTAGTCGTGGCGGAGCGAATCCCTCGAACATTAAGAGACAATAATTTAAAATCCAAAAATACTTTCATGAATGGGATCAGCGAAAAACTAAATTATGCGCATACAAATAATTTTCCACCGCAGAGGTACACAAAAATTGAAAAGAGGTAACAACTGAGGTGCAAAAACACACAACACGTAGGTAGATAACACACACAAAACGCACACATCATGCACACTCACAAAACAAAAAACAAAAAGACAAACAAAACAAAGCAAAAACAAACAAACAAACAAAAAATGGATTACACAACAAAGTTTTAAGAAAGAAAGAAATAGCGGTGAGGTAATTATTACCTATAAGACGCTGCCAAAGATCTTGGGACAATCGTTTCAACCACTCCCAATTGTTCTAACCTATACATGCCCCTCCCGTTACAAAAACAGCCTGATGAAAAGTATAAACAAGTCAATTAAAATAAACTGGGTCCAAAAACCTAGATTTGTTTATAAGGGAACAAATCGTCCATCAATAAATAATTTATCAGGTTCTGGTTTGCTAAAGAAAGCAATCTTTCCCTCCTCTCTTGCTTTTTTTTAGATGTGGCCATTGCTTTTTCCTTCTTTCGCTTATTTCTTAAAGGAAATCCGCGTAGACCTTAATATCGATATCATCCGCCAGCTCGCGCTAAAAACCAGCTCACGTTCTGGAAAGCTCAAAAAACGAACAATGACGGGTCTAGTTTTGCGCCCGTCTTCTTCTTTCCTATTCTATGAGCTCGCTGGAATTCAATATCTGCTGCGTTTTCCATCTCCAATTCATTGCTAAGGAATTTTCCTACAACTTCATTCGTATTCTCAGTTGCATCAGCAGATTCTGGAAAACCGAAGGATCTTAGGTTTTCTCGCCTGTTGTACACCTCAGGGTACAATATTTTGTCCTCAAATTCCTTGATTTTGACTTCGTTTTCTTGGTCATTCTTCTTTATGTCCTCAATTTCGGCGTTGGCCAATTCCATTGAATTGCTGAGGTCCTTTATATAATGCATACTGCACTGGCTATAAAGCCAGTAAGCACAACAGATTAACATACAGATCAGGCATTAGATACAAAGCAAAATTTCAAACTAATAGTACCCCCCGCCACCACCCATGGGTTGGCCAAAGTTTTTTTTTTCCCTTTAAATGCTGAGGAAGGTACTCGTGAGCTTGGGGTACCTGTGTAAACTCGCAAAATAACGTGATTTAACACCAAAAGTTCACTTTAATAATATAATAGTACATGATTAAAGAGTTATACCAGTTGATGCATATGCACGCCTATAGGCAGAGTGCTCAATAGAGGACTAGAGCGTAGTATAATCAAGGTTGTCTGGTGTCAACGTGAGATCCGACTTGGCATTTTTATTACTACGTAGTTTCGTACCGCACGGCATGTACGGCACTTCTCAGATAAAAACTGATCAAAAAGTTATTTATGTGATTAAAAAGTTATATATGTGTATATAAACACGATTTACGTTAAAGTGTGCCATGAAATAGAAAGGTAAACAGCAACATGGTCAGCAACTTTTCATGGTGGACAAATTGACTCCATCGACTCGGTTTTTCTTCGTGAGTTTGAGGCTGACCTACTGCACATCTTTGGTTTCATAAGCCTTTTTCAAAGCGGGAAGGATTCAGAATTTCGAAACGAAGCCACGAACGAGAGTGATCTGATAAAAAGTCTTTAAATAGAAAGTGTTTGACATCGTGCAGCGTAGAAAAGGGTTTGATCCATTAACTTGTAAGATTGCGGTCCTTTTCTACTTTGTAGGTTGGGGGAAATCCATAAATATAGGTAATATATCAGTTTTTAAGTTACATGTAGGTGGTTTGGGTTTAAGAAAATGGATTGAAAATGCTATCTTTGTCGCCCATTTTGATAACTTTTACTGAGACCGTACGCACCAATGCATTTATGCTACAATTCATTAATGACTAATTACTGGGTTTAGTCACTGATGCCGTGCTTTGCTCTTTATGTTTCATTACTCTGGTCACGTCGCGACGTCACGGGTTCAAATCCTGTTAAAGTCCTAAATTTTTTTTAGGCTTCCCACGTAATTGCATAAATTGCGTTCACAACTGCGAGGATCATTCTCCACTTGATTTCATTTCCGCAGTTCTCATATATGATTTATTTCACACACATTTGTCACATTACTAAATGTGTCCACAAGCCAGCAAGACGGCCACATTGCAGAACATAAGGTGTCTCGTATTAAGCATATCAGTTTCTTTGTTCTTCCGCAATCGCAATATCATTTTCTTTCCCGCACTCCTCGCAGATTTGTTCTCTTTCTTCCGTTTCGGACAGAAATACCAGTCCAGTTAGAGAATGAATGCAAGATCCAGCAGCTATGGCACCTCCGGCAACAAAGAAAGCGTCCCTGTATGAGCCGGTTATCTCGAAAATGTACGCTGGAAGAGAAAGATAATGCAATAGTTAAATGTTTCAATAAAAAAGGTTAATTTCGAGTAAACTATAATTTACTTTTCTTTGTATCCGTCAGTCATTACGGGACAATACCAGGCGTGACAGAGAAGTCCAGGCCGCACCAAAGGAGGCCGCACCTGGGCTCGATTATGGGAAATGAATGTGCGCTTTTTTCCCCCAAAAGACCCTGGAAGGACAAGAGTGAGTGGTAGAAATCAAGACTATTGCACCGCGCAAGAAGTAGGTTTTCTACTTAGCAAAAGCGCTTCTTGTGAACTGAAAAGGCCAATCTTTCAGTCTTCAAAATACACATGAAATCGTCACAGGCTGACAAGAGTGAAACTTTGCTGTGAGGTTTACTTAATTCAACTAAGTGCCAATGCAGTGACGAAATTAATGGTCAAAATGTTTACTCTACTCCGGCTCTGTAGAACCAACATTAGTCATCAAATAAGTTCTAGATAATATAAAGTTAAGACTGCTGAATCAATAGCATCAAAGTCCCAAAGCTTCTCCTATGGACACTCCCTTGCAAAAGAAAAATCGAACCTACCTGCCAGGGGTGGTCCAAATATAATAGGAAGTGATACAACCCCATACAGAGTTCCTAAGGCTTGTGGTAGCCTTTCAGGCCCGACTAAATCACAGGTGGTAATAGCGATAAGCAAAATAAAACATCCGTCGAACATTCCAAAGCCAACAGCATATAGTATGAGCCCTGTGTAATCTCTTGCCAGCGGACATAGTGTACATGTAATAGCCATCATCATAAAGGCAAACTGAAAGAAAAAGGCAATCATATCTGGTAAACTGCCCACCTACCTCTCCCCTAAGACAACATTTTTCCCGAATTGAGAAGTTAGAGTTAATGTTGGGTTGCGGGGAGGGGTAGGTGGGCAGTTTCCCAGAAACGTATAATAATTCTAATATCATTTCTTTCTCCAACTGATCACTAGTGTCTTCACTAGCACCATGTTTCACAGTTTTGTTGAGCTGTACGTACGCTTATAAAATCAAGTAAATTTTTATCAACTTAAAATTGTCATTTTATAGCCAGAAGAGTTATCGGATCTGACTTTCGAGACTGACAGAGGCCTCTATTAACCTATCATATTCCACAGTTCTCATTGCCCGAGTACCAATTGGTTCATTAGAACCCTAATAAAGCAACAATTACGCGGTCCACAGTAACAAATGAATAAATACAGTCAAAGCTCTCGTAAGCGACCATGTCGGAAATTCGAAAAAGTGGTCTTAACAAGAGCTGGTCGCTTACAAGAATGAGCTCTCGTAAGCGACCGCATGATAAAACGACAGAGGGTAGTCGCTTAAGGATGGTTGTTACTACGCAGGCTATGTGGTGGCTAGGGACTTGAAATGACTTTGAGCTTTTACAAATAACTGCAGTGTACAAGATCTTTATCAACGAAATTTTTTCCCGTCATAACTGCAACAACAGGCGGCAATATGCTTTCACAAAATTATTCAATTTAACACTAGTGACTTTAAGCGGAACCTAATGAAATTAGCTCAAGCAGTTCATTAATGCTGGATATCAGGTCGACTCAGTTTACACAAAGATTTCTCTTTTTTGCGCGATTACTATGTACAGTCCCCATGGTAACATCTCTTTACATACCTGTAAAACATGGAAACGATTAATTCTTGGATGATTGAGCACAAGACCAAACAGGACACGTGACAGAGTAGAAGCAATGGAAAGATACCCTATTAGCAAGGAGGCCTTAGACTCAGGTATATGAATAATCTCAGCGTAGTTAGGCTGAAAAAAAAAAATCAACATGTGATTAGCGGTAAAAAGAAAGGACCAACATTTCGGAGGACTGTTTACACACCACCGCAAAATACTTTTTAGCAAGAACAGGATTGAAGGAAATTTATTGATCAAGTTTATTTTCTGGCATTGTACCATGTGGAGCAGATCTCGTTAATCATTTACTACGCTGTTAATTAAGAAGTGCGTTCGTCTGTGTTTAACTGATTTGAGGAAACTGACGAACAAACTATCAAAAAAAATTGGCATAAAAATGCGCAGTAGCTCGAGAACGTCAAAGCAAAGCAAATCCTGGCTTCTTGCTTGTCTCTACTTCAAATTCACCTTGGTGAAAGTGAACCAAAAATATTTGTAACTTTCACAGGGGAGACTGCTCATTTTCCCCTACGCCTGGAAAAAAGAGAAAATTTTAAAAAGCCGTTCAATCGATTATCAGTCTGTTATATTTACTATTCGTTTGCTCACCAAGTGAATGAAGGGAACAAAATAGCCAATATGTATCAGCCACATGGCCACAGCCCAAAACACGAACGGCTTAATCTTCCATACGGACAAATCAAACAGCTTGGCTCTCTCTTTTCGGCCTATGTGGGCGCGTTTATACTTGGCAGGGAGGGGACGGTAGAATAGTGCGCTCACAAACATGAGAAAGGCGAATCCACAAAGAATTCTTAGCATGATTTTCCAGCCGAGGTTTGACAAGACGAGATGATAAAAGGGTCCCATTGCTATCGCTCCGATACCACTTCCACCAGTAACAATACCATTGGCTAACGCAAGATTCCTGTCGAAGTACTGACCTGTAGGAACATATTGTAAAATGTAATTAGTACAGAGGCCTTGCTTGGGGAAATATCCTCTCTGGACTTAACTAGACCATCATCTAGTGCGACTAAACTAGCTTAAACTGCGCGTACATGTGGCACATTTGCGTTAATATATTACAGGGTTCCTACATTATATGTCGCCTCAGTGGTTTTGCGTCGTTTAGCCTGTATAGCATACAACAACAAGTGAACAAAACGACATTGCTCAGGTTTTTTTTAAGCTACTAAGGAAGAAACTGCAACTTATTAACGATGCGAAAGAACGAAAAATGATGTTTGCTAAGTCAGTGAAACAGCCCGACTCGCAAAAAGAGAAAAAGGAGTCTTCCAAACAGGAGTCGAAGCTATGACCTTCTGGTTACCTGTCAAGATACCCTACCGCTGAGCCACAGGAAACTCCTCGGAGCTGATCATGAAACCATTTTAAGGACAAATTTCATGCGATGATTGACGCGAATACCATTTATACGTGGCATATTCGAAAGGATATGTACTAGATAAGTGGATGTTGAACTCACCCAATACAATAGTACTTGCAGCAAAGCTTAAAGAAGAACCAAAACCCCAGACAACACTGTAGGTGAAGTACATTACGTAGACACTATTAGCAAATGACGTCATCAAGAAACCGAGGACTGCAATAAGACCACCCGCTGCAGCTACGAGGCGACAGCTGAATCTTTGACACAGACTGCTCGCTACTGGGCCGAAAAGGAAGTTTACACCAAATGCTATTGAACCAATCCATGCTGAAACGTGAAAAGTCGAATTCTGTCATAATAACAATTGGATCGGGGTATTTTTAAAACCCTTCCACGGTTTCATCAACGTTTGACCGGGACCAGTTAGAGAAACGAAGGCCTTACAATTAATAAAGATGTCAAGGTTTAAAGTGATTTGTTGAAAAACTAACGAAGATTCCCTCAATGTTTTAGACGTTTGTATGCATGGTAGGGGGGCAAGTTAGTGCCATCATACAAACCATACAAACGTAAAATTTGGCGATTAATGCATCACCATAAAACTTGGTGAGTTTTCCATTTCAAAGGAGCTCTTTCAAGCAGTGTCAATGGATATTCGCTAACTGGTCTGTCATAACTGACTTGAAAAATACCGTGGACGGGTCTGTTGAAATAACATTCGCCAAAGAAGAGTATCAAATCTAAAAAAACCCTAATACTTAGAAAAACAGGTTCAAGGTTAAGCGCATGCTCATTAACTAAATTACTTCTTTCCAATTTATTATTAATTCACGATTAATAATCCCACTCACATGTATCTCAGCGATCTCAGAGTGTATTTCAAAGTAGAATTGTATTCAGGGTAACCTGAAGTAGGATGGTGGAGTACTAAAATCGCCGAAAAAAAATAGTGGATTATGCCAACACTAACAACGTTGAATTTATTGTTGACCCGATGGTTTTATTCCATGGTTGATTAATTTACAGCTATTTGCAAATATTTAAGTTGGTCAAGTGCAAGTGACTGCCAGGGGAGTGTGCAGATTGGTTCTTTGACAACACTATGACATGATCATATTGCTTGCATAGATGATACAGCATGTCCCGGCAGAAAAACAGCACTTTGATATACGGAGCATGCGCTGAACCGTGAACCTGTCCCTTAAAAAAAAACTGAGCTATGTTTAGATCAAGCACTAAATTTAAAGTCAGCCATAAGCTATAAGGCAGCTTTAGACAAAAACAGGGATGCTACAGGCATTCAAACAGTGGAGTGGGGAAGAAAAAAATAGCGGAGACCGGGAAGAGCCCCAATTTTCCTCTAGTTTTTCGCTAACATTTAACCTTACAATACAATACAGTACTTTCATTAATTCTCCCCGAGGGGTTTTCTGAATTAAGTTACAATACGTATATATACATATAATACAACTAAAACTAATGATATACATGTTCTTGATATATAAATAACAACTTAAAATTACTACTTCTAATAATAACTAACAATAAAATACTACCGGTATCCTATTTCTTCATTAATTCTGCCTTTGCATGCTTTTTAAATGATCTTAATGATCGGGCAGTTCTAGTGTTGTTACTGAGACAATTCCACGCTTTTGCTGCCCTATAAAAGAAGCCACTCTGGGCAGCCGCTGTCCGGCATCCTGGCAGGTTTAGATCTTCACTGTTGCGGAGATTGTAAGCGTGCACATTGGATCGCTTCCCTATTTTACAGCTAATACATGCTGGCACTAAATTGTTAACACATTTGCACATCATTTGTACAACCTTGAGTTCCGCTTCCGACTTTCTGAGCACCTAGAACAGGCTAAACAAAAGCCAACTCACTGAGCAAACACTTTCTGTACACAGATACACATTTAAACTGATACACAACTCCTTTTTGTCTAATAAATTTGGTTCACGATCCCGGAAAATCCGGGGGTGATTTTAAAACCCTAAGAAACCGAAACCAAAAATCACGACCAAAAACGAATTGCGTCTTCATTTCCAAATAAGATAATATATATGTCCGTCACTTTCATAACAAACCCCTCCTCATCAAAGTCATCAACATGTTGCCAAATCAGCAATGTTTTACTGAATTCCTTAATTGGCAAGAAACTTAAACTGAATAACCTCCCACGCAGACGTTCTTACCTTCTTAGGGGCTCGTCAGGCTAGAACATGAACGATTAGCACAGGATGTCAAAACAGAATTAACTAACAATTTTTTAGCCCTGAAAAAAGCTGCTTAATGCATTAAAGAAATGTTGATATCCTCGCTGTTATTGACATGAACACAAAAGAAGCAAAATGTCCTTTACTTTTGTTTTCAATTAAGTCAATTAAAATCACCAAGAAACAGTCACTTTGCCTCGATAATCTTGATGATGATTGCGTGTAGCCCCCTTGGAAACGTCGGACATCATTAGTCTCAATGCTGTACTCAGTAAAAGAACTTGTTAGTTTGTCATGAGACCCAAACAGTCATGATGTTCACCAAAATGAAACAGGAAAAACAAATAACTTTCTCGGTCCTATTTTAAACGCTCTTTTCATGACTCTTGGCTCACAAAACAGGGTTGAAGTCAGGTTAGTTTTCGAGTTCTCGACCTGCAGGTGAAGCTAACACTGTGGATCATAGCACAATGCAATTTCTGTGGGATTCACCACAGACTATGATGCATTTTTGTAGACGTACGATATATGCGTGTACGTATAATATTAAGTCACTGCGCTATTTGTCGACAGCAAACTTTATAATGATTTTGACCACTACTGACAACACGCGATCTCTTAGATCCCTAAGTTCAGAAACGTGTTCAGCAATCTTCGGATCAAATACTGAACAGATGAAGTTTAGGAAGCAAGGGTGAAAATGATCCAAAAGCGAGAGAGTTTGGTTTTCAGAAATCCTGCTGAGGTTACGTAACTACTAGCCGGCCTTAATACAGTTAATATATATCACATTGTGATAACTCACCGGTATCTGCAGGATCTGCCTTTAAATTCTTCATCAAGTAAGTGTATAAAATCCCAAAGTTGTTGTGAATACCCATGATGATAAACTGGCAAATCGCCGCTGCGATGCAAATAGTCCAACCATATCCACCGTCGGGACATTCCTTTTCTGCGCAAATCTCTACTGCGGTAACCTCCAACTTTTTCGTTTTCTTTCTGGCGATCTTGTTACAAAGTTTTATCATTATAGACTAAGAATTCGCCTCTCAGATGATCACCAGAACACTTGTGTGCAAGACATACAATAAAGACAGCTGAAAAGATAAACGTTCGGCCGTGCGTCGCATAAGGGATATCATGAACAATAGGCTGTCTACACACAAATTACAGAGGCCTTTGTTCAGCAAAAAACTTGATACTATCATTGTTGAATTGTGGGTTAGGTGGCCTGATAGGTGTGTTACTTTCGAGGCTGAGGACCGGGGCTGAGGAATGCACTCCCAACCCATCTAAAAGTGAGGCGAAAGTAATGAAATCCTTATGATTACGTCCGGTTTTCAAATTCACGTCACAAGTTCAGCTGACACCTGGACGCTATAAAAGATTTTATTTTGCTAATTTCTAACTGTTTAAAACCTCTATTAAGCGCGGAGACCGCCTATATAAGGAACCTTGGAATGAACGAGCCGTCAGTCATTTCACTCTAGACCTCGACCAGTCAACATCATAGAGTGAGTTAGTACTGGAATTAATTGACAATGCATTGAAGTATGTCCTCAAAAGAGTCTATAAATCAGATAAAAGCCGATTACCCCGATATCTGTATGATTTTCGATCAACATCAAAGTTCACTGACCTTAATCAGAGCCCGGAATGCCTTCAAACAGACCGCTTTGACATTCCGTTGTTTTGTTCATTGTAGTCACAAATTGCGGTGTTGTTTTTTAACTCCCGCATCCTGCCGGTATCTTATGTCATGTTCAAGACTGCAAAACAGCCTTTTTTCCAAAATCGCCCAAGCCCTTTACTTAGAAGCTAAGAAATACGACTTGTGCAACATGTGACCTAACATCATTCCAACAGAAGCTTTTTCAAACCTGTCTTTAATCAGGTTTGTAGGAAAACACTTGGAAGGAAGGAAAAGGGCCGGGAATATAAAACAGTTTCAATTTTGAGAATATAGTTTGGAGCTCCCACATGACAAATACCTGAATCAGCTGCGCACATGAAAATCACATTTGATCACTAATTTACCTTACCCGCAGTAATCATCATACCTAAGCATTAACTAACAGATCCAGGGGATCAATCATGAGGAAAGCTTTGTTGAACGAGTGAAGTAGACTACGAGCAGTCTCTCTATTTTCTTGGTCTGTCGAGCAAAACGCCCGAGACACGCAAATGACCACACGCGTGACTGAAGGCACGAGACGGGAGAGGCACTCGTTTCTCGCGTCATGTTAATGGAGTGACTGGAAAAATACTGACTCGTTCCCAGTCGTCTCTCATTATTAGTATTCGGCGTGGAAGACTAAAACGGGCTCTTTAACAGAGGGGATGACGGCTTCCCATCTTCCCCGCGCGCATAACCCAAGCGCTTCCCTAGCAAATAATTAATGAGTAGAGACGACTTAGAGACGACTGGGGACGAGTCAGGGAAAAATATCAGAAATGCTGAATAAGTGGAATTCACGAGAGAAAAGCTATAAACAACAACAACAACAAAAAAAGGTTTGACCCTTTAACTTGTAAGATTGCAGCCCTTTTCTACTTTGTAGGTTGGAGGAAATCCATGAATATTAGTAACAGATAGTTACATGTGGGTGGTTTGGTTATGCAGTGAAAATGCTATCTTTGACGCCCATTTTTGATAACTTGCATTGGGACCGTTACGCACTAATGTATTTACGTTGCAATTCGTTAGTGACTAATTACTGCGTTTCGTCGGTGACGCCTCGCTTTTTGCTCCTTATGTTTCATAACTAAACGTGTCCACAAGCCAGCAAAACGGCCACATTGCACAACATAAGGTGTCTCGTCTGCCTCGTACCCAGACGTCTCTCTTTCGATTAAAATGTGCGCGCAAAGGAAGGCGGGAAGGAGACAACGGGGGTCTGCCGTCTGTACCAGTCCCATCGTCCCTTGCGGTTCATCACCACTCCCTTACGTTTCGTGCTCGCCTCTGCCAAGCGAAAAACGAAGCGCCTGAGGAGTAGGCTGGTGTCTCGTATTAAGCATATCAGTTTCTTTTTTCCTCCGCAATCGCACTATCATTTTCTTTCCCGTACTCTTCGCAGATTTGTTCTCTTTCTTTCGCTTCTGACAGAAATACCAGTCCAGTTAGAGAATGAATGCAAGATCCAGCAGCTATGGCACCTCCGGCCACAAAGAAAGCGTCCCTGTATGAGCCGGTTATCTCGAAAATATACGCTGGAAGAGAAAGAATATGCAATAGTTTAATGTTTGAATAAAAAAGGTTAATTTCGAGTAAACTATAATTTACTTTAATTTTCTTTGTATCCGTCCGGTTATCGCGGGAAAATGATTCCGGGCGTGACAGAGAAGTCCAGGCCGCACCAAAGGAGGCTGCACCTGGGTTCGATTATGGGAAATGACTGTGCGCTTTTTCCCCAAAAAGTGGCAGAAATCAAGCCTATTGCACCGTGCAAGACGCAGATTTTTTTCAGTCTTCAAATACACATGAAATCGCCACAGGCTGACAAGAGGGAAACTTTGCTTTGAGGTTTACTTAATTCAACTAAGTGCCAATGCAGTGACGAAATAAATGGTCAAAATGTTTTTTCTACTCCGGCTCTGATGACCAACATCAGTCATTAAATGAATTCTAGATAACATAAAGTTAAGACTGCTGAATCAATAGCATCAAAGTCCCAAAGCTTCTCCTATGGACACTCCCTTGCAAAAGAAAAATCGAACCTACCTACCAGGGGTGGTCCAAATATAACAGGAAGTGATACAACCCCATACAGAGTTCCTAAGGCTTGTGGTAACCTTTCAGGCCCGACTAAATCACAGGTGGTAATAGTAATAAGCAAAATAAAACATCCGTCGAACATTCCAAAGCCAACAGCGTATAGTATAAGCCCGGTGTAATCTCGTGCCAGCGGACATAGCGTACATGTAATAGCCATCATCATAAAGGCAAACTGAAAGAAAAAGGCAATCATATCTGGGAAACTGCCCACCTACCCCTCCCCAAAGACAACATTTTGCCCGAATTGAGAAGTTAGAGTTAATGTTGGGTTGCGGGGAGGGGTAGGTGGGCAGTTTCCCAGAAACGTATAATAATTCTAATATCATTTCTTTCTCCAACTGATCACTAGTGTCTTCACTAGCACCATGTTTCACAATTTTGTTGAGCTGTACGCTTATAAAATCAAGTAAATTTCTATTAACTTAAAATTTTCATTTTATAGCTAGAAAAGTTATCGGATCTGACTTTCGAGACTGACAGAGGCCTCTATTAACCTATGTTCCACAGTTCTCATTGCCCGAGTACCAGTTGGTTCATTAGAACCCTAATAAAGCAACAATAACGCGGTCCACAGTAACAAATGAATAAATACAGTCGAAGCTCTCGTAAGCGACCATCTCTGAAATTCGAAAAAGTGGTCATAACAAGAGCTGGTCGCTTACGAGAATGAGCTCTCGTAAGCGACCGCATGATAAAACGACAGAGAGAAGTCGCTTACGGAGGTTCAGAAACACATCTATAATTCTGTGAGTGGTTGTTGCCACGCAGGCTATGTGGTGGCTACAGAAATGACTTTGAGCTTTTACAAATAACTGCAGTGTACAAGATCTTTATAAACGAACCATTAGTGCAGTGTGCATTTTCACTAATTAAGTTTTGATTTATATGAGTAAGACCCTGAGTGGTCGCTTACGAGAGCTTAAAAACAAAGGAAAAGTCCATTTGAGTAATCCCATAACTAGTCGCGGTCGCTTACGGGAGCTTTTCATTACAAAGTTTAAGTTTCGAATTCAAACGGGGTTTCACAAAGGTGGTCGTAACTACAGCTGCTCGCTAACGAGAGTGGTCGCAGGGAGAGCTTCGACCGAATTTGTCGAACTCTTTCCCGTCATGACTGCAACAACAGGCGGCAATATGCTTTCACAAAACTATTCAATTTAACACCAGTGACTTAAACATCCTAATGAAATTACATGTAGCTCAAGTAGTTCGTTACACATAGATTTCTTTTTTTGCGCGAGGACTTACAGTCGCCATGGTAACATCTCTTTACATACCTGTAAAACATAGAAACGATTAATTCTTGGATGATTGAGCACAAGACCAAACAGGAAACGTGACAGTGTAGAGGCAATGGAAAGATAGCCAATTAGCAAGGAGGCCTTAGACTCAGGTATATGAATAACCTCAGCGTAATTAGGCTGAAAAGAAAAGATCAACATGTGATTAGGTAAAAAAAAAGGATCAACATTTCGGAGGACTGTTTACACACCACCGCAAAATACTTTTAGCAAGAACAGGATTGAGGGAGAATTTATTGATCAAGTTTAATTTCTGGCACAGTTTACTATGAAGAGCCGATCTCGTTAATCATTTACTACACTGTTTATTAAGAAGTGTGTTCGTCTTTGTTTAACTGATTCGAGGAAACTGACGAACAAACACATTCATTACGAAAATGCATTTGACGGGGGACCTTTTAACACTCTTTTGCAAACTATCGAAAAAATGGGTATAAAAATGCGTAGTAGCTTGAGAATCTCAAAGCTAAGCCAATCCTGGCTTCTTGCTTGTCTCTACCTCAAATTCATCTCGGTGAAAGTAAACAAAAAATATTTGTAACTTTCACAGGGGAGACTACTTATTTCCCCCTACGCCTGGAAAAAAGAGAAAATTTTAAAAAGCCGTTCAATCAGTCTGTTATATTTACGAGTCGTTTTCTCACCAAGTAAATGAAGGGGACAAAATAGCCAATATGTATCAGCCACATGGCAATAACCCAAATCACGAACGGCTTTATCTTCCATACGGACAAATCAAACAGCTTGGCTCTCTCTTTTCGGCCTATGTGGGCGCGTTTATACTTGGCAGGGAGGGGACGGTAGAATAGTGCGCTCACAAACATGAGGAAGGCGAATCCACAAAGAATTCTTAGCAGGATTTTCCAGCCGAGATTTGACAAGACGAAATGATAAAAGGGTCCCATTGCTATTGCTCCGATACCACTTCCACCAGTAATAATACCATTAGCTAACGCAAGATTCCTGTCAAAGTACTGACCTGTAGGAACATATTGTAAAATAACGGTAATTAGTACAGAGGCCCTGCTTGGGGAAATATCCTCTCAGGAATCAACTAGACTATCATATCTAGCGCGACTTAATTAACAATTAATGTATGAGACTGAGTATCTTATGAAGAATTATGGAGATCGAGGAGGGTGTTATCCGTCGAGGCCGTAGGCCATTAAGGCGGATAACACCCACCGAGATCACCATAATTCTTCATATGATACGAAAGCCGAATTCAATAATTGTTTTAATATTCATTCAAAATAATCTATTCCTAGTTTAAAAACATGGCTAAAACATGCTTACCTCCATCGATCCGTCGATATTAAGTTCATCTTCGATAGTGCACGTTTAGGTTGTTCAGCTCCGCAAATATTCTCCAAATAGCAGATGTCGCCCTTCGAGTTGTCTTCTTTCTGTTCTTGCCATGTTTTTAGCCATTTTTTCGCCCAGTTCTTACTCTTGAAACGAGTGAAACGAGTCCGCCATTTTTGTTTTCACAACCAAAACAACTCAACCTTGTCCCCAGGTCTTCTCGGTTAACGATGCATTAACCTGCAAGAAAGCTACACTTTTGACGTCATCGGTTCATTAAACGCAAAATTCTTCCAAATTTGGTCATCAGTGGCTGGTTATGGTGAATTATGCGTGTGCTTTTAGCCAATAAGAATCGGGGAAATATTTTGAATGAATAATAACTAACTTTAATTGCATGTGTCACATTTGCGTCAATATATTGCAGGGTTCCTACATTATATGTCGCCGGAGTGGTTTTGCGTCGTTTAGACTGTATAGCATATAACAAGAAGTGAACAAAACGACATTGCCCAGGTTTTTTTTAAGCTACTAAGGTAAAAACCCCAACTTATTAACAATGTGAAAGTACGAGAATTATGTTTTTAAAGTCAGTGACACAGAGTCCAACAAGAAAAAAGAGAAATCAGAGATTTCCAAACAGGAGTCGAAGCTATGACCTTCCCGTTACCAGTCAACATGCTCTACCACTGAGCCATAGGAAACTCGTCGGAGCTGAAGCCATTTTAAGGACAAATTTCATGCGATAACTAACTCGAACATCATTTATAGGTGGCATATTCGAAATGATATATACTAGATAAGTGGATGTTAAACTCACCCAATACAATAGTATTTGTAGCAAAGATTAAAGAAGAACCAAAACCCCAGACAACACTGTAGGTGAAGTACATTACGTAGACACTTTTAGCAAATGACGTCATCAAGAAACCGAGGACTGCAATAAGACCACCCGCTGCAGCAACAAGGCGACAGCTGAATCTTTGACACAAACTGCTCGCCACTGGGCCGAAAAGGAAGTTTACACCAAACGCTATGGAACCAATCCATGCTGAAACGTAAAAAGTCGAATGCTGTCAAAATAACAATTGGATCGGGGTATTTTTGAAACCCTTCCACGGTTTCATCAACGTTTGACAGGGGCCAATTAGACAAAAGGAGGCCTTACAATTAATAAAGATGTCAAGTTTTAATGTGATTTGTTGAAAAACTAACGAAGATATAGCTCTGCAAATTCTCCCAATGTTTTAGACGTTTGTATGCATGGTAGGGGGGGGGGGGAGGCAAGTTAGCGCCATCATACAAACGTAAAATTTGGCAATTAATATGTCATCTTAAAACTTGGTAACGTTTCTATTTTTAATGCGCTCTTTCATGCAGTATCAACGGATATTCGCTAACTGGTCTGTCACAACTAACTTGAAAAAAACCGTGGACGGGTCTGTTGAAATAACATTTGCCAAAAAAGTGTATCAAATCCAACAAATCCGTCATACTTAAAAAAAAACTGAACTATGTTTAGATCAAGCACTAAATTTGAGGTCACCCATAAGCTATAAGGCAGGCATGCATGCATGCACGCATGTTACAGGCAATCAAACAGTGGAGTGGGGGCGAGAGAAACAGCGGAGACCGGAAGGAGCGCCCATTTTCCTCTAGTTTTTCGCTAACTTTTAACCCTGAGTTCCACTTCCGACTCCACTTTCTGGGCACATGGAACTGACAGGCTAAACAAAAGCCAAGTCACTGAGCAAATACTTTTTCTAAACAGATACACATTTAAATGGATACACAACGCCTGTTTGTCTGATAATTCGGTTAACGATTCTGGAAAATCCGGGGGTATTTTAAAACCCTAGGAAACCGAAACCAAAATCACCACCAAAAACGCGTTGCGTCTTCATTTCCAAATAAGACATGAAGACAAGGACTAAATATGTCAGTCACTTTCATAACAAACCCCTTCCTCATCAATGTCACCAACATGTTGCCAAATCATCAAAGTTTTACCGAATTCCTTAATCGGCAAGAACATAAATAACCTCCCACGCAGACGTTCTTATCTTCTTAGAGGCTCACTAGGCTAGAACATGAACGATTACCACAGGATGTCAAAACGGAATTAACTAACAATTTTTCAGCCCTGAAAAAAGCTGCAAGAAATGTTTATGCTTAATTAACGAAATATTGATCATCCAAGGTCTGATAATGCCAACTTTTGGAACTTGCTGATTCCGCTATCCCCGCTGTTATTGACATGAACACAAAAGAAAATATCTTTTACCATTGTTTTCAATAAAGTCAATTAAAACCAGCAAGAAACAGTTACTTTGCCTCGATAAACTTGATGATGATTGCGTGTAGCCCGCTTGGAAACGTTGGACATCATTGGTCTCAATCCTATGCGAAAAGAACTTAATTTAATAGTTAGTCATGAGACCCCAACAGCCATGATGATCAATATGTTTAGTTTTGTGTTTAGAACTAGCCACAATGAAACAGGGAAAACAAATAAATTTCTCGGTCCAATTTTCTAAACGCTCGTTTTATGACTCTTGGCTGACAAAACAGGGCCAGAGTTATGTAGTTTTCGAGGATAATATTTAGTTACTGCGCTATTTGTCGACAGCAAACTTTATAATGATTTTGACCACACGCGATCTCTTAGATCCCTAAGTTCAGCAATGTGTTCAGCAGTCTTCGTATCAAGGACTGAACAGATCAAGTTTAGGAGGCAAGAGTGAAAATGATCCAAAAGCGAGAGAGTTTGGTTTTCAGAAATTCTGCGGAGGTTACGTAACTACTGAGCCGGCTAAAATGTAGATTACATTGTGATAACTCACCGGTATCTCCAGGATCAGCTTTTAAATCCTTCATCAAGTAAGTGTATAAAATCCCAAAGTTGTTGTGAATACCCCAGATAATAAACTGGCATATCGATGCTGCGATGCAAATGATCCAACCATATCCACCGTCGGGACATTCCTTTTCTGCGCAAATCTCTACTGCGGTAACCTCCAACTTTTTCGTTTTCTTTCTGGCGATCTTGTTCCAAAGCTTTATCATATTAGGCTAAGAATTCACATCTCAGATGATCACCAGAACACTTGTATGCAAGACATACATAAAAAAAACTGGAAAGATAAACCGGTTCGGCATGCGTCGCATAAGCGATATAATGAACAATTAAGGCTGTCTAAACACAAACTTGTTGCGGCCTTTGTTCAGCAAAAACTTGATACTATCATTGTTGAATTGTGGGTTGGGTGGCCTGATAAGTGTGTTATTTCGAGGCTGAGAAATACACTCCCACATAAAAACGAGGCGAAAGTAGGAAAATCTCTATGACTACGTCCGGTTTTCAAATTCACGTCCGATAACAGTATACCTTTATAGACACCCAGACGTTATAAAATATTTTATTTTGCTAATTTGTAACTGTTTCAAACTATTAAGACGCTGAAATTAATGACAGTGCGTTGAAGTATGTCCACAAAAAAGAGTCTATAAATCAGATAAAGCCGATTACCCCGATATCTCTATGATTTTCATCCAACATCAAAGTTCACTGACCAAATCAGTGCGCGGTGTTTTCTTTCTCGGTTATTGATGTCAACGGCAGCAAGAGACTGTCTCCCACCTCGAGTGTGAGTAATTTGAGTCTCAGGCCGTGTCGCTATCTTTAAACGGTAACGCGAAGTTCACGCCAAGGTTCAGTCGATGGCTTCAAACGGGAAAGGTTACAGAGATTTGCGACCTTTGATTCGCTCTCGGTGCAAAGGCGTCTTGAAGCAAAATAACGAATGGAAAGGAGAACTATCGTGTGTTACCTAGGCGGAATTTGGAGGCGATTGGAGCAGTTGGACGGAACTTACGGCCGTTTTCCTTTGGTGGATCAGCGGGCCGCTTCGCTAGAGTACCCAACCTTTAGAGAGAAAACCGTTTACATAAAAACCCATAAAACGGCCATAAATCGGCCCGTGGACCTCACAGGAGAGACGTAACACACATTTTAAGTAAGGTAAGCTGTTTTTTATTGAAATCCTTTCATTTTCATAGGTTACAGAAACGATAGGTTTTTTTCCCATACAAATCCTTATATTTCGAATGTTACGCAACAATGCCAATGTTTGCCGATGCTCATATTTCGAGCTTGGGCTACCTGTGGGAATATAACAGTTTTGATTTTGAGAATTTCGCAGGTTTGCACCCCCTACATAGCAAATACCTAGATCAGCTACGTACATGAAAATCACATTTCATCACTGCCTAATTTAACTTATCAAACAGCCCAATCAAACCTTATCGCACAAATCATATCACCTAACAGATCCGGGGGGACCCGCCCCCTCCACAACACAGGGGAGGAGAGGTGGGAAATATTCTCAACCATGAGAAAAGCTTTGTGGTACGAGTGAAGAAGCAGTTAGTCTGAATCGATTATATCTCCAGAAAAAAGATGTCCAAGTGATAGAGATTTTAACGATACAGTCTATTCATGGGGACTTGCCCTAGTCTGGGATAGATCTTCGAGAGTTGACCACCTTTTGAACTTCTGGGGAAAAATTTTCTTCATATTGCTCATACAGAGTTCATTGCGCCTGTCCTCTAGTTAATAGAGTCTAGCTTACTGAGTATTATGCTTTATTGCCGCGTAGGGGTAGGGCACGAAGAGGGCTAATCAAGAAGTGAAAAGATATGATAAGATATTGTTTAGGAAATGAATAGAAATGATTAGGTGATAGCTGCGTATGATGTATAAGGTAGTGATTGGGTATAATAAGCTAGTAGACATCATTAGCCAATGACTGCTCAGTCTCTCTCAACCTCGTTCCCAAGGCTCTCTCCTACTCGACGAGTAGAGAAGAAGACCCTTTAAAGTGTCCTCAAATACAGCAGGGCGACGAAACTTGCGATTCATAAATTGTCTTGTGTCATACACATGAGTTTCTTTGCTCTTCCCCGGCCGCAATTCCATTGGCTTTTGCAGAGCCATGCGCAGTTTGTTCTTTCCCTGAAGTCTCTTCGCGGATTTCTTTCCTTTCTCTGCCGGTTTCTAGATCTGGCATAAATAGTCGAGTAAAAGGAAGAGTGCAGGATCCAGCAGCTATGGCGGCTCCGGCTACAAAGAAAGCATCCTGATATGATCCAGTTTTCTCAAAAATATGCGCTGGAAGAGAACGAATATGAAACAAATGAAAAGTTTAATTTAATTTTGAGCGACTCTGCATATGATATTTATACCTTGATTGGTTTCCGTGTTTCCAGTGAGGCAATACCATTTTCAAAGGAAGTGCAGGGCACCGTATAAAACAGTTTATCGTAGGTATTCTAACAACAGCATTACGTTTGGTGCGGCCTGAAAGGCCAATATTATTAAAATGTCCAAACTATAAAAACTGCTGTAAACTTAAGTCGGCTACCACGTGCCGATGCAGTACGTTATAAAGGGCAAAAACTTTTCGTTCTACACGTGATTCTTTAAGCAAATTGTTCAGTCCCAAAGCCTCTTTTTTGGACACCGTCCTCTAGCTTTTAGCTACAAAGTAAATTGGTTGTTAAACTTAAAGCAAACCTATACCTGCCAGGGGTGGTCCAAATATAACAGGAAGTGACATAACTCCATACAAAGTTCCTAAGGCTTGTGGTAACCTATTACGTCCAACTACATCACTGATCGTGATGGCAATGAGCAAAATGAAACATCCGTCGAACACTCCAAAGCCAAGAGCATATAATATGAGACCGGTGTAATCCCGTGCCAGCGGACATAGTGTACATGTGATAGCCATCATAACAAAGCAAACCTGGAAAACATCGAAAAACATCGATCATTGCGGCTAACGGCATCGTGTTCGGTAATAAGCTCTTGCGAATTACTCAGATTGACATAACATAAGACTTAGTAAATGTAATAATCATTTGAGCGGTCTTAAATGCTGGAGTGATTCACACTAGAATTTTTCTTGCCATCATAACTGATGTCGATCTTCGATGCATATGTGTTAACGCGAGACGAGTGTCCATAATCGCCATAGTAAAGAAAGAAGAACATCACTAATAAATACTATAAGATCTCCATACATACCTGTAAAACGTAGAAACGATTCACTCTAGGGTGGTTGAGCATAAGGCCAAAGAGAACACGTGACAAGGTTGAAGCAATGGAAAGAAAGCCTATTAGCAAAGAGGCTTTAGACTCAGGTACACCAAGAATCTCAGAGTAATTAGGCTGAAAATGTAATAAAGTATTTAGAGCACCTTTTGAGGCCACCTAAGAACACATTTCAGGTAGAAAAAGAGTGTGGAACTGAGAAATTGTCAGTTTAACTGTCAAAAGCTAGGGGAACACAGGAAACACAGGACTGCCCAAGATATGGTTACGTTCGACGTTAGGAGAACGCAATCGGTTTTCTACAATGGAACAGTTCAAGAAAGTTACTAAGAAGCTTAGTCCACTTCAGCTAAGCAGTTTATTGAACTCCACACTAAGGCTTTAACAGTGTGTGTATGACATGAAAAGCTCTTGTCCATGTATTGATTCTCTTGTTCATAGGCATTCTTTGTTCTGCGATATTTTGAGAGAGATTTTTTTGTTAAAAGAGTCCTACAAGTACCTGCCGGATCCTCTAACCACTGACAAACAGGAAAATCATGATTACTGAGAACGGTATGTTGTGATATGCGCCATATAAGAACCTTTGTAGGTCACGAGCCTCCCAAACCTAAACAGCGTAACATAACGGAGTCAATGAGAGTACCTGAAATTCATGGTTTCGTTAACGCGCTTAGAACGTGTAGCCGTTCAACTGAAAACGATGAGCAGACAAATCATGTCATGGCGAAACTTTGCTGCGCAATTTTTAATGAGTTTCGAGCCTTTTTGGAATTAAGGAGCAAATTCCGATTATGCATATCTCCTATGTTTGAGGAAACAAGCATTCAATCATTTTATAATATCTACCATTCCTCACCAAGTGACTGAAGGGAATAAAGTAGCCAATGTGTAGCAGTGATATGGATACAACCAAAAACACGAACGGCTTTATCTTCCATACCGACAAGTCAAACAGCTTGGCTCTCTCTTTTGATTCTGCGTGTACACGATTATACTTGGCAGGGAGCGGACGGTAGAATAATGCGCTGACAAATATGAGAAAGGCGAATCCACTGTGAATTCGTAGCAAGATTTGCCAGCCGAGGTTTGACAAGATGAGGTGGTAAAAGGGTCCCATTGCCAGTGCACCAACACCACTTCCACCAGTAACAATACCATTGGCTAGCGCAAGTCTCCTCTTGAAGTACTGACCTGAAAAGGTATTGTCAAATGCAATTAAATTTGTCGAAAAGCTTTGAATGAGGAAACATAAGTATTCATTCCAAAATATTATCATATGTTATGTTCAGATCAACTGTGAATTTATTCAGAGCATATTAGTCTCAGTCCATGAATCACTGTGCCGGTCATTAGATTGAAGTTGGCACAATCGAAATTACCTTCAATTTATCTTAGAGGGACTGGAACTGGGTTGTTAAAACGGTCGCCTATTCAACAAGGAAACAACGTTAAAGACATTTTTCCCCTCCTGAAAGCAGGAACTGAGAAAGCGGAAAGTTTGTCATGAAAGAGCTCTTAACTGGAGATCATTTTCGTTCCTTACAATACTTTCCCAGGAGACGACGACCCTTTTCCTGCATGAAAACAGCAAAAACGCAATTGGTTGAGTCCTCCAAGGAAATACGCAGACCTTAGACAAATATGGGGTGGAAAAAGGGTAGGGGGACTGCGGGGGAGAGGGATAAAGTTTAAAAAAATATTTATTAACTGTGAAATGTCGACCTCTACTCAACGAACCTCACCTAATACAAATGTAGTAGTAGCAAAGCTTAAAGAAGAACCAAAACCCCAGACGACACTGTATGTGAAGTACATTACGTAGACACTATTGGCAAATGACGTCATCAAAAAACCAAAGACAGCAATGAGACCACCCGCTGCAGCTACGAGGCGACAGCTGAATCTTTGACACAAACTGCTCGCCACTGGGCCGAAAAGGAAGTTTACACCAAACGCTATGGAACCAATCCATGCTGGAACGTGAAAAACAGAATGCAATCGTATAGATAACCATCGGCTGATAGAATGTAGTGTTAACCTTTTAAGTCCCAAAAGTGACATCAATTTTCTTCTAACAAAACAATGCATAATTAAGAGAAAAAGTTATGAGAATAGACCTTTTTACCGATACAGCAGCCATATTGAATTAATTGGATTTAAGGAGTACTATGGGATGCCCAGGGGGCATGAGCACGATCCGATATACTCGCAACAGTATTTACGCGCGCTTTTCGGGCCAATTTTTCTTTAAGTTTTCCTAGGAAAAGATTGTCATGGGAAAAAAGATCGTCGTGTTGTGTTTGGATGTAATAATGAACGCCTTTTTCCCCAGAAATATACAGGGAAGTTATCTTTTTGCTCGAAAAGCGCGCGTAAATACTGAGCGAGTGCCCCCTGGGCATCCCATAATACTCCTTAAATCCAATAAATTCAATATGGCCGCCGTATCGGTAAAAAGGTCTTTTAACAAAATGATTACCAATGGGAAAATGCTTTGAACCTTTGTTAAATTCCCTCAAATATAGTGAAATTCCGCCTTACGGCCACCTCGTTATTACGGCCACTTTTTTGGCCACCTGGCAAAAACTGCCATAAATTTTATTATCAAAAAACACCCTCGTTAATACGGTCACCACGTTAATATGGCCAATTTTTTAAGGAAATGTATGGAGATCAGTCTGGAGAATTTGGATGTGGATATTGGGCGTTAAAGAGTTAATACCATGAGGGGGAGAGGAGAAGCTTTATTTCCCATATAGAAGTAGACAGTGTCGGGAAAACGAGAGAAATAATGTCCTTGACAAGTGCTTGAGGGCAAAGTGTCTCAACTAATTTTAACGCCGATCAGTTGTTGCTATCGGCTGGCCCCAGAACAATCCTGATCAATGAGCTGCAAAAGGTCATCCTATTGGGAACTGCGCACACACTAAAAAGGTTTCTGTCCATCCAGTAAACATACCACCTCTAACACCTCAGGACCACCAAGGAATGGGCTCGGTTCTAAGACAGTACCAAAAGCAATTTATAGCGCTAGGAACAACAACAATAGCAATAACAATAACAATAATTATGATTATGATAATAATAATAATAATAATAATAATAATAATAATAATAATAATAATAATAGTTGTAGAAAACACTCCTGCACAGTTTGAATTCGTCTTTTTACTAGATTCGCTAGAACAAAATTACAGCACAAAAAAAAAGAAAAGAAAAATGCAGAATTAATAAACGCGAACCGAAAACTTTCCAAAAACGATAACTTAAAATACAACAAATGACTAAGAAAGCGAGCCAAAAATACAGGAAAAACTATACTTACAAGATCTGTACGGCAACTCCGGATACAACTAAACGACTGATTTACATGGACCAAAAAAAAAAACTTCATACTATTAAAACTGGACTGAAAACAATAAACCTAATGAAGTTACGAAAATTGACAATAACGGTTACGTAACTCGACGCTGAGACTAGAACTACAGAAAGAATACGTATATGAAAAAAGGCTAACAAAAAACTACTCCAAGCGCGATAACAAAGGTACTAATCATTAAACTAACTTTACGCAACGCAAAACATGAAAAATAAAGAATAAGAAAAACTCGCAATCTCTTGTAGCTACAATAATAATAGTAGTAATAATTATAACAATACAAAAGCAGTTTTCTCGACAGCACTCCGTCGGTTAAAATTCAGGTTACGTCTTGTTACGGCTTTTGACAATCTGCCCAGAATCAGGTATTCAGAAATTACAAAAGCTATTGTTCTTTGAAATTTTTTCTTTTTTCCTCCAGTCAAAGGGGTCATTAGTCATCACAAACTAACCTTGTCGGAGTAAAGGGAAAATTGATTAAAACATAGGAACTTGAATTCACTAGAGGTAGACACGTACTAATTATGCAGCAATAACATTTTTTATAGTTCTCTGCAAAATCCATATTCGCACAAATGCTAGAAGGGCACACTGGTCTACCGGGTTTTGAGGCGCGGGTTTCCCTTTCCACGCTCGCCCCCGGCGCAACGCTTGTTGAGCAGACCCCAGCAGCCATATTATCAGGAACCCCTTGGTATATTTAGTTTTTTGTTTAGAATACGAAAAGCTTAAATGAAACAGGATGTCAGATAGAACAAAACAAAGAAGCAAACAATACATGTAAAGGAGATATTAGACGATTCGCGTGAGTTCTGAAGATACAGCAAAGTTTTTAGTGATGATAAAGTTATGTTTATGAAATCCAAGCATATTAGGAGGCTTCTGTTGTCCTTCAAAGGCCTCAAACAACACTCGTGACGTTTCATGGACGACAGAAAACGGCGACAGAAACTTCTGGAAAAATTAAGTAAGTGGTCCAGTTTGGCTCTCAATTGCTTATCGACTTGAAAAAAGACTACTCCACCTGAGGGACAGACTCGCTCTACTCAAGCCAATCTTTGGTGAGCAAAGTTTGTCTCCGGGGATCATCATTATCAGCCTTTCTGGCATGGCTTTCGGCATTTACGATCGAAGTCGTTCGGTTCGCTGATATTCGCGTAGTTGGCTTGTTTACTTCTTCTTGGGGACATATTAAACAAGCCAATTATAAGAATGACAGCGACGTAAAAGACTCAGCACCTCCTAAAAGCCCTGCCGGAAAAAAACGTCTGCCCGCAGAGGCAGACTCGAGCAGTCTGATATCATGGTATATTTCCTTTGGGCTGTACCACAGACTGTGTATTTTGATATTAACAAATATATATTTTTAAATTTATGTTCCAGATATTTTTAATTGCTACGTAAATGAAAAAAATGCTATCGTGATACAGGAAATCACCATTGGTATGCAGGAATCCAAAACAAGTTGTTAAGGCAATAATCAAGTGTCACAAGAAGCATACCTTAAAATGCGACTAAATTAGTTTAAGAAATTATTCTAAAGTTGCGTAAATAGTAGCGTACAACTGCAGTTAGGATAGTTTACCTGTATCTGCAGGATCTGCCCTTAAGTCCTTCATGAGGTAAGTGTATAAGATACCAAAGTTGTTGTGAATACCCATGATGATAAACTGGCAAATCGCCGCTGCGATGCAAATAATCCAGCCATATCCACCGTCGGGACATTCGCGATCCACGCATATCTCTACCGTCCCGACTTCATACTTTTCCTTTTTGTTTCTGACCATTTGGTCTCTTATTTTCATCATCTTGGGTTAAAACTCCGTTCAGTTTTTGCGTTGTTAGCTCAAACACGTCCACGCAAGACTCACACAACCAAGGATAAAAGTTCGCTTGCGCGCACGCGATATCTTAAACAATGGGCCGTGCCGACACGAGATATATATATAGCTGCAAATAATTTGATATGCTGGCTCGTTTTCCTTTTATCTCACGATAGTCACACTATTGACCTAAGGTAAGGTATATTTGATTTCTTTTAAGGGCGGAAAAAACGAGTAAGAGAGCTTTGAAAGAGACTCTTTTTAATAGTCAATGAAAACGACTTGGCTTTACAGTTTTTTTAGTGTGCATTGAAATAATTGTCAGTGACTCCGACTTCAGATCTATTCATCGAGAAACTGAGAAATTACACTTTTATGGTGGAAAATTTATTTCCTGGCATCTTTTATAACTTTTTTTTTCTTTTTCTTTCTTATTTTGTTTGCAAGGGTGTTACAGTAAGAATTGTGAACAGCGATAGTTCCTCCGTTATACTTGTTTTGTAATAACGCTGCCTGCTTGAGTCTTTATATATTACATTGACGAAAAACGCTTTATTGCCTGAGGTCCTGAATAAGGGGTTCATTTCAGTGCTTCGACTGCGAGTAAAATAATGTAATGTTCTTGTTTGGTAAAAGTTTGATATCATGGTAAAGATCTTCCATTAATGAAAATTACATAAGCAGGGAACCGGGGGGGTACTCCGGATTTCAAGTGACAAGGATGATCGAAGGATGAGTTTCGATTTCGGGATTTCTTTTGGACAGGAAAATTTTGGCAAGTATTTTGGGGCAGCTTGGTTTATGTAGGGATATTTTGGGGTCTTCAAAACAATCTGAAGATTCGTGATAGTTCCCGTATCCCGGCCGCTTCTGGAAATTTTTATGGCTCGGAAATTCGGCGTGAGATTTTTTGGGGGTTAAATTTTGGTTCAGGGATTTTTTTTTTGTGGGGGGGGGGGGATTTTTGCCCCCATTCGATCATCCCTGTCACTTGAAATCCGGAGTACCCCCCTGAGCAGGGAACCAAATAACATGTTTTGTCATTTTTGTGCCAGATAAAAGATATCGATATTAAGGTCAACCCTTCGCAAGTGCACATGCCCATGTTGTGCACACAATTTTCCCTATACCACTGATTATTCTTAAAACAGGTCATTTGTTAAAAATAACATAAAGATGATTTTTAACGTCCGAAGACTTGCTAAAAACATAAGTATATTCGACACATCAAAAGGCTCGGAAAAGGACGGCGTCAAGAAACTCACAAAACATCTGTTGATAACCGATCACCAAAATAATGCGCGAGAGTGTCTAGACATCAGGAATTTTATTTTCGCGGTAACCAAAACAAAATTAAATATACCTTCAGGATGTGATACAAATGCAATCGTCTGTTTGAAACAAATAATAGCAGGATTGAGACAAGAATCTGGATGACAACAGGATATTCTTTTGGGGGGGGGCGGGGTGTGTTTTTTGGGGGGTGGGATGATAAGTGGTAGACTGGCAAGTGGAGATCAGAAACTTACACTTGAAGTTGTCCCACTGCCCCCCAGGGGGGAAATCCCTTGTATAAGCCATATTGTTCATATAGGTATATGCCCAACCTCGTCCACAGGGCTGGCTTTTGCGTCGTTTTGGTCTGAAAAGGGGTATAGACTTTACCCATGAACTTATTTATCGTTTCAGTTCCAAATGAATAAGAAAGAAAAGGAAATGCTCGAATTCGAGTGGATTTTAAGAAATCTTTTTAGTTGGCGTTCTAATCTAAGTAATGATGACATAATTTCTTAGGGGCCAGGTCTGAAAACGGGTGAAAAAAATGACACTTTTTCACGGTCTAGAATAGGGTCAGGATTTGGAGAACCGGTCGGCACACCCCCACCAAGAATTCCCAGGACTACTCCCCGGGCTTTACTGACACTTCACTGATTGATTCCGATAGCTTTAAAATTCCACCTTCTTATTCCATTTCAATTACTTTTTATTTAGTATTTAGTTTTTAAAGAATCAGTTGGTTTATCTTGGCCTATTGTTGGTTTTGATTTTAAGAAAAAGACCTTAAAACAACAACAAAGCATGAATAAAGCTTTTTCAAGGCATTTAAGCATTTTGGGAGATTGCTGGGAAAAATATATCTGTTCCTCACTCCCAGTAAGACTGATGGAAGAGTTCCCAGCCAGCAAGGTGCATCTACACTCTGCAACCTGACTTACTGGGACGTTTCCCAGCAGCAGACGTATGTCCAGACATTACTGGTCAGTTTGGGCGTGGTCATAGGGCAAAATTCAGACCTTCACTGGCGGGGAGGGGAGCGTTACGTAGAAAAATGGGTGTGACCTAACGGCGACATTCACCCCTTCAGCCGCGGGCGGGGGGGGGGGGAGTTTATGACAAATAACCCATAGCAGCTATTCTACACATCAAATCCCCTCAGACACCCTGAATTATCTTTCTTCCCAGCAACGCTTCCAGCAAACATTTGCCTCAAGAGCAGTGAGTTATTTTGAGGAACAGATCCATTGGGTGCCCCTGAGCTATGTCAGTCTTCAATCTTTTCAAGACAGGAAAACACCTTTATTCTTTCTTGGTCTTCAGCGCTACCTTATTCAGTTTAAACATAACTGGCTCTCTTATAAATTGCAACATATACTGCCACGTTATTTCGTCTACATGCGCAGCTCACCTGACCGTCATCGATTCGTTAAGATCAAGAGAGCCTTTATCCTCTCTTGTTAAGATCGATTCGTAAGATTGGAAGAGGTATCCGCCGATAGGAAGACTTACTTGTATCCTTTTTTTCTAGCCTGCAAGTAAGGTCTCCATTTGGGGTAGTCGCGAGAAGTCACGTGCGAGGGGTACGCGAAAGGAGACGCCGCTCACTCGCGTGTCTCTCGCGGCTCGCAGGCTACTTACCTGTACTGCTTTCGAAAGGGTGTGGGTAGTGGTTAAAAATTTGAAACCTCTGATTATCTACTTCATAAAAATTAAGAATTCGAGGCTAGTGTTAATCAGTCAATATGGGCCCGATGCATAACTACATCAGTAAATTGATTTCAAAGTTCATAAGTGTTATTTAACGCTTTGCAAATCAATAAAAATGTTGACCTCTCAAAAGATTCAGTAACTTCTACGTGATCCTGAAAAGAGGTCATCGATTGAAAAAAGAGCTAATTACTAAATAAAGATAAGAAAACTTAGAATCATGTTTTTCCTAGGGGCAAACGTCCGTAAAACCTGGGGGAGGAGGCTTCCATAGGTAAGCGGAGACTCTCGCTCAGTCTAGGGGTATAAACAAAGTGTCTTGTGTCATACACATGAGTTTCTTTGTCCTTCTGCAATTTCATTAGCGTTTACAGAGACATGCGCAACCTTTTCCTGTTCGGGAGTCTCTTCGCAGATTTCTTTCCTTTCTCTGCCGGTTTCTAGATCTGGCATAAATAGTCTAGTAAAAGGCAGAGTGCAGGATCCAGCAGCTATGGCAGCTCCGGCTACCATGAAAGCATCCTGATATGATCCAGTTTTCTCAAAAATGTACGCTAGAAGAGAACGAATAGGAAACAAATGAAACTGACTTCATCAAAAAACATTTAAAAATGCATTGGAAACAAAGAAACCCCTGATAGAAATAATGGTTCATGTTTATTTTGAATTAGTCTTCCACTTTACCACAACTTATAGCGTATGTCTTTGGCTTTTGATGGCCAGGATTGAACTTCAAAAAATTAAGCCAACTTTCTCAAGTTTAACCCTCTTTGATAAGCTTTAGATTTATGGGAATGGTTACAATGCAAATAGGCGGTTAAGCTACAAAGTAAAACGTACCTGCTAAAGGAGCTCCACATATTATAGGAAGAGATAAAACTCCATACAAGGACCCTAAACCTTGTGGTAGCAAATTAGGTCCGACTACATCACTAGTAGTGATGGCTTGAAGCAAAACAAAACAGCCGTCAAACGTTCCAAAGCTAACAGCATATAATATGAGCCCAGTGTAATCTTGTACCAGCGGACATAGCATGCATGTAACAGCCATCATCACAAAGCAAACCTGACAGAAAAAAGCAACATCTTTTACTATATGGTTGAACCTGCGGGCGAGCAAAAAGAAGCGAATCCTGCATTCTGATTTGCTAAAGCCCGCTTGGGATTTTCCGCGTTGGTCCCGCAATTAAAAGTTCCCTTTTTGGGCGTTATCCAGCCGAACAAGCTTAGTCATTGCTGTATTTGCACTGATGGTGGATCGGCAGATGTCTTGGGTTGTTCGTTTTAAAAAGAAAAGAAATTGTAATTTGATAAAGACTGGCTACAATTAACAACTACTTAACCAGTCTATGAACTGATCCTGATTTGCAAATACCTTTCTTGGCACGAAAACGTATCTCTACTTAATTTCAGTCTCATGCGTTCATTACTAAAGTACCAAATTGTCCATTAGAAACTTTAAGCAGCAACATTCACATGGTTACATATTAGTAAGTGAAAACATTTCCTTACATACCTGTAAAACGTAGAAACGATTAACTCTTGGGTGATTGAGCACAAGGCCAAAGAGAACACGTGACAGTGTAGAAGCAATGGAAAGGTAGCCTATTAGCAAAGAGGCCTTAGACTCGGGTACTCCAAGAATCTCAGCGAAATTGGACTGAAGAAAAAAAAAATGATCAGAGGACCATTTCGAGGCCACCTTGAAATCAGCTAGAATTATGAAACAGTTAGTGCAAGATTAGGTTGCGTTCTCGTAAAGTCGAAAGCGATTAAAGTCGAACACGATTATTTCTACATTGTAACATTTGAAGAAAGCTAATAACTAGGAACTATACTGTCATTAAGCTTTCAATTGCGTTCCATAAGGGGGTGTGTGCGGGACATGAAAGCTCTTCAGTAGTAGTTCGTTCTCAGGTGAAAAACGAGACCTAAAATTACCAGCCAGATGCCATAAGCGCGAAACTACAGGAGGCTCACTGCATGTTCGATGTATGAAGGTATGTTGTGACGTGTGCCATATTGGTTCAGAGTATGCACCCTCTTGCCAGGAGCCTTCCATTGACGAACGACTGGATCATCCAATGATAGTACCTAACGTTTATGGTTTCGACTCTCGCTAACCCTTAAAAAGCCAGAAACAGTCTATTCATGAGATGCTGCTCGCGACTTTCGCGTGCGCTGGGACTGTATATAATGCTCGCATTTCTCGGACCATTCAAGTTAATTTCACACCACACTCTTATTTATGGATTATTCTGAAAAAATTACTCTTCCCCTAGGTTTGGCAGTGAAAAGATAGAGTGATAAACCTTTCAGTAAATATAGTTTATCTACGTTTCCTTACCAAGTGGATGAAAGGAACAAAGTAGCCAAAGAACAGTAGCGACATGGATACAACCCAAAACTATCTTTTAACGGTAACGCGAAGTTCAAGCCAAGGTTCAGTCGATGGCTTCAGACGGGAAAGGTTGCAGAGATTTGCGACCTTTGATTCGCTCTCGGTGCAAAGGCGTCTTGAAGCAGGATAACGAATGGAAAGGAGAACTATCGTGTGTTACCTAGGCGGAATTTGGAGGCGATTGGAGCAGTTGGAGGGAAGTTACCGCCGTTTTCCTTTGGTGGATCAGCCGGCCGCTTCACTGGAGTGCCCAACCTTTAGAGAGAAAACCGTTTGCATAAAAACCCATAAAACGGCCACAAATAGGCCCGTGGAACTCACAGGAGAGACGTAACACACATTTTAAGTAAGGTTAGCTGTTTTTTTTTTTATTGAAATCCTTTCATTTTCGTAGGTTACAGAAACGATAGGTTTTTTTCCCATACAAATCCTTATATTTCGAATGTTACGCAACAATGCCAATGTTTGCCGATGCTCATATTTCGAGCTTGAGCTACCTGTGGGAATATAACAGTTTTGATTTTGAGAATTTCGCAGGTTTGCACCCCCTACATAGCAAATACCTAGATCAGCTGCGTACATGAAAATCACATTTCATCACTACCTAATTTAACTTATCAACAGCCCAATCAAACCTTATCGCACTAATCATATCATATCACCTAACAGATCCGGGGGGACCCGCCCCCTCCACAACACAGGGGAGGAGAGGTGGGAAATATTCTCAACCATGAGAAAAGCTTTGTGGTACGAGTGAAGAAGCAGTTAGTCTGAATCGATTATATCTCCAGAAAAAAGATGTCCAAGTGATAGAGATTTTAACGATACAGTCTATTCATGGGGGCTTGCCCTAGTCTGGGATAGATCTTCGAGAGTTGACCACCTTTTGAACTTCTGGGGAAAAATTTTCTTCATATTGCTCATACAGAGTTCATTGCGCCTGTCCTCTAGTTAATAGAGTCTAGCTTACTGAGTATTATACTTTAGTGCCGCGTAGGGGTAGGTCACGAAGAGGGCTAATCAAGAAGCGATAAGATATGATAAGATATTGTTTAGGAAATGAATAGAAATGATTAGGTGATAGCTGCGTATGACGTATAAAGTAACGATTGGGTATAATAAGCTAGTAGACATCATTAGCCAATGACGGCTCAGTCTCTCTCAACCTCGTTCCCAAGGCCCTCTCCTACTCGACGAGTAGAGAAGAGGACCCTTTAAAGTGTCCTCAAATACAGCAGGGCGACGAAACTTGCGATTCATAAATTGTCTTGTGTCATACAAATGAGTTTCTTTGCTCTTCCCCGGCCGCAATTCCATTGGCTTTTGCAGAGCCATGCGCAGTTTGTTCTTTCCCAGAAGTCTCTTCGCGGATTTCTTTCCTTTCTCTGCCGGTTTCTAGATCTGGCATAAATAGTCGAGTAAAAGGAAGAGTGCAGGATCCAGCAGCTATGGCGGCTCCGGCTACAAAGAAAGCATCCTGATATGATCCAGTTTTCTCAAAAATATACGCTGGAAGAGAACGAATATGAAACAAATGAAAAGTTTAATTTAATTTTGAGCGACTCTGCATATGATGTTTATACTTTGACTGGTGTCCGTGTGTCCAGTGAGGCAATGCCATTTTCAAAGGAAGTGCAGGGCACCGTATAAAACAGTTTATCGTAGGTATTCTAACAACAGCATTACGTTTGGTGCGGCCTGAAAGGCCAATATTATTAAAATGTCCAAACTATAAAAACCGCTGTAAACTTAAGTCGGCTACCACGTGCCGATGCAGTACGTTATAAAGGGCAAAAACTTTTCGTTCTACACGTGATTCTTTAAGCAAATTAAACTTTTATCTCCTCTGTGGGACCAGCGGCAAAAAACTGTAGACAAGATGATTTAAGGATTGAGAATCCACGAAAATGTTTCATGGTTGTTCAGTCCCAAAGCCTCTTTTTTGGACAACGTCCTCTAGCTTTTAGCTACAAAGTAAATTGGTTGTTAAACTTAAAGCAAACCTATACCTGCCAGGGGTGGTCCAAATATAACAGGAAGTGACATAACTCCATACAAAGTTCCTAAGGCTTGTGGTAACCTATTACGTCCAACTATATCACTGATCGTGATGGCGATGAGCAAAATGAAACATCCGTCGAACACTCCAAAGCCAAGAGCATATAATATGAGCCCGGTGTAATCCCGTGCCAGCGGACATAGTGTACATGTGATAGCCATCATAACAAAGCAAACCTGGAAAACATCGAAAAACATCGATCATTGCGGCTAACGGCATCGTGTTCGGTAATAAGCTCTTGCGAATTACTCAGATTGACATAACATAAGACTTAGTAAATGTAATAATCATTTGAGCGGTCTTAAATGCTGGAGTGATTCACACTAGAATTTTTCTTGCCATCATAACTGATGTCGATCTTCGATTCATATGTGTTAACGCGAGACGGGTGTCCATAATCGCCATAGTAAAGAAAGAAGAGCATCACTAATAAATACTATAAGATCTCCATACATACCTGTAAAACGTAGAAACGATTCACTCTAGGGTGGTTGAGCATAAGGCCAAAGAGAACACGTGACAAGGTTGAAGCAATGGAAAGAAAGCCTATTAGCAAGGAGGCTTTAGACTCAGGTACACCAAGAATCTCAGAGTAATTAGGCTGAAAATGTAATAAAGTATTTAGAGCACCTTTTGAGGCCACCTAAGAATACATTTCAGGTAGAACAAGAGTGTGGAACTGAGAAATTGTCAGTTTAACTGTCAAAAGCTAGGGGAACACAGGAAACACAGGATTGCCCAAGATATGGTTACGTTCGACGTTAGGAGAACGCAATCGGTTTTCTACAATGGAACAGTTCAAGAAAGTTACTAAGAAGCTTAGTCCACTTCAGCTAAGCAGTTTATTGAACTCCACACTAAGGCTTTAACAGTGTGTGTATGACATGAAAAGCTCTTGTCCATGTATTGATTCTTTAATTAATAGCAAGTCAGAGAACATAAAAGATTCTCTTGTTCATAGGCATTCTTTGTTCTGCGATATTTTGAGAGAGATTTTTTTGTTAAAAGAGTCCTGCAAGTACCTGCCGGATCCTCTAACCACTGACAAACAGGAAAATCATGATTACTGAGAACGGTATGTTGTGATATGCGCAATATAAGAACCTTTGTAGGTCACGAGTCTCCCAAACCTAAACAGCGTAACATAACGGATTCAATGAGAGTACCTGCAATTCATGGTTTCGTTAACGCGCTAAGAACGTGTAGCCGTTCAACTGAAAACGATGAGCAGACAAATCATGTCATGGCGAAACTTTGCTGCGTAATTTTTCATGAGTTTCGAGCCTTTTTGGAATTAAGGAACAAATTCCGATTATGCATATCTCCTATGTTTGAGGAAACAAGCATTCAATCATTTTATAATATCTACCATTCCTCACCAAGTGAATGAAGGGAATAAAGTAGCCAATCTGTAGCAGTGATATGGATACAACCAAAAACACAAACGGCTTTATCTTCCACACCGACAAGTCAAACAGCTTGGCTCTCTCTTTTGATTCTGCGTGTGCGCGATTATACTTTGCAGGGAGTGGGCGGTAGAATAATGCACTGACAAAAATGAGAAAGGCGAATCCACTGAGAATTCGTAGCAAGATTTTCCAGCCGAGGTTTGACAAAATGAGGTGGTAAAAGGGTCCCATTGCCAGTGCACCAACACCACTTCCACCAGTAACAATACCATTGGCTAGCGCAAGTCTCCTCTTGAAGTACTGACCTGATAAGGGATTGTGAAATGCAATTAAATTGGTCGAAAAGCTTTGAATGAGGAAACAAGTATTCAGTCCAAAATATTATCACATGCTATGCTCAGATCAACTGTGAATTTATTCAGAGCATATTCATAGTCTCAGTCCATGAATCACTGTGCCGGTCATTAGATTGAAGTTGGCACAATCGAAATTTCCTGCAATTTATCTTAGAGGGACTGGAACTGGGTTGTTAAAACGGTCGCCGATTGAACAAGGAAACAACGCTAAAGACATTATTACCCTCCTGAAAGCAGGAACTAAGAAAGCGGAAAGTTTGTCATGAAAGAGCTCTTAACTGGAGATCATTTTCGTTCCTTACAATCCTTTCCCAGGAGACGACGACCCTTTTCCTGCATGAAAACAGCAAAAACGCAATTGGTTGAGTCCTCCAAGGAAATACGCAGACCTTAGACAAATATGGGGTGGAAAAAGGGTAGGGGGACTGCGGGGGAGATAAAGTTTAAAACATTATTTATTAACTGTGAAATGTCGACCTCTACTCAACGAACCTCACCTAATACAAATGTAGTAGTAGCAAAGCTTAAAGAAGAACCAAAACCCCAGACGACACTGTATGTGAAGTACATTACGTAGACACTATTGGCAAATGACGTCATCAAAAAACCAAAGACAGCAATGAGACCACCCGCTGCAGCTACGAGGCGACAACTGAATCTTTGACACAAACTGCTCGCCACTGGGCCGAAAAGGAAGTTTACACCAAACGCTATGGAACCAATCCATGCTGGAACGTGAAAAACAGAATGCAATCGTATAGATAACCATCGGCTGATAGAATGTAGTGTTAACCTTTTAAGTCCCAAAAGTGACATCAATTTTCTTCTAACAAAACAATGCATAATTAAGAGAAAAAGTTATGAGAATAGACCTTTTTACCGATACAGCAGCCATATTGAATTAATTGGATTTAAGGAGTACTATGGGATGCCCAGGGGGCATGAGCACGATCCGATATACTCGCAACAGTATTTACGCGCGCTTTTCGGGCCAATTTTTCTTTAAGTTTTCCTAGGAAAAGATTGTCATGGGAAAAAAGATCGTCGTGTTGTGTTTGGATGTAATAATGAACGCCTTTTTCCCCAGAAATATACAGGGAAGTTATCTTTTTGCTCGAAAAGCGCGCGTAAATACTGAGCGAGTGCCCCCTGGGCATCCCATAATACTCCTTAAATCCAATAAATTCAATATGGCCGCCGTATCGGTAAAAAGGTCTTTTAACAAAATGATTACCAATGGGAAAATGCTTTGAACCTTTGTTAAATTCCCTCAAATATAGTGAAATTTCGCCTTACGGCCACTTCGTTATTACGGCCACTTTTTTGGCCACCTGGCAAAAACTGCCATAAATTTTCTTTTAAAAAAAAACCCTCGTTAATACGGTCACTACGTTAATCCGGCCATTTTTTTTTTTTTGGCCCATTGGTGTTCCACTGTCATCAGGCTTTAAGGAAAAGTATGGAGATGAGTCTGGAGAATTTGGATGTGGATATTGGGCCTTAAAGAGTTAATACCATGAGGGGGAGAAGAGAAGCTTCATTTCCCATATAGAAGTAGACAGTGTCGGGAAAAAGAGAGAAATAATGTCCTTGACATCTGCTTGAAGGCAAAGTGTCTCAACTAATTTTAACGCCGATCAGTTGTTGCTATCGGCTGGCCCCAGAACAATCCTGATCAATGAGCTGCAAAAGGTCATCCTATTGGGAACTGCGCACACACTAAAAAGGTTTCTGTCCATCCAGTAAACATACCACCTCTAACACCTCAAGACCACCAAGGAATGGGCTCGGTTCTAAGACAGTACCAAAAGCAATTTATAGCGCTAGGAACAACAACAATAGCAATAACAATTACAATAATTATGATTATGATAATAATAATAATAATAATAATAATAATAATAATAATAATAATAATAATAATAATAATAATAGTTGTAGAAAACACTCCTGCACAGTTTGAATTCGTCTTTTTACTAGATTCGCTAGAACAAAATTACAGCACAAAAAAAAAGAAAAGAAAAATGCAGAATTAATAAACGCGAACCGAAAACTTTCCAAAAACCGTAACTTAAAATACAACAAATGACTAAGAAAGCGAGCCAAAAATACAGGAAAAACTATACTTACAAGATCTGTACGGCAACTCCGGATACAACTAAACGACTGATTTACATGGACCAAAAAATAAAACTTCATACTATTAAAACTGGACTGAAAACAATAAACCTAATGAAGTTACGAAAATTGACAATAACGGTTACGTAACGCGACGCCGAGACTAGAACTACAGAAAGAATACGCATATGAAAAAAGGCTAACAAAAAACTACTCCAAGCGCGATAACAAAGGTATTAATAATTAAACTAACTTTACGCAACGCAAAACATGAAAAATAAAGAATAAGAAAAAACTCGCAATCTCTTGTGGCTACAATAATAGTAGTAGTAATAATTATAACAATACAAAAGCAGTTTTCTCAATAGCACTCCGTCGGTTAAAATTCAGGTTACGTCTTGTTACGGCTTTTGACAATCTGCCCAGAATCAGGTATTCAGAAATTACAAAAGCTATTGTTCTTTGAACTTTTTTCTTTTTTCCTCCCGTCAAAGGGGTCATCAGCCATCACAAACTAACCTTGTCGGAGTAAAGGGAAAATTGATTAAAACATAGGAACTTGAATTCACTAGAGGTAGACAAGTACTAATTATGCAGCAATAACATTTTTTAAAGTTCTCTGCAAAATCCATATTCGCACAAATGCTAGAAGGGCACACTGGTCTACCGGGTTTTGAGGCGCGGGTTTCGCTTTCCACGATCGCCCCCGGAGCAACGCTTGTTGAGCAGACCCCATGTTATCAGAGCCCCTTGGTATATTTAGTTTTTTGTTTAGAATACGAAAAGCTTAAATGAAACAGGATGTCAGATAGAACAAAACAAAGAAGCAAACAATACATGTAAAGGAGATATTAGACGATTCGCGCGAGTTCTGAAGATACAGCAAAGTTTTTAGTGATGATAAAGTTATGTTTATGAAATCCAAGCATATTAGGAGGCTTCTGTTGTCCTTCAAAGGCCTCAAACAACACTCGTGACGTTTCATGGACGACAGAAAACGGCGACAGAAACTTCTGGAAAAATTAAGTAAGTGGTCCAGTTTGGCTCTCAATAGCTTATCGACTTGAAAAAAGACTACTCCACCTGAGGGACAGACTCGCTCTACGCAAGCTAACCTTTGGTGAGCAGAAGTTTGTCTCTGGGGATCATCATTATCAGCCTTTCCGCCATGGCTTTTGGCATTTACGATCGAAGTCGTTCGGTTCGCTGATTTTCGCGTAGTTGGCTTGTTTACTTCCTCTTGGAGACATAAAAAAGCCATCTATAAGAATGACAGCGACGCAAAAGACTCAGCACCTTCTAAAAGCCTTGCCGGAAAGAAACGTCTGCCCGCAGAGGCAGACTCGAGCAGTCTGATATCATGGTATATTTCCTTTGGGCTGTACCACAGACTGTGTATTTTGATATTAACAAATATATATTTTTAAATTTATGTTCCAGATAAATTATTTTTAATTGCTACGTAAATAAAAAAAAATGCTATCATGATACAGGAAATCACCATTGGTATGCAGGAATCCAAAACAAGTTGTTAAGGCAATAATCAAGTGTCACAAGAAGCATACCTTAAAATGCGACTAAATTAGTTTAAGAAATTATTCTAAAGTTGCGTACATAGTAGCATACAACTGCGTTAAGATAGTTTACCTGTATCTGCAGGATCTTCCCTTAAGTCCTTCATGAGGTAAGTGTATAAGATACCAAAGTTGTTGTGAATACCCATGATGATAAACTGGCAAATCGCCGCTGCGATGCAAATAATCCAACCATATCCACCGTCGGGACATTCGCGATCCACGCATATCTCTACCGTCCCGACTTCATACTTTTCCTTTTTGTTTCTGACCATTTGGTCTCTTATTTTCATCATTTTGGGTTAAAACTCCGTTCAGTTTTTGCGTTGTTAGCTCAAACACACGTCCACGCAAGACTCACACAACCAAGGATAAAAGTTCGCTTGCGCGCACGCGATATCTTAAACAATGGGCCGTGCCGACACGAGATATATATATATAGCTGCAAATAATTTGATATGCTGGCTCGTTTTCCTTTTATCTCACGATAGTCACACTATTGACCTAAGGTAAGGTATATTTGATTTCCTTTAAGGGAGGAAAAAACGAGTAAGAGAGCTTTGAAAGAGACTCTTTTTAGTAGTCAATGAAAACGACTTGGCTTTACAGTTTTTTTAGTGTGGATTGAAATAATTGTCAGTGACTCCGGCTTCAGATCTATTCATCGAGAAACTGAGAAATTACACTTTCAAGAAACTCACAAAACATCTGTTGATAACCGATCACCAAAATAATGCGCGAGAGTGTCTAGACATCAGGAATTTTATTTTCGCGGTAACCAAAACAAAATTAAATATACCTTCAGGATGGATACAAATGCAATCGTCTATTTGAAACAAATAATAGCAGGATTGAGACAAAAATCCGGATGACAACAGGATATTCTTTTGGGGGGGCGGAGTGTGTTTTTTGGGGGGTGGGATGATAAGTGGTAGACTGGCAAGTGGAGATCAGAAACTTACACTTGAAGTGGTCCCACTGCCCCCAGGGGAGAAATCCCTTGTATAAGCCATATTGTCTATATAGGTATATGCCCAACCTCGTCCACAGGGCTGGCTTTTGCGTCGTTTTGGTCTGAAAAGGGGTATAGACTTTACCCATGAACGTATTTATCGTTTCAGTTCCAAATGAATAAGAAAGAAAAGGAAATACTCGAATTCGAGTGGATTTTAAGAAATCTTTTTAGTTGGCGTTCTAATCTAAGTAATGATGACATAATTTCGTAGGGGCCAGGTCTGAAAACGGGTGAAAAAAATGACACTTTTTCACGGTCTGGAATAGGGTCAGGATTTGGAGAACCGGTCGGCACACCCCCACCAAGAATTCCCAGGACTACTCCCCGGGCTTTACTGACACTTCACTGATTTATTCCGATAGCTTTAAAATTCCACCTTCTTATTCCATTTCAATTACTTTTTATTTAGTATTTAGTTTTTAAAGAATCAGTTGGTTTATCTTGGCCTATTGTTGGTTTTGATTTTAAGAAAAAGACCTTAAAACAACAACAAAGCATGACTAAAGCTTTTTGAAGGCATTTAAGCATTTTGGGAGATTGCTGGGAAAAATATATCTGTTCATCACTCCCAGAAAGACTGATGGAAGAGTTCCCAGCCAGCAAGGTGCATCTACACTCTGCAACCTGACTTACTGGGACGTTTCCCAGCAGCAGACGTATGTCCAGACATCACTGGTCAGTTTGGGCGTGGTCATAGGGAAAAATTCAGACCTTCACTGGCGGGGAGGGGGGCGTTACGTAGTAAAATGGGTGTGACCTAACGGCGACAGTCACCCCTTCAGCCGCGGGCGGCGGGGGGGGGGGGGTAGTTTATGACAAATAACCCATAGCAGCTATTCTACACATCAAATCCCCTCAGACACAATGAATTATCTTTCTTCCCAGCAACACTTCCAGCAAACATTTGCCTGAAGAACGGTTAGATATTTTGAGGAACAGATCCATTGGGTGCCCCTGAGCTATGTCAGTCTTCAATCTTTTCAAGACAGGAAAACACCTTTTTTCTTTCTTGGTCTTCAGCGCTACCTTATTCAGTTTAAACATAACTGGCTCTCCTATAAATTGCAACATATACTGCCACTTTATTTCGTCTACATGCGCAGCTCACCTGACCGTCATCGATTCGTTAAGATCAAGAGAGCCTTTATCCTCTCTTGTTAAGATCGATTCGTAAGGTTAGAAGAGGTATCCGCCGATAGGAAGACTTCCTTGTATCCTTTTTTTCTAGCCTGCAAGTAAGGTCTCCATTTGGGGTAGTCGCGAGAAGTCACGTGCGAGGGGTAAGCGAAAGGAGACGCCGCTCACTCGCGTGTCTCTCGCGACTCGCAGGCTACTTACCTGTACTGCTTTCGAAAGGGTGTGGGTAGTGGTTAAAAATTTGAAACCTCTGATTATCTACTTCATAAAAATTAAGAATTCGAGGCTAGTGTTAATCAGTCAATATGGGCCCGATGCATAACTACATCAGTAAATTGATTTCAAAGTTCATAAGTGTTATTTAACGCTTTGCAAATCAATAAAAATGTTGACCTCTCAAAAGATTCAGTAACTTCTACGTGATCCTGAAAAGGGGTCATCGATTGAAAAAATAGCTAATTACTAAATAAAGATAAGAAAACTTAGAATCATGTTTTTCCTAGGGGCAAACGTCCGTAAAACCTGGAGGAGGAGGCTTCCATAGGTAAGCGGAGACTCTCGCTCAGTCTAGGGGTATAAATAAAGTGTCTTGTGTCATACACATGAGTTTCTTTGTCCTTCTGCAATTTCATTAGCGTTTACAGAGACATGCGCAACCTTTTCCTGTTCGGGAGTCTCTTCGCAGATTTCTTTCCTTTCTCTGCCGGTTTCTAGATCTGGCATAAATAGTCTAGTAAAAGGCAGAGTGCAGGATCCAGCAGCTATGGCAGCTCCGGCTACCATGAAAGCATCCTGATATGATCCAGTTTTCTCAAAAATGTACGCTAGAAGAGAACGAATAGGAAACAAATGAAACTGACTTCATCAAAAAACATTTAAAAATGCATTGGAAACAAAGAAACCCCTGATAGAAATAATGGTTCATGTTTATTTTGAATTAGTCTTCCACTTTACCACAACTTATAGCGTATGTCTTTGGCTTTTGATGGCCAGGATTGAACTTCAAAAAATTAAGCCAACTTTCTCAAGTTTAACCCTCTTTGATAAGCTTTAGATTTATGGGAATGGTTACAATGCAAATAGGCGGTTAAGCTACAAAGTAAAACGTACCTGCTAAAGGAGCTCCACATATTATAGGAAGAGATAAAACTCCATACAAGGACCCTAAACCTTGTGGTAGCAAATTAGGTCCGACTACATCACTAGTAGTGATGGCTTGAAGCAAAACAAAACAGCCGTCAAACGTTCCAAAGCTAACAGCATATAATATGAGCCCAGTGTAATCTTGTACCAGCGGACATAGCATGCATGTAACAGCCATCATCACAAAGCAAACCTGACAGAAAAAAGCAACATCTTTTACTATATGGTTGAACCTGCGGGCGAGCAAAAAGAAGCGAATCCTGCATTCTGATTTGCTAAAGCCCGCTTGGGATTTTCCGCGTTGGTCCCGCAATTAAAAGTTCCCTTTTTGGGCGTTATCCAGCCGAACAAGCTTAGTCATTGCTGTATTTGCACTGATGGTGGATCGGCAGATGTCTTGAGTTGTTCGTTTTAAAAAGAAAAGAAATTGTAATTTGATAAAGACTGGCTACAATTAACAACTACTTAACCAGTCTATGAACTGATCCTGATTTGCAAATACCTTTCTTGGCACGAAAACGTATCTCTACTTAATTTCAGTCTCATGCGTTCATTACTAAAGTACCAAATTGTCCATTAGAAACTTTAAGCAGCAACATTCACATGGTTACATATTAGTAAGTGAAAACATTTCCTTACATACCTGTAAAACGTAGAAACGATTAACTCTTGGGTGATTGAGCACAAGGCCAAAGAGAACACGTGACAGTGTAGAAGCAATGGAAAGGTAGCCTATTAGCAAAGAGGCCTTAGACTCGGGTACTCCAAGAATCTCAGCGAAATTGGACTGAAGAAAAAAAAAATGATCAGAGGACCATTTCGAGGCCACCTTGAAATCAGCTAGAATTATGAAACAGTTAGTGCAAGATTAGGTTGCGTTCTCGTAAAGTCGAAAGCGATTAAAGTCGAACACGATTATTTCTACATTGTAACATTTGAAGAAAGCTAATAACTAGGAACTATACTGTCATTAAGCTTTCAATTGCGTTCCATAAGGGGGTGTGTGCGGGACATGAAAGCTCTTCAGTAGTAGTTCGTTCTCAGGTGAAAAACGAGACCTAAAATTACCAGCCAGATGCCATAAGCGCGAAACTACAGGAGGCTCACTGCATGTTCGATGTATGAAGGTATGTTGTGACGTGTGCCATATTGGTTCAGAGTATGCACCCTCTTGCCAGGAGCCTTCCATTGACGAACGACTGGATCATCCAATGATAGTACCTAACGTTTATGGTTTCGACTCTCGCTAACCCTTAAAAAGCCAGAAACAGTCTATTCATGAGATGCTGCTCGCGACTTTCGCGTGCGCTGGGACTGTATATAATGCTCGCATTTCTCGGACCATTCAAGTTAATTTCACACCACACTCTTATTTATGGATTATTCTTAAAAAATTACTCTTCCCCTAGGTTTGGCAGTGAAAAGATAGAGTGATAAACCTTTCAGTAAATATAGTTTATCTACGTTTCCTTACCAAGTGGATGAAAGGAACAAAGTAGCCAAAGAACAGTAGCGACATGGATACAACCCAAAACTATCTTTTAACGGTAACGCGAAGTTCAAGCCAAGGTTCAGTCGATGGCTTCAGACGGGAAAGGTTGCAGAGATTTGCGACCTTTGATTCGCTCTCGGTGCAAAGGCGTCTTGAAGCAGGATAACGAATGGAAAGGAGAACTATCGTGTGTTACCTAGGCGGAATTTGGAGGCGATTGGAGCAGTTGGAGGGAAGTTACCGCCGTTTTCCTTTGGTGGATCAGCCGGCCGCTTCACTGGAGTGCCCAACCTTTAGAGAGAAAACCGTTTGCATAAAAACCATAAAACGGCCACAAATAGGCCCGTGGAACTCACAGGAGAGACGTAACACACATTTTAAGTAAGGTTAGCTGTTTTTTTTTTTTTTATTGAAATCCTTTCATTTTCGTAGGTTACAGAAACGATAGGTTTTTTTCCCATACAAATCCTTATATTTCGAATGTTACGCAACAATGCCAATGTTTGCCGATGCTCATATTTCGAGCTTGAGCTACCTGTGGGAATATAACAGTTTTGATTTTGAGAATTTCGCAGGTTTGCACCCCCTACATAGCAAATACCTAGATCAGCTGCGTACATGAAAATCACATTTCATCACTACCTAATTTAACTTATCAACAGCCCAATCAAACCTTATCGCACTAATCATATCATATCACCTAACAGATCCGGGGGGACCCGCCCCCTCCACAACACAGGGGAGGAGAGGTGGGAAATATTCTCAACCATGAGAAAAGCTTTGTGGTACGAGTGAAGAAGCAGTTAGTCTGAATCGATTATATCTCCAGAAAAAAGATGTCCAAGTGATAGAGATTTTAACGATACAGTCTATTCATGGGGGCTTGCCCTAGTCTGGGATAGATCTTCGAGAGTTGACCACCTTTTGAACTCCTGGGGAAAAATTTTCTTCATATTGCTCATACAGAGTTCATTGCGCCTGTCCTCTAGTTAATAGAGTCTAGCTTACTGAGTATTATACTTTAGTGCCGCGTAGGGGTAGGTCACGAAGAGGGCTAATCAAGAAGCGATAAGATATGATAAGATATTGTTTAGGAAATGAATAGAAATGATTAGGTGATAGCTGCGTATGACGTATAAAGTAACGATTGGGTATAATAAGCTAGTAGACATCATTAGCCAATGACGGGTCAGTCTCTCTCAACCTCGTTCCCAAGGCCCTCTCCTACTCGACGAGTAGAGAAGAGGACCCTTTAAAGTGTCCTCAAATACAGCAGGGCGACGAAACTTGCGATTCATAAATTGTCTTGTGTCATACACATGAGTTTCTTTGCTCTTCCCCGGCCGCAATTCCATTGGCTTTTGCAGAGCCATGCGCAGTTTGTTCTTTCCCAGAAGTCTCTTCGCGGATTTCTTTCCTTTCTCTGCCGGTTTCTAGATCTGGCATAAATAGTCGAGTAAAAGGAAGAGTGCAGGATCCAGCAGCTATGGCGGCTCCGGCTACAAAGAAAGCATCCTGATATGATCCAGTTTTCTCAAAAATATACGCTGGAAGAGAACGAATATGAAACAAACGAAAAGTTTAATTTAATTTTGAGCGACTCTGCATATGATATTTATACTTTGACTGGTGTCCGTGTGTCCAGTGAGGCAATACCATTTTCAAAGAAAGTGCAGGGCACCGTATAAAACAGTTTATCGTAGGTATTCTAACAACAGCATTACGTTTGGTGCGGCCTGAAAGGCCAATATTATTAAAATGTCCAAACTATAAAAACCGCTGTAAACTTAAGTCGGCTACCACGTGCCGATGCAGTACGTTATAAAGGGCAAAAACTTTTCGTTCTACACGTGATTCTTTAAGCAAATTAAACTTTTATCTCCTCTGTGGGACCAGCGCCAAAAAACTGTAGACAAGATGATTTAAGGATTGAGAATCCACGAAAATGTTTCATGGTTGTTCAGTCCCAAAGCCTCTTTTTTGGACAACGTCCTCTAGCTTTTAGCTACAAAGTAAATTGGTTGTTAAACTTAAAGCAAACCTATACCTGCCAGGGGTGGTCCAAATATAACAGGAAGTGACATAACTCCATACAAAGTTCCTAAGGCTTGTGGTAACCTATTACGTCCAACTACATCACTGATCGTGATGGCGATGAGCAAAATGAAACATCCGTCGAACACTCCAAAGCCAAGAGCATATAATATGAGCCCGGTGTAATCCCGTGCCAGCGGACATAGTGTACATGTGATAGCCATCATAACAAAGCAAACCTGGAAAACATCGAAAAACATCGATCATTGCGGCTAACGGCATCGTGTTCGGTAATAAGCTCTTGCGAATTACTCAGATTGACATAACATAAGACTTAGTAAATGTAATAATCATTTGAGCGGTCTTAAATGCTGGAGTGATTCACACTAGAATTTTTCTTGCCATCATAACTGATGTCGATCTTCGATGCATATGTGTTAACGCGAGACGAGTGTCCATAATCGCCATAGTAAAGAAAGAAGAACATCACTAATAAATACTATAAGATCTCCATACATACCTGTAAAACGTAGAAACGATTCACTCTAGGGTGGTTGAGCATAAGGCCAAAGAGAACACGTGACAAGGTTGAAGCAATGGAAAGAAAGCCTATTAGCAAAGAGGCTTTAGACTCAGGTACACCAAGAATCTCAGAGTAATTAGGCTGAAAATGTAATAAAGTATTTAGAGCACCTTTTGAGGCCACCTAAGAATACATTTCAGGTAGAACAAGAGTGTGGAACTGAGAAATTGTCAGTTTAACTATCAAAAGCTAGGGGAACACAGGAAACACAGGATTGCCCAAGATATGGTTACGTTCGACGTTAGGAGAACGCAATCGGTTTTCTACAATGGAACAGTTCAAGAAAGTTACTAAGAAGCTTAGTCCACTTCAGCTAAGCAGTTTATTGAACTCCACACTAAGGCTTTAACAGTGTGTGTATGACATGAAAAGCTCTTGTCCATGTATTGATTCTTTAATTAATAGCAAGTCAGAGAACATAAAAGATTCTCTTGTTCATAGGCATTCTTTGTTCTGCGATATTTTGAGAGAGATTTTTTTGTTAAAAGAGTCCTGCAAGTACCTGCCGGATCCTCTAACCACTGACAAACAGGAAAATCATGATTACTGAGAACGGTATGTTGTGATATGCGCCATATAAGAACCTTTGTAGGTCACGAGTCTCCCAAACCTAAACAGCGTAACATAACGGATTCAATGAGAGTACCTGCAATTCATGGTTTCGTTAACGCGCTAAGAACGTGTAGCCGTTCAACTGAAAACGATGAGCAGACAAATCATGTCATGGCGAAACTTTGCTGCGTAATTTTTCATGAGTTTCGAGCCTTTTTGGAATTAAGGAACAAATTCCGATTATGCATATCTCTTATGTTTGAGGAAACAAGCATTCAATCATTTTATAATATCTACCATTCCTCACCAAGTGAATGAAGGGAATAAAGTAGCCAATCTGTAGCAGTGATATGGATACAACCAAAAACACAAACGGCTTTATCTTCCACACCGACAAGTCAAACAGCTTGGCTCTCTCTTTTGATTCTGCGTGTGCGCGATTATACTTTGCAGGGAGTGGGCGGTAGAATAATGCACTGACAAAAATGAGAAAGGCGAATCCACTGAGAATTCGTAGCAAGATTTTCCAGCCGAGGTTTGACAAAATGAGGTGGTAAAAGGGTCCCATTGCCAGTGCACCAACACCACTTCCACCAGTAACAATACCATTGGCTAGCGCAAGTCTCCTCTTGAAGTACTGACCTGAAAAGATATTGTGAAATGCAATTAAATTGGTCGAAAAGCTTTGAATGAGGAAACAAGTATTCAGTCCAAAATATTATCACATATTATGCTCAGATCAACTGTGAATTTATTCAGAGCATATTCATAGTCTCAGTCCATGAATCACTGTGCCGGTCATTAGATTGAAGTTGGCACAATCGAAATTTCCTGCAATTTATCTTAGAGGGACTGGGACTGGGTTGTTAAAACGGTCGCCTATTCAACAAGGAAACAACGGTAAAGACATTTTTCCCCTCCTGAAAGCAGGAACTGAGAAAGCGGAAAGTTTGTCATGAAAGAGCTCTTAACTGGAGATCATTTTCGTTCCTTACAATCCTTTCTCAGGAGACGACGACTCTTTTCCTGCATGAAAACAGCAAAAACGCAATTGGTTGAGTCCTCCAAGGAAATACGCAGACCTTAGACAAATATGGGGTGGAAAAAGGGTAGGGGGACTGCGGGGGAGATAAAGTTTAAAACATTATTTATTTACTGTGAAATGTCGACCTCTACTCAACGAACCTCACCTAATACAAATGTAGTAGTAGCATAGCTTAAAGAAGAACCAAAACCCCAGACGACACTGTATGTGAAGTAGATGAAGTAGACACTATTGGCAAATGACGTGATCAAAAAACCAAAGACAGCAATGAGACCACCCGCTGCAGCTACGAGGCGACAACTGAATCTTTGACACAAACTGCTCGCTACTGGGCCGAAAAGGAAGTTTACACCAAACGCTATGGAACCAATCCATGCTGGAACGTGAAAAACAGAATGCAATCATATAGATAACCATCGGCCCTGATAGAATGTAGTGTTAACCTTTTAAGTCCCAAAAGTGACATCAATTTTCTTCTAACAAAACAATGCATAATCAAGAGAAAAAGTTATGAGAATAGACCTTTTTACCGATACAGCAGCCATATTGAATTAATTGGATTTAAGGAGTACTATGGGATACCCCGGGGGCATGAGCACGATCCGATATACTCGCAACAGTATTTACGCGCGCTTTTCGGGCCAATTTTTCTTTACGTTTTCCTAGGAAAAGATTGTAATGGGAAAAAAGATCGTCGTGCCGTGTTTGGATGTAATAATGAACGCCTTTGTCCCAAGAAATATACAGCGAAGTTATCTTTTTGCCCGAAAAGCGCGCGTAAGTACTGAGCGAGTGCCCCCTGGGCATCCCATAATACTCCTTAAATCTAATAAATTCAATATGGCCGCCGTATCGGTAAAAAGGTCTATTAACAAAATGATCACCAATGGGAAAATGCTTTGAACGTTTGTTAAATTCTCTCAAATATAGTGAAACCCCGCCTTACGGTCACCACGTTAATACGGCCAATTTTTTTTTTTTGGCCCATTGGTGTTCCACTGTTATCAGGCTTTAAGGAAATGTATTGAGATCAGTCTGGAGAATTTGGATGTGGATATTGGGCGTTAAAGAGTTAATACCATGAGGGGGAGAGGAGAAGCTTCATTTCCCATATAGAAATAGACAGTGTCGGGAAAACGAGAGAAATAATGTCCTTGACAAGTGCTTGAGGGCAAAGTGTCTCAACTAATTTTAACGCCGATCAGTTGTTGCTATCGGCTGGCCCCAGAACAATCCTGATCAATGAGCTGCAAAAGGTCATCCTATTGGGAACTGCGCACACACTAAAAAGATTTCTGTCCATCCAGTAAACATACCACCTCTAGCACCTCAAGACCACCAAGGAATGGGCTCGGTTCTAAGACAGTACCAAAAGCAATTTATAGCGCTAGGAACAACAATAATTTTGAATAACAATAACAATAATTATGATTATGATAATAATAATAATAATAATAATAATAATCATAATAATAATAATAATAATAATAATAATAATAATAATAGTTGTAGAAAACACTCCTGCACAGTTTGAATTCGTCTTTTTACTAGATTCACTAGAACAAAATTACAGCAAAAAAAAAAAGAAAAGAAAAATGCAGAATTGATAAACGCGAACCGAAAACTTTCCAAAAACGATAACTTAAAATACAACAAATGACTAAGAAAGCGAGCCAAAAATACAGGAAAAACTATACTTACAAGATCTGTACGGCAACTCCGGATACAACTAAGCGACTGATTTACATGGACCAAAAAATAAAACTTCATACTATTAAAACTAGAGTGAAAACAATAAACCTAATGAAGTTACGAAAATTGAAAATAACGGTTACGTAACGCGACGCCGTGACCCTGAACTACAGAAAGAATACGCATATGAAAAAAGGCTAACAAAAAACTACTCCAAGCGCGATAACAAAGGTACTAATAATTAAACTAACTTTACGCAACGCAAAACATGAAAAATAAAGAATAAGAAAAAACTCGCAATCTCTTGTGGCTACAATAATAATAATAGTAATAATTATAACAATACAAAAGCAGTTTTCTCAACAGCACTCCGTCGGTTAAAATTTAGGTTACGTCTTGTTACGGCTTTTGACAGTCTGCCCAGAATCAGGTATTTAGAAATTAGAAAAGCTATTTTTCTTCGAAGTTTTTTCTTTTTTCCTCCAGTCAAAGGGGTCATCAGTCATCACAAACTAACCTTGTCGGAGTAAAGGGAAAAATGATTAAAACATAGGAACTTGAATTCACTAGAGGTAGACACGTACTAATTATGCGGCAATAACATTTTTTAAAGTTCTCTGCAAAATCCATATTCGCACAAATGCTACAAGGGCACACTGGTCTACAGGGTTTTGAGGCGCGGGTTTCGCTTTCCACGCTCGCCCCCGGCGCAACGCTTGTTGAGCAGACCCCAGCAGCCATGTTATGAGAACCCCTTGGTATTTTTAGTTTTTTGTTTAGAATACGAAAAGCTTAAATGAAACAGGATGTCAGATAGAACAAAACAAAGAAGCAAACAATACATGTAAAGGAGATATTAAGTAAGTGGTCCAGTTTGGCTCTCAATAGCTTATCGACTTGAAAAAAGACTACTCCACCTGAGGGAAAGACTCGCTCTACGCAAGCTAACCTTTGGTGAGCAGAAGTTTGTCTCCGGGGATCATCATTATCAGCCTTTCCGGCATGGCTTTTGGCATTTACGATCGAAGTCGTTCGGTTCGCTGATTTTCGCGTAGTTGGCTTGTTTACTTCCTCTTGGAGACATAAACAAGCCATCTATAAGAATGACAGCGACGCAAAAAGACTCAGCACCTTCTAAAAGCCTTGCCGGAAAGAAACGTCTGCCCGCAGAGGCAGACTCGAGCAGTCTGATATCATGGTATATTTCCTTTGGGCTGTACCACAGACTGTGTATTTTGATATTAACAAATATATATTTTTAAATTTATGTTCCAGATAAATTATTTTTAATTGCTACGTAAATAAAAAAAAATGCTATCATGATACAGGAAATCACCATTGGTATGCAGGAATCCAAAACAAGTTGTTAAGGCAATAATCAAGTGTCACAAGAAGCATACCTTAAAATGCGACTAAATTAGTTTAAGAAATTATTCTAAAGTTGCGTACATAGTAGCATACAACTGCGTTAAGATAGTTTACCTGTATCTGCAGGATCTGCCCTTAAGTCCTTCATGAGGTAAGTGTATAAGATACCAAAGTTGTTGTGAATACCCATGATGATAAACTGGCAAATCGCCGCTGCGATGCAAATAATCCAACCATATCCACCGTCGGGACATTCGCGATCCACGCATATCTCTACCGTCCCGACTTCATACTTTTCCTTTTTGTTTCTGACCATTTGGTCTCTTATTTTCATCATTTTGGGTTAAAACTCCGTTCAGTTTTTGCGTTGTTAACTCAAACACGTCCACGCAAGACTCACACAACCAAGGATAAAAGTTCGCTTGCGCGCACGCGATATCTTAAACAATGGGCCGTGCCGACACGAGATATATATATAGCTGCAAATAATTTGATATGCTGGCTCGTTTTCCTTTTATCTCACGATAGTCACACTATTGACCTAAGGTAAGGTATATTTGATTTCTTTTAAGGGCGGAAAAAACGAGTAAGAGAGCTTTGAACGAGACTCTTTTTAAAAGTCAATGAAAACGACTTGGCTTTAAAGTTTTTTTAGTGTGGATTGAAATAATTGTCAGTGACTCCGACTTCAGATCTATTCATCGAGAAACTGAGAAATTACACTTTCAAGAAACTCACAAAACATCTGTTGATAACCGATCACCAAAATAATGCGCGAGAGTGTCTAGACATCAGGAATTTTATTTTCGCGGTAACCAAACAAAATTAAATATACCTTCAGGATGCGATACAAATGCAATCGTCTATTTGAAACAAATAATAGCAGGATTGAGACAAAAATCCGGATGACAACAGGATATTCTTTTGGGGGGGCGGGGTGTGTTTTTTGGGGGGTGGGATGATAAGTGGTAGACTGGCAAGTGGAGATCAGAAACTTACGCTTGAAGTGGTCCCACTGCCCCCCAGGGGAGAAATCCCTTGTATAAGCCATATTGTCCATATAGGTATATGCCCAACCTCGTCCACAGGGCTGGCTTTTGCGTCGTTTTGGTCTGAAAAGGGGTATAGACTTTACTCATGAACGTATTTATCGTTTCAGTTCCAAATGAATAAGAAAGAAAAGGAAATGCTCGAATTCGAGTGGATTTTAAGAAATCTTTTTAGGTGGCGTTCTAATCTAAGTAATGATGACATAATTTCGTAGGGGCCAGGTCTGAAAACGGGTGAAAAAAATGACACTTTTTCACGGTCTGGAATAGGGTCAGGATTTGGAGAACCGGTCGGCACACCCCCACCAAGAATTCCCAGGACTACTCCCCGGGCTTTACTGACACTTCACTGATTGATTCCGATAGCTTTAAAATTTCACCTTCTTATTCCATTTCAATTACTTTTTATTTAGTATATATTTTTTGGAGAATCGGTTCGTTTATCTTGGCCTATTGTTTGTTTTGATTTTAAGAAAAAGACCTTAAAACAACAACAAAGCATGAATAAAGCTTTTTGAAGCCATTAAGCATTTTGGGAGATTGCTGGGAAAAATATATCTGTTCCTCACTCCCAGAAAGACTGATGGAAGAGTTCCCAGCCAGCAAGGTGCATCTACACTCTGCAACCTGACTTAATGGGACGTTTCCCAGCAGCAGACGTATGTCCAGACATTACTGGTCAGTTTGGGCGTGGTCATAGGGAAAAATTCAGACCTTCACTGGCGGGGAGGGGAGCGTTACGTAGAAAAATGGGTGTGACCTAACGGCGACATTCACCCCTTCAGCCGCGAGCGGGTGGGGGGGGGGGTAGTTTATGACAAATAACCCATAGCAGCTATTCTACACATCAAATCCTCTCAGACACAATGAATTATCTTTCTTCCCAGCAACGTTTCCAGCAAACATTTGCCTGAAGAACAGTGAGATATTTTGAGGAACAGATCCATTGGGTGCCCCTGAGCTATGTCAGTCTTCAATCTTTTCAAGACAGGAAAACACCTTTATTCTTTCTTGGTCTTCAGCGCTACCTTATTCAGTTTAAACATAACTGGCTCTCCTATAAATTGCAACATATACTGCCACGTTATTTCGTCTACATGCGCAGCTCACCTGACCGTCATCGATTCGTTAAGATCAAGAGAGCCTTTATCCTCTATTGTTAAGATCGATTCGTAAGGTTGGAAGAGGTATCCGCCGATAAGAAGACTTACTTGTATCCTCTTTTTGTAGCCTACGAGTAAGGTCTCCATTTGGGTAGTCGCGAGAAGTCACGTGCGAGGGGTACGCGAAAGGAGACGCCGCTCACTCGCGTGTCTCTCGCGGCTCGCAGGCTACTTACCTGTACTGCTTTCGAAAGGGTGTGGGTAGTGGTTAAAAATTTGAAACCTCTGATTATCTACTTCATAAAAATTAAGAATTGGAGGCTAGTGTTAATCAGTCAATATGGGCCCGATGCATAACTACATCAGTAAATTGATTTCAAAGTTCATAAGTGTTATTTAACGCTTTGCAAATCAAAAAAAATGTTGACCTCTCAAAAGATTCAGTAACTTCTACGTGATCCTGAAAAGGGGTCATCGATTGAAAAAATAGCTAATTACTAAATAAAGATAAGAAAACTTAGAATCATGTTTTTCCTAGGGGCAAACGTCCGTAAAACCTGGGGGAGGAGGCTTTCATAGGTAAGCGGAGACTCTCGCTCAGTCTAGGGGTATAAATAAAGTGTCTTGTGTCATACACATGAGTTTCTTTGTCCTTCTGCAATTTCATTAGCGTTTACAGAGACATGCGCAACCTTTTCCTGTTCGGGAGTCTCTTCGCAGATTTCTTTCCTTTCTCTGCCGGTTTCTAGATCTGGCATAAATAGTCTAGTAAAAGGCAGAGTGCAGGATCCAGCAGCTATGGCAGCTCCGGCTACCATGAAAGCATCCTGATATGATCCAGTTTTCTCAAAAATGTACGCTAGAAGAGAACGAATATGAAACAAATAAAACTGATTTCATCAAAAAACATTTAAAAATGCATTGGAAACAAAGCAACCCCTGATAGAAATCATGGTTCATGTTTATTTTGAATTATTCTTCCACTTTACCACAACTTATAGCGTATGTCTTTGGCTTTTGATGGCCAGGATTGAACTTCAAAAAATTAAGCCAACTTTCTCAAGTTTAACCCTCTTTGATAACCTTTAGATCTTATGGGAATGGTTACAATGCAAATAGGCGGTTAAGCTACAAAGTAAAACGTACCTACTAAAGGAGCTCCACATATTATAGGAAGAGATAAAACTCCATACAAGGATCCTAAACCTTGTGGTAGCAAATTAGGTCCGACTATATCACTAGTAGTGATGGCTTGAAGCAAAACAAAACAGCCGTCAAACGTTCCAAAGCTAACAGCATATAATATGAGCCCAGTGTAATCTTGTACCAGCGGACATAGCATGCATGTAACAGCCATCATCACAAAGCAAACCTGACAGAAAAAAGCAACATCTTTTACTATATGGTTGAGCCCGCGGCGAGCAAGATGAAGCGAATCCTGCATTCTAATTTGCTAAAGCCCGCTTGGGATTTTCCGCGTTGGTCCAGCAATTAAAAGTTCCCTTTTTGGGCGTTATCCAGCCGAACAAACTTGGTCATTGCTGTATCTGCACTGATGGTAGATCGGCAGATGTCTTGAGTAGTTCGTTTTAAAAAGAAAGGAAATTGTAATTTAAAGACTGGCCACAATTAACAACTACTTAACCAGTCTATGAACTGATCCTGATTTGCAAATACCTTTCTTGGGTCGAAAAGGTATCTGTACTTAATTTCAGTCTCATGCGTTCATTACTAAAGTATCAAATTGTCCATTAGAAACTTTAAGCAGCAACATTCACATGGTTACATATTAGTAAGTGAAAACATTTCCTTACATACCTGTAAAACGTAGAAACGATTAACTCTTGGGTGATTGAGCACAAGGCCAAAGAGAACACGTGACAGCGTAGAAGCAATGGAAAGGTAGCCTATTAGCAAAGAGGCCTTAGACTCGGGTACTCCAAGAATCTCAGCGAAATTGGGCTGAAGAAAAAAAATGATCAGAGGACCATTTCGAGGCCACCTTGAAATCAGCTAGAATTATGAAACAGCTAGTGCAAGATTAGGTTGCGTTCTCGTAAAGTCGAAAGCGATTAAAGTCGAACACGATTTATTTCTACATTGTAACATTTGAAGAAAGCTAATAACTAGGAACTATACTGTCATTAAGCTTTCAATTGCGTTCCATAAGGGGGTGTGTGCGGGACATGAAAGCTCTTCAGTAGTAGTTCATTCTCAGGTGAAAAACGAGACCTAAAAATCCCAGCCAGATGCCATAAGCGCGAAACTACAGGAGGCTCACTGCATGTTCAATGTATGAAGGTATGTTGTGACGTGTGCCATATTGGTTCAGTGAATGCACCCTCTTGCCAGGAGCCTTCCATTGACGAACGACTGGATCATGCAATTACAGTACCTAACGTTTATGGTTTAGACTCTTGCTAACCCTTAAAAAGCCAGAAAGACTCTATTCATGAGATGCTGCTCGCGACTTTCGCGTGCGTTGGGACTGTATATAATGCTCGCATTTCTCGGACCACTCAAGTTAATTTCACACCACACTCTTATTTATGGATTATTCTTAAACAATTACTCTTCCCCTAGGTTTGGCAGTGAAAAGATAGAGTGATAAACCTTTCAGTAAATATAGTTTACCTACGTTTCCTCACCAAGTGGATGAAAGGAACAAAGTAGCCAAAGAACAGTAGCGACATGGATGCAACCCAAAACACGAACGGCTTTATTTTCCACACGGACAAGTCAAACAGCTTGGCTCTCTCTTTTCGGCCTGTGTGGGCGCGTTTATACTTGGCAGGGAGGGGACGGTAGAGTAGAGCGCTGACAAACATGAGAAAGGCGAATCCAGAAAGAATTCTTAGCAAGATTTTCCAGCCGAGGTTTGACAGGACGAGATGATAAAAGGGTCCATTGCTATCGCTCCGATACCACTTCCGCCAGTAATAATACCATTGGCTAAAGCAAGATTCCTGTCGAAGTACTGACCTGTATGAACATATTATAAAATGCAGTTAGAACCAAGGCCCTGATTGAGGAAATATCTTCTCTGTAAACTATTCATAGTTTAGGAAGTCCCTGAAATATAGCATGCAAAGTCAACTGAACAAAATGACATTAGCTAAGAGCCACTTTGATGACTGATAAGGATAAAAACTGTTTTAGGAGTTCAGAACCGATATACTATTAACTGTGGAATAAAAAAATGTGAAAGATGTTAATCTCACCTATCACAAATGTTGTTGTAGCATAGCTTAAAGAAGAACCAAAACCCCAAACGACACTGTACGTGAAGTAGATGACGTAGACACTATTAGCAAATGACGTCATCAAGAAACCGAGGACACCTATAAGACCACCAATTGCTGCTATAAGCCGACAACCAAATCTTTCACACAAATTGCTGGCTATTGGACCGCCAAAGAAGGTTACACCAAATGCTATGGAACCAACCCAAGCTGAAACATGAAAAATCGAATTCAATCGCTGATAATAACCATCGCCTAAAATAATTTAGTGATAAATACAGTGCAAAAGATCATACAGCGTAACCCAATGTCACCATTTTGGTGTACCCTCTTTTCTTTTTGTAAGAATGTTGTTTTTTCAGCCCAGGCTGAATATTCTTATTTTTGCTGCCGATTTTAGGCCGAAAATATTCTAGTACTATCGCTAAATTGTAACCTCTGACCTTTCCGTTTTAGAATATATTAGGCTATGAAGTGGAGTTAACAGTAATGGTTTCGTTGTTTTTCTTCTTGGTGGTTAGTTTTGCCGTTTAGAAATAATTCTCGGTTAAGTAAAAAACATATGATTGTGTTGTATTAACAGATTTTCAACGCACAAAATTATATCCTTTCCAGCCTTAGGTTTATTCTCGTATTCTTAAGATTCTGCAAATCTCAGCCTCGATATTCTTATAAAATGATATTCTTACAGAAAACAAAAGAGTACATACATCTGCACGTCGATGTACGGTAAATTCCTTCATTTGAGGAAGTTACATAGCATTACAAAATCTAACTTTGTGGCAGAAAACAGTATCTGTTAAGAGATTACTTCATAGACTCTACAATGGAGGTAACTCAAAGAGGAATGGTTTTCGATTTAAAAAGTTGCCCAGGAATCAAACAGCTTTCCTCTTGTCTACTCCTTGTTATGACTTTAAAATGCTTTCTTTTTTTTTAGCAACCCTTAGCACAAACTTATACCTTTTCGGGCTGTTTGAGGAAAATAATTGAAAACGCAGGAACTTGGACTGAGAACCGGGTGAATATTTCGTTATGATGCAGTATCTAGCATAATTTAATGAGGGCTTCGTTGGTCATGATATCTATAAATAAAATTCCTCGATATTTTTCAAGTTCTTGTTTGGGACAAGCCAGAATGAAACAGGATGTTTGGCTCGGAAAAGAGATTATGCAAACGCGATATTACGTGAGGAGCCATGCCTTAATTCACACGCACGGTTGATAGCGGAGCTCTCGCGCGCGAAGCGCGCCAGCGGAGCACCATGGGTAAGAAAATTTGGTAAACTATCCATCCGAGAAAATTTGGTTATGACGTAGCGTACGCCCGCCCGCACACCAGTACACACACTTCATGTAATCCGATGTCAAGTGTCACACTTGTCAGGACCGAGAAATAAATAACAACGGAGACTAATGTCGTTGGAAGAAAAACATGAAAATTATTTAGCGGCGGTTATATTAGAAAATGAAGAATGCTAGCGGCTACTAATGTGAAAAAGGAGCGGCAGTGAAAAAATAGAATGAACAGGAACACAAACATTTCTTCCATAAAACGCGTAAATAGGAAGCTAAAAGAAGTTTCACGTTAGTCGTGTAAAACAACGGTAAGGAAATGTACAAAAAAAAAAACTGCTGCACGTGCAGAGTTGTTTTTTTGCTAATTAGAAAAAAAAGTGTGCTGCACGTGCAAAGTTGTTTTTTGCTAATTAGATCTATTGTTGTTGTTTTTAGCATTCTCGTTGCTTTCAACTTGTCTTTAGAATTCATGGATTTTATATTTTCTCTGAGGAATCTATAAATATTAAAGGGAGCTTCGCCTTTAGCCCTGGCTAAATCTATATTAAAAAGTTATGTAATCATGCACTCTCAGCTTGTTCGTCGCCTATTGAGAGGAGGAAAAGAAGGTTTTAGGTTCCCTTAAACAACACGCGTGACGCTTTGATTCCAAAGTTTTATGGATGACAGAACATTCTGTGACAAGTTCGTGGACCTATTTTTAATATCTTCACGACTTTTTGCCCCAATACCCTACGCCGGGATCAGGATCAAGGAACTTTTTTTTAAAGCTGTTACACAGATTGTATTAGATGAAGAAGGGAAAAAATGGATACTACAAATATTGAATTTGCAATTTCTACTGAAAGAAATCAAGAATTACTTAGGATAGTTACCGGTAAATCATAATGGATAGGTAGTGGAAATTTCAATTTTTATGCAGGAAATCCAAAGTGAGGAATTGAAAAACACAGACATTTTAACTTTAGAACCAAATTCTTTTTTTATAAGAATGTTTTTTTTTTTCCAGCCCAGGCTGAATATTCTTAGTTTTCTGCCAATTTTATTTCAAAAATATTCTTGTTATTATTCTTAACTTATATTGTATAGCTGATGACATTTTCGTTTCAGAATGTATTGCATGGTATTAATTATAGTTAGTGTAGGATTTTTTCGTTTTGTTGGCTAGTTTAGCCGTTTAGATAAAGTAATAAGTGAAAAACATATAATTGTATTGTATTTCAACCCACAATATTTAAATCCCTCTGAAAATCTCAGCTTCGGGTTTATTCTTATAATATTCTTGAAATTTCGCTACTTTCAGCCTCGATATTCTTATAAAATGCATTATAAAAAAAAAAGTGTATATTGAAGTCACCTAGGGTTATAGCGAAAAAAATTGCAATTATAATAACTCACTTGTATCTGCAGGATCTGCCTTTAAATCCCTCATGAAGTAAGTGTATAAGATTCCAAAGTTGTTGTGAATACCCATGATGATAAACTGGCAAATCGCCGCTGCGATGCAAATAATCCAACCATATCCACCGTCGGGACATTCCTTTTCCGTGCAAATCTCTATTGCCGTGACTTCAAGCTTTTTTGTCTCATTTCTGGCGATGATCTTGTTCAGTAGTTTTTTCATTTTGGCTTTAAGGGTTCGCCGCTCGGTTGATCGTTAGCCTGCTTTTACTAAAGACTCACAAGGAACCAACAGGTGTCGAAAACAAAGATAAACGTCGTTCAAATGCGCTCAGAGAGATATCATGAACGATGGTATGCTTAACATGAAATACAGCCGATAAAAAGCCTTGATCGTAACAAATTTGAGACGAGTATCAATAGCGTGCACGTCGTGGAAAAGTGGTGTGAAAAGTGGTGTGAAAAGTATTAATAAATAGTGATTGCAAGAAAAAAAAGCTGATTGGACAGTGAAAGTGATGATCATGCTAATTTCTCATGTGGAGAGTCAGAGGTGACCCTTCAACAATACACAGCTGACCAATAAATGTACGCTATCAGTAAGAACAAAAAGAAAAACAACAACAATTTCAAGCACCCATCACCCATCGGCAAGGAAATTCTCTATCAGCTGTGGAATTCTTGACCCGTTTCCTTTCTCACATTATTTTCAATATTTTTTCCCTAAAAACTTCCAACGATGGTGCCTCTATTGTATTTATACCATAATATCAGATCTATAGATACCATACTTTTTAATGTTTTCGCCATCTTCAACTTGGTGTCGTGGCAAATATGTTCACTTCATGAAGAATCGCGTTAAATGGCGTGAAACGCATTTTGCCAGTCTTGTTCCAGATGCAAAATATCGACATCAGAATCCACCCTCGGCCGCGTGCATAAAAAAAAAAAGCTTTTCTGGCAATTCAATCACCACTTCTCTACCTTGAAACAGCTCATTTGTTAGAAAAGAACACAAGGAACGTTTTTTAAGACCAAAAATTGAGTCTACGTCTTATTACTTTTTTTCTTTGACAGTCGGTGTCATGAGACTTGCCTAATCAATGTTATGATAGAGGGACTGATGTTTTAAAAGAGGTATTTGGGCGATAACCAGAGGAAAATTAGATACAAATCAGTTTATGCAGGATGTAAGCGATATAAAACGGGGATAAAACGATAGTCAAATGAAAGGAACAAAGGCGCCTGATGTAAAAAACACTTTTTAGGGAAAATTCATGAGGCAAGTTAGCTCAAAGAAAGGTTTCCCGTTCGTTAACGAGATCTTTTCGTGACTGAACTAATCAGCATTACGTAAATGGTCATCTCCACTCATTTAGTTTGCAGGCAGAACTCAGAACTATTACTGACGAGCTATTGTCATGTGCAAGTTACAGCGGCCAATAGTATTTGAACAACCCAATTTGATACCTTACGTAAAAGATAATACCAAATTGAGGAATATCTAGACTGATGTTGCTTTTCAAATTAGAGCTTATCTAATAATAGTCGAAAACCTTTGTTCCAACAGAAGGTTATTACACCTATATATGTCACGATCCCAAAGCACAGTGATGTTTTCCAAATACACAGAAAATCCGCTTTTATAGTCATGAAAATTCTTCCATAACAATCACTGATGCTTGTGTCGCTTGGGATTGTTAAGGTTAAACTACCAAGGACACCAATCCGCCACGTGAGTGGTGTGAATAGTGGTGCTGATGGCGAAAGAGGCCAAGCCTAAACCTGATTGGCCATGGGAAATCACGTTATTTGTAAAGTGGGATATTTAGGTCAAAACATTTACTTTTCTCTGACTCGCCACCTATTGAATCCGAAAGCTTTGAAAGTTAATCCTTTTTGTTATTGTCCTTTTAAGAGTGAGTAGGTGTTGGTTAACACACCTTTATCAGCCTCAAGAATCGATCAAGAAAGCAGTTCCATGAATCGTGTAATCGCAAAAAAATATTGCCAACTGCTTTTTTCTGCCTTAAGACAGCCATAGTACAGAGTTATTTTACTGAAGCGGACAGGCTCACCTGACCATCACGATTACATGCATCTGTGTAGTCGAGCTGTCCTTGTTTTGCAGAAGATATATGTGCTGAGATAAGTTGTGGACTTTACTTAGGATTGTCACCTCTGTAATAACTGAGAGTCTATTTTGAATACGGGGTCCGCTTAATAGGTTTCAGTGTAGCTCTTTCGCTGCATTAGTACATTACCTCCGTAAGGCTCATCTAACTTGATTACAAGGCCACTGGAATTTTACCTCGATATAACTCGTGATTAAAGCAGTTTTTGTAAGGGAGACAGAGTGATGTGCACACATCAAAGGGCTCGGAAAAGGACGGCGTCAAGAAACTCACAAAACATCTGTTGATAACCGATCACCAAAATAATGCGCGAGAGTGTCTAGACATCAGGAATTTTATTTTCGCGGTAACCAAACAAAATTAAATATACCTTCAGGATGCGATACAAATGCAATCGTCTATTTGAAACAAATAATAGCAGGATTGAGACAAGAATCCGGATGACAACAGGATATTTTTTTTGGGGGGGGGGCGGGGTGTGTTTTTTTGGGGATGGGATGATAAGTGGTAGACTGGCAAGTGGAGATCAGAAACTTACGCTTGAAGTGGTCCCACTGCCCCCCAGGGGAGAAATCCCTTGTATAAGCCATATTGTCCATATAGGTATATGCCCAACCTCGTCCACAGGGTTGGTTTTTGCGTCGTTTTGGTCTGAAAAGGGGTATAGACTTTACCCATGAACGTATTTATCGTTTCAGTTCCAAATGAATAAGAAAGAAAAGGAAATGCTCGAATTCGAGTGGACTTTTTAGTGAAATCTTTTTAGGTGGCGTTCTAATCTAAGTAATTATGACATAATTTCTTAGGGGCCAGGTCTGAAAACGGGTGAAAAAAATGACACTTTTTCACGGTCTGGAATAGGGTCAGGATTTGGAGAACCGGTCGGCACACCCCCACCAAGAATTCCCAGGACTACTCCCCGGGCTTTACTGACACTTCACTGATTTATTCCGATAGCTTTAAAATTCCACCTTCTTATTCCATTTCAATTACTTTTTATTTAGTATTTAGTTTTTAAAGAATCAGTTGGTTTATCTTGGCCTATTGTTGGTTTTGATTTTAAGAAAAAGACCTTAAAACAACAACAAAGCATGAATAAAGCTTTTTGAAGGCATTTAAGCATTTTGGGAGATTGCTGGGAAAAATATATCTGTTCCTCACTCCCAGAAAGACTGATGGAAGAGTTCCCAGCCAGCAAGGTGCATCTACACTCTGCAACCTGACTTAATGGGACGTTTCCCAGCAGCAGACGTATGTCCAGACATTACTGGTCAGTTTGGGCGTGGTCATAGGGAAAAATTCAGACCTTCACTGGCGGGGAGGGGAGCGTTACGTAGAAAAATGGGTGTGACCTAACGGCGACATTCACCCCTTCAGCCGCGGGCGGGGGGGGGATTATGACAAATAACCCATAGCAGCTATTCTACACATCAAATCCCCTCAGACACAATGAATTATCTTTCTTCCCAGCAACGCTTCCAGCAAACATTTGCCTGAAGAGCAGTGAGTTATTTTGAGGAACAGATCCATTGGGTGCCCCTGAGCTATGTCAGTCTTCAATCTTTTCAAGACAGGAAAACACCTTTTTTCTTTCTTGGTCTTCAGCGCTACCTTATTCAGTTTAAACATAACTGGCTCTCCTATAAATTGCAACATATACTGCCACGTTATTTCGTCTACATGCGCAGCTCACCTGACCGTCATCGATTCCTTAAGATCAAGAGAGCCTTTATCCTCTATTGTTATGATCGATTCGTAAGGTTGGAAGAGGTATCCGCCGATAGGAAGACTTACTTGTATCCTTTTTTTCTAGCCTGCAAGTAAGGTCTCCATTTGGGGTAGTCGCGAGAAGTCACGTGCGAGGGGTACGCGAAAGGAGACGCCGCTCACTCGCGTGTCTCTCTTGGCTCGCGTGGAGAGCTTGCTCGCCGGCTACTTTTTTTCGTTCTATTGATTTCATTAATCTTGATACCTGTACTGCTTTCGAAAGGGTGTGGGTAGTGGTTAAAAATTAAGAATTCGAGGCTAGTTTTAATCAGTCAATATTGTCCCGATGCATAACTACATCAGTAAATTGATTTCAAAGTTCACAAGTGTTATTTAACGCTTTGCAAATCAAAAAAAATGTTGACCTCTCAAAAGATTCAGTAACTTCTGCGTGATCTTGAAAAGAGGTCATCGATTGAAAAAATAGCTAATTACTAAATAGAGATAAGAAAACTTGTTAGAATCATGTTTTTCCTAGGGGCAAACGCCCTGGGGGAGGAGGCTTCCATAGGAAAGCGGAGACTCTCGCTCAGTCTAGGGGTTGAATAAAGTGTCTTGTGTCATACACATGAGTTTCTTTGTCCTTCTGCAATTTCATTAGCGCTTACAGAGACATCTGCAGTCTTTTCCTGTTCGGGAGTCTCTTCGAAGATTTCTTTCCTTTCTCTGGTTTCTAGATCTGGCATAAATAGTCGAGTAAAAGGCAGAGTGCAGGATCCAGCAGCTATGGCGGCTCCGGCTACTAAGAAAGCGTCCTGATATGATCCAGTTTTCTCAAAAATGTACGCTAGGAGAGAACGAACATGAAACAAATGAAACTGATTTCAATCAAAAAACATTTTTAAGAATGCATTGGAAACAAAGAAAACCCTGATAGAAATGATGGTTCATATTTGTTTTGAATTACTCTTCCACTATACCACAACGTTTAGTGTATGTCTTTGGCTTTCGATGGCCACGATTGAACTTGAAAAAATTAAGCCAACTTTCTCAAATTTAACTCTCTTTGATACCCTTTCGGTTTATGGGAATGGTTACAATGCAAATAGGCGGTTAAGCTACAAAGTAAAACGTACCTGCTAAAGGTGCTCCACATATTATAGGAAGAGATATAACTCCATACAAGGATCCTAAACCTTGTGGTAGCAAATTAGGTCCGACTACATCACTAGTAGTGATGGCTATAAGCAAAACAAAACAGCCGTCAAACGTTCCAAAGCTAACAGCATATAATATGAGCCCAGTGTAATCTTGTACCAACGGACATAGCGTGCATGTAACAGCCATCATCACAAAGCAAACCTGAAAGAAAAAAGCAACATCTCTTACTATATGGTTGAACCCGCGGGCGAGCAAGATGAAGCGAATCCTGCATTCTGATTTGCTAAAGCCCGCTTGGGATTTTCCGCGTTGGTCCAGCAATTAAAAGTTCCCTTTTTGGGCGTTATCCAGTCGAACAAGCTTTGTCATTGCTGTATTTGCACTGATGGTGGATCAGCAGATGTCTTGAGTAGTTCGTTTTAAAAAAGAAAAGAAATTGATAATGACTGGCCACAATTACAATTACTTAACCAGTATATGAACTGATCGTGATTTGCAAACACCTTTCTTGGCTCGAAAAGGTATCTGTACTTAATTTCAGTCTCATGCGTTCATTACTAAAGTATCAAATTGTCCATTAGAAACTTAAAGCAGCAACATTCACATGGTTACATATTAGTAAGTGAAAAAATTTCTTTACATACCTGTAAAACGTAGAAACGATTAACTCTTGGGTGATTGAGCACAAGGCCAAAGAGAACACGTGACAGCGTAGAAGCAATGGAAAGGTAGCCTATTAGCAAAGAGGCCTTAGACTCGGGTACTCCAAGAATCTCAGCGAAATTGGGCTGAAGAAAAAAAAATGATCAGAGGACCATTTCGAGGCCACCTTGAAATCAGCTAGAATTATGAAACAGCTAGTGCAAGATTAGGTTGCGTTCTCGTAAAATCGAACGCGATTTAAGTCGAACATGATTGATTTCTACAGTGTCTAACATTTCAAGAAACCTAATAACTAGGAACTATACTTTCATTAAGCTTTCAATTGCGTTCCATAAGGGGGTGTGTGCGGGACATGAAAGTTCTTCAGTAGTAGTTCATTCTCAGGTGAAAAACAAGACCTAAAAATCCCGGCCAGATGCCATAAGCGCGAAACTACAGGAGGCTCACTGCATGTTCAATGTATGAAGGTATGTTGTGACGTGTGCCATATTGCTTCAGTGAATGCACCCTCTTGCCAGGAGCCTTCCATTGACGAACGACTGGATCATGCAATGACAGTATCTAATGTTTATGGTTTAGACTCTCGCTAACCCTTAAAAAGCCAGAAAGAGTCTATTCATGAGACGCTGCTCGCGACTTTCGCGTGGGTTGGGACTGTATATGCTCGCATTTCTCGCACCATTCAAATTAATTTCACACTACACTCTTGGGATTATTATTAAAAAATTACTTCCCCTAGGTTTGGCAGTGACAAGATAGAGTGATAAATCTTTCAGTAAATGTAGTTTATCTACGTTTCCTCACCAAGTGGATGAAAGGAACAAAGTAGCCAAAGAACAGTAGCGACATGGATACAACCCAAAACACGAACGGCTTTATTTTCCACACGGACAAGTCAAACAGCTTGGCTCTCTCTTTTCGGCCTATGTGGGCGCGTTTATACTTGGCAGGGAGGGGACGGTAGAGTAGAGCGCTGACAAACATGAGAAAGGCGAATCCAGAAAGAATTCTTAGCATTATTTTCCAGCCGAGGTTTGACAAGACGAGATGATAAAAGGGTCCCATTGCTATTGCTCCGATACCACTTCCACCAGTAACAATACCATTAGCTAAAGCAAGATTCCTGTCAAAGTACTGACCTGTACAAACATATTACAAAATGCAATTAGAACCAAGGCCCTAATTGGGGAAATATCTTCTCTGTAAACTATTCATAGTTTAGGAAGTCCCTGAAATATAGCATGCAAAGTCAACTGAACAAAACGACATTAGCTAAAAGCAACTTTGATGACTGATAAGGATAAAAACTGTTTTAGGAGTTCAGAACCGATATACTATTAACTGTGGAATAAAAAAATGTGAAAGATGTTAATCTCACCTATCACAAATGTTGTTGTAGCATAGCTTAAAGAAGAACCGAAACCCCAAACGACACTATACGTGAAGTAGATGACGTAGACACTATTGGCAAATGACGTCATCAAGAAACCTAGGACACCTATAAGACCACCAATTGCTGCTATAAGCCGACAGCCAAATCTTTCACACAAATTGCTGGCTATTGGACCGCCAAAGAAGGTTACACCAAATGCTATGGAACCAACCCAAGCTGAAACATGAAAAATCGAATAAAAACATTCGATAATAACCATCGCCTAAAATAATTTAGTGATAAATACAGTGCAAATGTCCAATATCATACAACGTACCCCAGGTGGGGGGGACTCCCATATAAAAGGGTAGGGGAAGCTCGTCGGAAATTTTGAATTAAACCGCTAAAGGGGATCAATAGGGGCGTGGCCCAACCTTTTTTTGACCCCTAAAAAAGATCATTTTAAACTTTGATTACAAATAAAACGAATTGAAAATGTATAATTTTTTAATATTTCTTCGCGTGCAACCCTAAAAAAGACCTTTACGGCTAATGGTGTTTTGCCCAGAACACCCTAAGCGAGGCCAAATTATGAAATTTACACCCCTAAGCTAGACGACGAGCATCCCCGCCTCTTTCATATGGGAGTTCCCCCCTCCTCCCCAATGTCACCATTTTGGTGTACCCTCTTTTCTTTTTGTAAGAATGTTGCTTTTTCAGCCCAGGCTGAATATTCTTATTTTTCTGCCGATTTTAGGCTGAAAATATTCTGGTATTATTGTTAAATTGTAGCCTTCGACCTTTCCGTTTTAGAATATATTAGGGTATGAAGTGGACTTTATGGCAATGGCAGGTCACGGTTTTCTTCTTGGTGGTTAGTTTTGCAGTTAAGAAATAGTTTCTCGGTTAAGTAAAAAACGTATGATTGTGTTGTGCTAACAGATTTTCAACACGCAAAATTCAGTATCCTTTTCAGCCTTGGGTTTATTTTCATCATAATCTTAAGATTTTGCAAATTTCAGCCTCGATATTCTTTTAAAATGATATTCTTACAGAAAACAAAAGAGTACATACATCTGCACGTCGATGTACGGTAAATTCCTTCATTTGCGGAAGTTACATAGCATTACAAAATCTAACTTTGTGGCAGAGGACAGTATCTGTTAAGAGATTATTTCATAGATTCTTATAAAATTATTCTACAATGGAGGTAACTCAAAGACGAATAGTTTTCGATTAAAAAAGTTGCCCAGGAATCAAACAGCTTTCCTCTTGTCTACTCCTTATTGTGACTTTAAAATGCTTTCTGTTTTTTTTTTTTCAGCAACCCTTAGCACAAACTTATATACCTTTTCGGGCTGTTTGAGGAAAATAATTGAAAACGTAGGAACTTGGACTGAGAGCCGGGTGAATATTTCGTTATGATGCAGTATCTAGCATAATTTAATGAGGGCTTCGTTGGTCATGATACTCTATAAATAATCCCTCTTTTTTTTTCAAGTTCTTGTTTGGGACAAGCCAGAATGAAACAGGATGTTTGGCTCGGAAAAGAGATTATGTAAACACGATATTACGTGAGGAGCCATGCCTTAATTCACACGCACGGTTGATAAAACGTTATGTAATCACTCAGCTTGTTCGTCGCCTATTGAGAGGAGGAAACGAAGGTTTCAGGTTCCCTTAAACAACACGCGTGACGCTTTGATTCCAAAGTTTTATGGATGACAGAACGTTCTCTGACAAGTTCGTGGACCTATTTTTAATATCTTCACGACTTTTTGCCCCAATACCCTACGCCGGGATCAGGATCAAGGAACTTTTTTTTAAAGCTGTTACACAGATTGTATTAGATGAAGAAGGGAAAAAATGGATACTACAAATGTTGAATTTGCAATTTCTACTGAAAGAAATCAAGAATTACTTAGGATAGTTACCGGTAAATCATAATAGATAGGTAGTGGAAATTTCAACTTTTATGCAGGAAATCCAAAGTGAGGAATTGAAAAACACAGACATTTTAACTTAAAAGAACCAAGTTCTTTTTTCATACGAATGTTTTTTTTTTCCGGCCCAGGCTGAATATCCTTATTTTTCTGCCAATTTCATTTCGAAAATATTCTTGTTATTATTCTTAACTTACATCGTATAGCTGATGACATTTTTGTTTTAGAATGTATTGCATGGTATTAATTATAGTTAGTGTAGGATTTTTCGTTTTGTTCGCTAGTTTTGCCGTTCAGATAAAGTAATAAGTGAAAAACATATAATTGTATTGTATTTCAACCCACAATATTAAATCCTTCTGAAAATCTCAGTTTCGGGTCTATTCTTATAATATTCTTGAAATTTCGCAAATTTCAGCTTCGATATTCTTATTAAAAGGTATTATAAAAATAGAGTGTATATTGAAGTCGCCTAGGGTTATAGTTAAAAAAATTGCAATTATAATAACTCACTTGTATCTGCAGGATCTGCCTTTAAATCCCTCATGAAGAAAGTGTATAAGATCCCAAAGTTGTTGTGAATACCCATAATGATAAACTGGCAAATCGCCGCAGCGATGCAAATAATCCAACCATATCCACCGTCGGGACATTCCTTTTCCGTGCAAATCTCTAGTGCCGTGATATCACGCTTTTTTGTCTCATTTCTGGCGATGATCTTGTTCAGTAGTTTTTTCATTTTCGCTTTAAGGGTTCGCCGCTCAGTTGATCGTTAGCCTGCTTTTACTAAAGATTCACAAGGAACCAACAGGTGTCGAAAACAAAGATAAACGTCGTTCAAATGCGCTCAGAGAGATATCATGAACGATGGTATGCTTAACATGATATAAAGCCGTTAAAAAGCCTTGTTCGTAACAAATTTGAGACGAGTATCAATAGCGTGCACGTCGTGGAAAAGTGGTGTGAAAAGTGGTGTGAAAAGTATTAATAAATAGTGATTGCAAGAAAAAAAAGCTGATTGGACAATGAAAGTGATGATCATGCTAATTTCTCATGTGGAGAGTCAGAGGTGACCCTTCAACAATACACAGCTGACCAATAAATGTACGCTATCAGTAAGAACAAAAAAAAACAACAACAAAGAAAAAGCCAACAACTATTTCAAGCACCCATCACCCATCGGCACGAGGAAATTCTCTATCAGTTGTGGAATTCTTACCCGGTTTCCTTTCTCACATTATTTTCAATATTTTTTTCCCTAAAAACTTCCAACGATGGTGCCTCTATTGTATTTATATCATAATATTAGATATCAAACTTTTTAATGTTTTTGCCATCTTCAACTTGATGTCGTGGCAAATATCTTCACTTCATGAAGAATCGCATTAAATGACGTGAAACGCATTTTGCCAGTCTTGTTCCAGATGCAAAATATCGATATCAGAGTCCACCCTCGGCTGCGTACATGAAAAAAAAATGCTTTTCTGGCAATTCAATCACCACTTCTTTATCTTGAAACAGCTCATTTGTTAGAAAAGAACACAAGGAACGTTTTTTTTAAGACCAAAAATTGAGTCTACCTTTTATTACTTGTTTTCTTCGACAGTCGGTGTCATGAGACATGCCTAATCAATGTTATGATAGAGGGACTGATGCTTTAAAAGAGGTATTTGGGCGGTAACCAGAGGAAAATTAGATACAAATCAGTTTATGCAGGATGTAAGCGATACAAAACGATGGTTAAATGAAAGGAACCAAGACTTCTGATGTAAAAAACACTTTTTAGGGGAAATTCATGAGGCAAGTTAGCTCAAAGAAAGGTTTCCCGTTCGTTAACGAGGTCTTTTCGTGACTGAACTAATCAGCATTACGTAAATGGTCATCTCCACTCATTTAGTTTGCAGGCAGAACTCAGAACTATTACTGACGAGCTATTGTCATGTGCAAGTTACAGCTGCCAATAGTATTTGGACAACCCAATTTGATACCTTACGTAAAAGATAATACCAAATTGAGGAATATCTAGACTGATGTTGCTCTTCAAGTTAGAGCTTATCTAATAATCAGTCGAAAAGCTTTATCCCAACAGAAGGTTATAACACCTATATATGTCACGATCCCAAAGCACAGTGATGTTTTCCAAATACACAGAAAATCCGCTTTTATAGTCATGAAAATTCTTCCATAACAATCACTGATGCTTGTGTCACTTGAGATTGTTAAGGTTAAACTACCAAGGGCACAAATCCGCCACGTGAGTGGTGTGAATAGTGGTGCTGATGGCGAAAGAGGCCAAGCCTAAACCTGATTGGCCATGGGAAATCACGTTATTTATAAAGTGGAATATTTAGGTCAAAACATTTACCTTTCTCTGACTCGCCACTTATTGAATCCGAAAGCTTTGAAAGTTAATCCTTTTTGTTGTTGTCCTTTTAAGAGTGCCGGAGTAGGTGTCGGTTAACATACCCTTACCAGCCTCAAGAATCGATCAAGAAAGCCTTCCATGAATAGTGTAATCGCAAAAAAAAAATACTGCCAACTGCGTTTTTCTGCCTGAAGACGGCTATAGTACAGAGTTATTTTACTGAAGCGGACAGGCTCACCTGACCATCACGATTACATGCATCTGTGTAGTCGAGCTGTCCTTGTTTTGCAGGAAATATATATGCTGAGATAATTTGTGGACTTTACTTAGGATTGTCACCTCTGTAATAACTGAGAGTCTATTTTTAATACGGGGTCTGCTTAATAGGTTTCAGTGTAGCTCTTTCGCTCCATTAGTACATTACCTTCGTAAGGCTCATCTAACTTGATTACAAGGCCACTGGAATTTTAGTTCGATATAACTCGTGATTGAAGCAGTTTTCGTTAGGAGACAGAGTGATGTGCCCATGCATAAAAATCGGATTTCAAAGTCCATTGTTACGTATTTAATTATTGAAAGAAAAAATGTTGACTGCTCGGCTGCAGTGATCGTGAAGGAGGTCAGTGTTGAAAAATAAATGGATAAAACAAGTCGGTATAACGGAACTCGGTAAGAGCTATAGTTTGGCTTATAAGACCTTACAAAGGCGTATTTCATGACATGAAGTTGGGATTCTTTTGGACAGGACAGAGTCTCTTCCTTTAAAAATGAACTCCGTTTTCCATGCACAAAAACTGCCATGTCGCAGAAATCGAAACTACCTAAACAACTTCAAGCTGGACATCACAACTATTTTAGCTGTAAGTAATCTCTTTAAGTTAACATATTTTTTGTTTGATGATTTCAGCTCATCTTTTCTTACGATCACACGATACTGTACAGGAACAATGAAGCTAAAATAGACAAAAAAGCTCACGTGAAAAACATGAAAAAAGGTTTATTGCACCACACGCACGCACGTGCGTGCGTGTGGTGCAATGAACTTGTTTGCGTACACAAAAAATATCGGTGTATGTTTTGAAACTAAGATGGTTATAATAAAGGTTGAACGAAAATATCGAAGAGTAATGAGATTTATTGGGCGTGGATTTCTACGAACAAGAAACACACTGATAGGAGACCGAAACGGCACAAATGACCCTGAAGGAAACACCTTCTATTCAGACAGATTACAGGTACCCCAAGCTCACGAGTGAGAATCGTTGTTGCGTTATATATAAAACGAACAACGGGCAGAGCAAAAACTCGCAGGAATCGCCCTAAAACGGCCAAGAATGCTAAGAAAACACCATAAATTAACACAAAGGGACTAGGTGAGAAATTCTGATGTATAGTAACTACTATTTTTGATCCCTAAATAGCGATGGCTTAAATCTCCATAAAAACCTTTATAATATTTCAGTTACGCAACAACGATTATCATTCGTGAGCTTGGGGTACCTGTGGACAGATCTTGCCTCATAGTGTAAGATCCAAGTGTAACATTTTTCTATATATTATTCGTTTTTGCTTTAATTGCGTACTTTAATTAAGCTTATAGTTTCTTTCGCCCTTTGTTTAGTTTCTTTGCGCAAGTTGTGGTGTTTAGTTCTTTGCGTCTATGCGTCTCTTTACATTTTTCATCTTCATTAGCGCCTTTTTTCAGTTTCTTTAGTTTGCTTTTCTGCATATTCAACATATTGTACCGTAATTTATATCGTAGTTCTGCAGTAAAGTTTGTTCAGTTCATTTTGGTCCGTGCAAAGCACAGTTCTGTTTAGTTTCTTGCAAGTCTCTTCGCGTTATTCGTAGTCAGCTTCACAGCAGTTTTCTCTAGCCGAAACAATGTAACTGTATTTCACAGTCCTCGCTTTTTGCAGTTTTTGCTATTTCTTTGTTCTGATTTACTTTAGTCGCAAGTTGTCATTTTTTACTCTTTTGCTGTTTTAGTTTCAACCCACGCTGTTAGTTTATCCACACACTGTTTATACCACGCATTATATTTCAAGTGCCAAGCACGTGCGTTACCAATAAACATCCGCGTATTTTTTGATAAACTCCATGATAATTATAATTGTTTTTAAGAGAGGGTCCTCTGTACTTGTTGTTTTTTAGATGGATTTTTCCCATAAACGTTTGCTCTCAAAGTTTACTTCAAGCTCACATGATATCTCACAATAAAACTGTCTCTCTTCAAAATTTTCTGAGCTTCACTCGAAAACAGTCATTAAGTGTTTATTGTCTGCTTTGGTTTGTTTCTTTGTTTGTTTTTTTCTTTCTTTGAAATATGTACTAAATAATAAGCTTTGTTTTAAACTTGTAGCATTTTGTATATCCGGCCAGCTAGATTTTTAAAAATGTTACTTCATAGTCTTCAAATGCTTGTACTTCCCGCTAATGCCACCCCATTTTTGCCAGGTACACGTTTCTCTCGCATTTTTTATCCCCGCATGCTTCCCGTACCTTAACTACGCATGCAGCGCTTGTAAGCAGGAGTCAATTTCGTTCCTAGAGGCCGCATTCCTTTTGGTCAGCGAAGGGACCCCTGGAGATGAGGTTGAGCAGATGTACTAGGGGAGGTGTACGTTTTCCCACGCTTAATTGCAATAACGTTGTGTGTCTGCTCATGTCAAACGTTAGTCTCTCTTTCAAGCATATCAAGAATACATTCTACGCTTAACATGTCTCCCAGTCTTCCAGTCGCAAGCTGACAAGATAACGGGCGTCGCCACGCAAACTGACTTGTGTCATAAATATAAGAGTTCCGTTGTCTTTCCGCTGTACAATTTGAGTCCTGTATAATTTTCTCTTTCTCAAGAGGCTCTTTCTGGACTTCTGTTGATTCGACATTCTCTCTGGTTTCAGGCATAAAGAATGGAATCAGTGAAAGAGTACATGTCCCAATAGCTATGGCCCCCCCGGCTACAAAGAAGGCATTTTGATACGAACCAGATACCTGGAAAATAAACGCTGAAAGAGATATGGTAAAAACATTAAGTCAATTAATCTACACAGGCTGCCCAATTGTGTTACGACATGTATTTCAAATAACACTTAATGTCCATTTAACTTCCGTATCCCTTAAATTTCTTAGTAAATTTTTATCGGTTTCTATCATTTCATGAGGCGACACTGAATTAGAATAACATAACTCCGACAGTGGAAATAATCCCAAGGAATATATCTCTTGTATAGTTTATTTTCTAGTAAAACCTACAGCTGAAATATGAAATAGCTTTAGGATCTATATTCTATCATGAATAATGATAAAAATGGGCCGTAAACGTACCTGCCAGGGGTGGACCAAATATCATAGGGAGAGATATTACTCCATACAAAGTTCCTAAAGCTTGTGGTAGCCTATTAGGACCGACTACATCACTAGTGGTGATGGCAATTAGCAAAACAAAGCAGCCATCAAAAATTCCAAAGCCAACAGCATATAGTATGAGCCCAGTGTAATCCCGTGCTAGTGGACATAGCGTACATGTTACAGACATCATAAGAAAGCATAGCTGAAAGAAAAATGCATTAAAATGTAAAAAGAACAATTTATGAATACTATGAAAGTTGAATACCTAATCTTTCTATAGGCATGTTTCATGTTCTGTGGACCAGTTCAGTTTTCTCAACTATGCTTAGAGTTTGCTTTGTTTTGCTACCCCTCAAAGGAGTGAAAAATTTGCTTGAGGTAAACAGGTAACAAGAGCGTTATAAAATTTATTGTGGAAAATTTTCATTACATTATCTACTAAAACTACGATGCTAAACGAAACGAAATTGGACATAGAAAAGTTAAAGAGGTGCGTTCTGTATCTGAACTGGAAGTATTCGCAAACAATTTAAGTGTCAACTTTGGCCTAGTTGACATTGCTTCTCCTGAATTTTCTGTTTTATGTTTTGTGACTGCTAGGTATCTCTTGCTCTCATCCCAGAAGGTTTTCTTGAAATTTTTCTCCCCTTGAGAAAGAAAGAGCCGCTAAGCGAAAAGGCTCGTTCCCTATTACGGGGAGAAAATAATCAAGAAAAACCTCAAGGACAAGGTAGGCATCTCTACACACACCTGTAAAACGTAGAAACGATTAATTCTTGGATGATTGAGCACTAAACCAAACAGGACACGTGACACAGTGGAAGCAATGGATAGATAGCCGATCAGAAGAGCGGACTCGTACCCAGGCACGCCTAAATTCTTCGCGTGATTGGGCTTGAAAAAAAAAAAAATAATGAAATAAATAAGGTTAATTGTCATTCGGTAATCGTCTCGAAGTGACAAGATTCGAAATAATTAATAGGCCATTTCCGAGATGCCCCAAGCTTCTGTTTCAGGGCGAGGCTTAGTTCGAAACCATTGATATGAAAATGATTATTCTAGTGCAAATAAAAGTCGTTTTTTGTACTTAGCCTCGTTTTGAAAGTGAGGGTTTTTGGAACACGGAAATGGTCTATATATGGCAACAAAGTCTCCTCACCAGGTGAATGAAAGGAACAAAATAGCCGACGAACAGTAGCGACATGGATACAACCCAAAACACGAACGGCTTTATTTTCCACACGGACAAGTCAAACAGCTTGGCTCTTTCTTTCTTCTCTGTACAAGCACGTTTATACTTGGCAGGGAGGGGACGGTAGAGTAGAGCGCTGACAAACATGAGAAAGGCGAATCCAGAAAGAATTCTTAGCATGATTTTCCAACCGAGGTTTGAGAGAATGAAATGGTAAAAGGGCCCCATTGCCAACGTACCAATTCCGCTACCAGCTGTAACAATACCATTGGCTAAAGGGAGATGCCTTTGAAAGTATTGACCTGTATAGAAGGGTTTGGAGAATACAATCAGTTGCTATTGGGTCTCAACTGTCTGTAAAACTGTCCTCTAAGCAAAAAGGGGCAGAGAAACTTCTTTACCGTTACTCTCGTGTGCACCTGAAAAAATTTCGAAGATAAATAGAAAGGAAAAACAAAACGGAAAAAGCAAAGGAATAGAAGATAAATAGGGAATAGCTGCAAAGCGGTGCAACTGCCTACGTAACTCCGCTTTATCGTCTTTCACTGAGATATTTTTTAAAAAACAAAAACAGGTGTTTTTCGTCGGTTTTGCCACGCGTGAAATGCCTTAACTGCGGCCTGAAGGTCACTGTCCTGGGAGATTATGTAGGGTTCATTCGCAAACAGTGCGTTTTTATGGAAATTTTTAGTAGCCGGTGAATACAACCGTCTCCCCTTGTTTCTCGCCTTGCCCGCGAAACATCTCTAGCGGTGAGGAACGAAGGGAGACAATCGCATTCGCAGGCTAAATTTCCAGCTACGCGCCTGGTAAATCAGTTATGAAGCTACATTTAACTCACCCAACACAAGCATGGTTGGAGCATAATTTAAACTCGAGCCAAAGCCCCAAAGGACACTATATGTAAGGTAGATGAGGTAAAGACCGTTAGTGAATGACGTCAGCAAGAGACCGAGGGCTGCAATAAGGCCACCAACTGCTGCTACAATACGATGTCCGAACCTCTGACATAAACTGCTTGCTATAGGACCACAAAGGAAGTTCATACCAAATGCTATGGAGCCAATCCACGCTGAAATACCAACAGATCGCATATTCCTTTAGTTTCTACTGTATTCAGCCATCCCCCCACCCCCCACCCCCCTCCCCCAACCCATGGAAGGGGGGCGGGGAGAGGCCACGCATGAAAGATGATAGCTGAACTTTATTTACCAGGTAATAGCAGCGTTCTTCGCGTGGGAAGCTCTTATAGATGTAATGTCATGAATGCTATGATAGTAAAGAAAAATATCTTTTTGATGCCCTTAAGTGGACGTGTAAAGTGTTGCAGTTCAAGATTTTTAAATGTGTCGTAGATGAAACAGATACTAAGTCGTGGTTTTTCGTTTTTTCTTTACATCTTCTTTTGATGTCATTTTCTTAGTGATCAAAACTAAAAGCAGTGACTAAAAGCAGTTTTTGCATGATAAGGGTATTAAATGTAATTTTAAGTATTCTACCAAAAATTAAATCGGCAATCCAATATGAACCAATTAGTTTATATAGCTTAAGTATCTGACACTTGAATAAAGTTTATTATTATTATTTTATTATTATTATCATAATTTATTATTATTATTACCAACATTAAGATAGTTATTAGCAGTCGCTTTTACATATAGGGTATTACCATGAAAAAGGATACAGAATTTTGCTTACATGATGTCCAAAATTAAAATAAAGATTTTAATTTGCAACGTTACAAACAAGGACTAACCTAATTTTTTATGAAAGTAAGTTTTTGTTTTTCTTTTAAAGAATGGGAAAAGACCCCAGGGAAGACCTCATAAGTTCTTTCCCAGCCGAGTCCAGGAATGGATCGACCTAGCCTGTTCCAAGCGTTCAGATAGTGGAGAGCGGTGCGAAGTAAAGAAAGCGATGAAAAGTAGAGGGGAGCCCCACTATCTGAACACCTGGAACAGGCTGGGATCGACCCCAATAAGCACTTTTCAGAGGATGACATCGTGTGCACTGGCCAAGACTGCGCCAGTTGGAGACGAATTTCAGTTGGCTGCTCTTCGATCGACCGATGATGATGATGATATTTTTGTTTCTTGTGAGTAACGAATTGGTGTCTAATGTCCTTACAGGACAGTGTACAAGGACTGAAGTATGTTTTGTCTCCAATTCCGTTAGAAGATCAACACTAAACGGCCTTCATTATTTGACAACAACAAAATCGATCTTGCCCTAGTTTTAACCACCTCTCCATCTCTTCTTAATCCCCCCAAAATAGAGATTCTGTTTACAACTAACATACTATGGTTGTGTTAGAGACGTGGTTTTGTGCGTGCTGGTATGTACTTAATGCAAAGTTTAATCTCGCGTGACTGCCAGATTGTATTGTTCTGATAAATATTAAAGAGCAGTTACGTGTCAGCTGAATGGGGCTAAGAAGAAGAAACACAAATGGACCAAATGTTAACTGCCATGTTGTCAGCCATGAAAGGAACTCATACCATACCCTGATCGTTACACGATATAAGAAGAAGAAGAAGAAGAAGTAGTTGTTGTTGTAACAGTAGTAGTAGTAATAGTAATAGTAATAGTAGTAGTAGTAGTAGTAGTAGTAGTAGTAGTAGTAGTAGTAGTAGTAGTAGTAGTAGTAGTAGTAGTAGTAGTAGTAGTAGTAGTAGTAGTAGTAGTAGTAGTAGTAGTAGTAGTAGTAGTAGTAGTAGTAGTAGTAGTAGTAGTAGTAGTAGTAGTAGTAGTAGTAGTAGTAGTAGTAGTAGTAGTAGTAGTAGTTAGTCCTAGTCGTCTCGTAGTCGTAGTAGTATGATAGTTTTGATAACCGATGACCCAGTGGCCTGAGAGTAATTTTACTTAACCCGTGAAACAGATACTAACAACAATACTAATCTGACTAAAGCCAAGTTAAGACACAAGTATACAAAAGAAAACAATGGCTGCTACGCATTGCCACATGAGCGGGTTACATAATAAAGGCAGAAAACTGAACAACAGAGGTCTCTAACTAAATATTCTGCTTGAATGCATGTTTCCAGTTCAGAACGTTGTACGATGCCAGGCAATTGAAAAAAGGCATTTATCTGATATCTGATTGTGCAATTTACGTCTAAGATGCTATCTAAATGGCGACGTTTACCTTATAAAGTTCAATGCTCTTAGTTCATTTCCTATAGGCCCGCCTATAGGTTAGGGTTGTAGTTCGCAGTTGGACAAGTTCAAACACATACACCCAGAGAGAAATCCCCCAATTGCAAATCGAGCAAAATTTATTTCAGTTCAAGGCTTATGAATTACATAAGGTTGTGATAGAAATAAACCGATTGGGGGGTTTAAAATATCAGGAGGTCGACGTGCCGCACAAGTTTTTCGTCAAAGGTGAATGGAGTTACATAACAGCTTTCGTTTCCCCGTTTCCCGTAAAGCGTGCTAGTCATAATTTTTCGGGTCTACCCTATATCTTCAATCGTGACATGAGAAAAAGTACAATGGTTTGTTACTAACACGTGATTGAATTTCTCAATGGGGTGTTAAGACCACTGAACCTACTGAACGACCCGCTGTAAAGATGGCGATGACTCACCCGTATCCGCAGGATCCGCATCTAGGTCCTTCATAAAGTAAGTGTACAAGATTCCAAAGTTGTTATGAATTCCCAGTATGATAAATTGAATAATGGCCGCAGCAATACATATAATCCAACCATATCCACCATCAGGACACTCCTCACGCTCTACGAGAACTGTGATCTCTTTCTTCTTTTTATCTTCGGTTTTGAAGCACTTGTCCTTTAATTTCATCATTTTCCTATAAGACGTCTTCCTTCTTTGAATTTTGGCTGGAAAAATGATTTGCCCGGAGACTAGAAAAAAAATTAAACAGTTTGCTATTTCACAAGAGAACAAGCGGCGCGGCAGATTTATACAAGGATCTTGTTGTTGCAAAGTGATACGAAGATAAGGTTTCATGGGCTCAATTTCCGCCGCTATGGAGGGAGTCCGGTTTCCTCCCTATGTTTTAAAATGGATAAATGTGCCACTTTGAAACTTGCTTTATTGTGAATAACTGAGTTTTATAGAATTGTAAATTTAAAAAGCGATGCCCCACTGAGCGTTCGAAGGTTTCACCAGCATAATCGTTCCCATAGTTAAGATGCCTGTGGCCAATAAACGCCACGGATCAATCCGTGGTGCTGGCCAATTTGGTCGCAGCTTTGCCAACGAGAATGGCTTCGAGTTGCGTGATTATTCAATAAACAATCAACGCATTCCTAGCCCCTCTAAATTTAGAACATTTTTGCCCTTGGTTTTACCCTGAGGACACTAGCTGCTGTTCACTGGAAATGAGCCAGCCTGAGTTCTGTTAGTCCACCACCGATAAAATAGTCCGCCCTAGCCAACTAGCCAAACGCCCCTGGGTATGCCGCTCGGTTTTCCAAATCCTGGCCCTATTTCCGACCAAAAAATGTCATTTTCCATACCCGTTTTTCAGACCTAGACTTTCGGCAGAAATTATGTCATCATTATTCATTACTTAAATTAGAGCGCAAACAAAATAACTCTTCAAATGCATTTCGACTTCGCATATTTCTATTTCGTTCTTAACATTTGGCATTTGGAATCGGAAAAGATAACTACATTCATACGCTCCCGTAGCGCTCTCGAAAACCATGCCTGATTCCAAACCAAAATGGGCAAAGTGTATACCCATTTTCAGCCCAAAAAGGCCCCCAAAACATATCCTTTGGGGCGGCAGATTATGGCTTATATGAGGAAGTACCCACCTCCGGACACAAAGACAAGAGGAGAAATTGCACTGATCCATGCCAGGAGCCCATAACCCTCCTGGCCATACCCGCCAAGAAACGGTCAGTTTCGTTTTTGCCATGACCCGACCAGTCTGCAGGGTGATCAAGTTTTTTGGAAAATGGAAAAACAACAACAAAAAAGATATGGGTAAAAAAGTTTCTTTGAAATCTTTAAATTAGCAAAACCGATCAGTTCCTCTGTGCCCTGACTGCCGGGCTAACCTAATTTGACACGGCCTAAAGTCATTATTGTTCGGCTGATTAGGATACGGATATAGTTAAACTGCAAAGTTGTTTACGGAAGATTCTGAAAGTTCTTTGTTTCCCATATTTATATCTAATTTGCTTACAGTGACTAAAGTTCTCTTTAGCAACTGTTTTTTCAAAACTGTCAAAGCAGTTCAAATGATGCATTTATAAGAAGAGGCAGTAAAACGAGTCAATCGTTTCACAATATTTTTTCCAATCGTTGTTCGACTGACTGCGTATAAAGAGGGAAAAATAAAGAAATGATTAATAAGAGGTTTCAGTGCTTCCGTTCCGATTTCCGATCAATGCCTGACCTTAAGTGTGGATGGTAGCTCGGCGTTTGCCATCTTTGACATCTTTATAACCACAAGGTTTTTGAGTGTTCATAAATAAGGGTATTATACCTAGTCAAAACATAATGATCGAAGTAATTTCATCTACCGGTATATCTACCTAAACTGCCTAACGGAGACGTAAGTGAACGATCTAGGCGGAATTACTTAGTCCTAAAATCGAGCTTATTGTCGGATCAGCCTGGCACTTATAATTACTGAGAACGAGCCAAAGAACGTATTAAGACATCTTGACAAATTTGTGCTTGATACATCACATTTTTGTTTACAGAATTTGTAAATTTCGAATATGCTGAACACGCAATAAATTCAGATCACCACTTCTTCATCCTGAAACGGGCGCTTTTCCCCCTTTTACGATAATGTTGGCTCATTACCTGAGGTTCACGAGGTTCTGCGAGAAATATATTCCTAGCTATTAACAACAATGGCAAGCAAAAATAAAATGATTAAGGGAAAATCGGAAGTCAGTAAAAATTTTACTACCTATTGCATAAATTGCAGGTCTCAATATTGCTTCGCCATACCTTAACAAATATTTCCTCCTCTCTCTACTAAAAAAAAAAATCACCCACTCACGCAAGCTGTCGTCTCAAGAAATCCGGATCAGCTGAACCAAACAGAGTCCATTACATGCAACTCGCCTTTTCGAGGTAGTTAACACCAGGCAAATATGTAAATTATTTCAACTAATTCTGACAAGGCTGCCGGTTCACCTTGACTCTTCAACGCCCAGCTTCAGTCAAGCGAAACTGTAATACGAAATGTCCACGAGGATAAGTAAAATACAAAAGGAGGTTCACGTGCGCTGTATAATGAGTGGTCTTTGGACCACTAAATATAGTTGATTACTGGGTTTATAGTACTGTATTTTAAAATATTCATTTGCAAGGAGTGAAGGGTATTTTCTAAAAGGAGATTCCCTTGTAAACTTTAAAAGTAACATTCGACTTTCGCAAAGGTTGATTTTCTTGACCGCTTGGCAATGAACTTGCTCTTGTGATCTGGGTGTAGCCTCGGGCGATATTGGACTTATATCCCTGACGATGGGGTCTTGAGTTTTGCTGGTTTTTGAAGCCTAATACAATTAGGTAGTGAAATAGGCTGACACACAAAAATGGCAGCTTTTTTAGCTACACCCAAATCGGATCACGTCCGATCCAGTTTGAATGTACGTATAAATGTGCAACTGTACTGTCAGCGGCTGACTAGACTTTTTGAGTGCAAATGGGGGAATGTTAGAGGGTGGCGTTCAGTGATACTTAATATCTTTGAACTCTAACTATCAACTGATTATCATGCATGATGAAGGAAAAAGAGCACATTTGAAAAGTAGTCGGCTCGGTGAATTATTGCACTATTAATAGCTCCAGAGTCCATGCAAGACCTAACAAGCCCCGTCATTTCAAAACTGATTGATAATTAGACTTGCAAATCAATACTGTGTCGGCTAGCTGTGACTTTCTCTGCTCATTCTGAGATTTGTTTTCAATTTTTTTTCTGGTACAATGAAAAAACTTGAAGTATTATGAAATAAAAAAAACGAGAGTAATAAAAGCAATATGCCTGAAATAAAAAACTCATATACGATACTGAGATAAACCTTGCAATCATTACTGTCAGGCTCAGGTAACTAAATTAAGTGACTTCTTTTGTCATTTTACCCACAGTCACCAGTTTGTTTGGAACATTCAATTTATACTGAACTGAATTCAAACTAAATTACACTCTTGATTTGGGGCTGACTCAAGTAACATCGATGTGACAGCATTCTGCTGGGTTTTCCTGAAGCACTACCGGAAAAACTGTCAAAAGAGTTGGCGACCAACCAAGGTCATTCCAGTAGTTGTCCCAATACTAAGTCCTCTTGGTACTCATGAATTTCGTTTAGCACACACTGAGACTCTATTTTACGTACAAAAGTTTGAAAAGTATAGTCAAGTCTCAACTGTTTACAACGAATACTGTTCGTAATTAATATTTTTTGTTCTCGCGTCATGCATTTTCACTAAGTAGATTGCCTTAGTTTTTCGCTAAGGTAGATAGCGTAATCTTTCCTTGTCACCAAGAGCGATATGGCTCTTGCTTGTCACTGAATAATGCAAAGATGTAGTTAGAACGCTGAGTCCATTGATTTCATTGGTATTGATGACAATTGTCTGCACCTGCCCTTGTTCTCTAGATTGTGATTTGTTCGATGAAAAGTGCAAGTTCACCTCGAAACTATCGAGGCTTAGCAATTCCTCTGGTACATGCAGTAAAACCCGATTTAGACGGACACCGGAGGGGGCCATAGAAAGTGTCCGTATCCCGGGGGGGGGGGTACTGCCATATATGGGCTATATAAGTATATGCCGCTGTGAAGGGTATGGTTTTCAAGCAGTTCACTCTAGGATAGGGTATATAAATCAGAGCGTTTGGGTCTAGAATAGGGTATCATTTTTCAGGAAACTGATCAGTTGGTTGAGGATTTTATCTAGACTAGGGAAACAGCTACTCTAGGATAGGGGGGATTTGGGGAGTTTACTCTAGTATAGGGTAGCAAAATTCAGCTGAACTAGCTCTGGCATAGGTTAAGGGTTCCAGGGTCCCAGCGGCACATCCCCACCCAGAAATTCCTAAAGTACCCCCCGCCCTGGGGTCCGTTTTAAGTGGGTGTCCGTATTAAACGGGTTGATTTTAGAGAAAGAGTAAGGGCTTTCTTTCCCCAGGGACAAAGCAAACTGTCTGTATTTTGCAGGTGTCCGTTAAAGGGGGGTTAGTGTACTTAGTTACCCTTATGCAGCCTAGAGTTGTGCGGTACGACTGACGTCACAGGTGGTTCAATAGGCGAAGTTCTAGGCGCGGTTACTCATAGGAACTTTTAAGGTATGACAGTCTTTCTGGCCCGGCCCAAGATCTTCCACTTAGGAAAGTTGGACTCTACTTAAACCTACTTTAAAAGAGACTGTTACGTCATACAAGGTTTTCTTGTTAATTGACTGATCCCTTTACTTGGGATTACAGTGTTCAATTCTAAGGGGTTTTAATCGAGGCGCTCATGCTTAAGTTTAGACTACTAGCAGCCTGGTTAGCCTGTGCTTGCAGCAGGGGGCGGGTGGCAGTCCGAAGTGTCCCAGAATCCAATTTTGGAAGGAAGGGCCAAGGCACAGAATCCTAATAAAGGATATTACCAGCTATAAATTAAATTGAGCCACAGAAAGAAGCAAGGCTGATTTTACAGTCGGGAATATATATATTTTTTGTTACCAGAATTTCGGAAGGCACTGCCTTCCTTCTCCAGGGTCTTGCATACAAAAAAAATATACCAGCTTGCATATCAGAACAGACTAGGGATTTTAACGTGTGCCGTCGAAAAATTTTAGTCAGGCTTAACTGTGTTCAGCTGTGTGTTTTTCAACGGTAACTGTCAGTTTAATTCTAATCATTCACCAACAATCAATTAATTTTTGCCTAATATTGCTCTAAAACGTTTCTATAAAGAAGTCTGGCATGGTTCCAAATTAGCTGTCATCTACTTTTCTCGTTGTTTAGAGACACTTTACTTTATTCATTTACCCATACAAAGCGTATTTAAGGAAATGTTTGTTTCTTTAAAGCCCAATGGTTCGCTTGAAGCCTTTTTTTAATACGATCACTACCCCCGAGAGTCGACAACGTGGTTCGATCGTTGCTAATCAGTATTCGATAGTTAACACTCCCCGGATTTGTGGTAACAAATTTACATGTGCTTGCGTTTATTTACCGAGCGGTATTAGGACACTAAAGGATGCAGAAGGCGAACCCGTCGGTTTTCACTCCGACGATTGTATCGAATGAAGACCCATTTCTTTTTATTGATGAAGCCGCGGAGAAGCCAGCTGCTAAGATTAAGGATAGTTACAGTGGCTATGAGGTTGGTTACCAAAACAATGTGTTGATGAATTCTTATATGTTGATTCATTTTAATACTGCGGCTTTCTTGGTTTACGTAGCGAAATATTAATAGTTTTTAGGCATCCAGACATCAAGTATTTACTTGTATCAAATAACGACAATCTTTTTCTCTATGTCTTTTTTTAGAGTGACACCTCAGAAAGCGATGAAGACGAAATCGAACATCAGTCGGCTGCCGGCTTTTACCCGATTCACCCTGGTTAGGAAAATTTAAGTCTTTAATAATTTGACTTAAAGTTCACATAACCTATCATATATGCCAAGCTGTTTTTCAATACGAACACCTGATTGACTGATTTCCATTTTTATTTCAATTTGCTGCGAAACAGACGATTCGACTTCAAACCGGAATCAAGTCGTTACCGGAAATATCGTCATTGTTTTGAGGGGCCTCTTCGGAAATATTCTCCGGAATTTTCTTTGGGACTGCCTGGCTGACAGACTTGCAGAGCACTTCTCATCTTGCCAGAGTCAAACGACGTTAAAAATTTAAACCGTGTATATTTTTCTGCACTTTGCAGGTCAATCGTACTTTTAAAATATGCAAAATGCGTCATTGAATGAATGTCAATGTTTAATCTGACGGAAATTGACGTCAAAATTCTGCCGAGTGCCGTTTGATTCAACCGGCCGCCATATTGAAAAGGTCTGGGTTGCTTTCCGTCTGTAACTTTTTGGCGAGCTTGACCTCCTTTATGGGATAAACTCGGAAATGAGTGTACGAAAGAACGAGGAGAAAGGTATTTTAGTTTTTTATTGTTGTTTTGAAATCCTTTGGGAATTCAATTCCGGAACGATAGTGCTCAACGCCTATACTACGCGGAACGGTGATCATCGACAGGTTGAATTATCTAGAGTGATGGCAGACTTGTTAAAGTCAATTTAACAGCGCTTGCTTTTTCGATTTTGTGTTAACCTTGAATTAAAAATCAGAACGGTCCTTCGACTTGTTTTTAAAATTTTCTATTGTTTTTTGGGCAAGGACCTTGAGCAGACTGCTTTATCAAATTAAAATGCACATAAACCAGATAAACTTTTAGTGAATAAACTGAATGATTATTTCGTTGATAGCTAGGTTTTTGCTTTTTTGCCTGGTACCTGTGTAAATGAATATTTTTTAACTTACATTTTACGTTAAAACAAATCACTTAAAGAAATATACGATCACTAATGCATTTACTTTTTGTAAACCTAAATTGGAAACGCCGGTTCTTCAGCAATGTTTACATTAGATGCTGATTTTGCAATCCCAGCTTGTAATTAACATAAAAGCGTTTGTCTCGTCTGATTTGTTGTTTTTCCCGGCCCTAACAAAAATAAACGTGAGTTTGTGGTCATTCTATTTACAGCTATGTTAAACCTGAATCGTTGTTGCGCTTTAAAAATATTGAAATCTCTTCCGGAGCGTTCCTGTGTGATTTGCATACGGCAAGGGAAGTTTGGACTCTTTAAAACAAAAAATAAATATATTTCGATATTGTTTAGAACGAAGTTTCATTTTGCTTTGTGGGTTGTAGAGAAACAAGTATTGGCTTATTTGCATTCCAAATTGCTAATAACTTGTCTGCAAGTTCTGTCTTAGAAGGAGATGAATTATTTGTGAGATGCGAGATTCCGTATTTTTTAAACATCCCGTGGACACCTTGGGTGGTTTTGAATCGGTTTTGGGCATGGAGATTTCTAAGGTTCTGTAGCGACGTATCTTACCATATTCCAAAGTGAACTATGTCAGGTAACGGACATTCGGAGCCCAAGGAAGATATTGGGGAAGGAAAACGTGTTAAGAGTACCCCCAAACGAAAAAAATTCCGTTCTTTTTCCTTGGGTAAGTCATGTCTCGCAGTTTAGTAGAAATCGACATCTTGTATCCAATTCTGTCAGCTTAAGCTTTTTTTAAGTATTTCCCTTGATCTTGGAATATTTGCTTGAAAGTCAGATGTTCTCTGTATGATACAAAATAATTAGGACTTTGTTTGGTGGGGTCTGCTGGTTATTTTTTGACAAGCTATATAAATTCAGTTTATAAAAATTTTTAAAGGAATAGAACGTGATAAGCTTATACACATTGGCACACTTCCATGCCAGGTGCCATTTCTCTTTAGTATCAATCCAGAAATTTAACTTGATTGTAATCCAGTAATTTGGTCACCTCAATCTCTTATTTTTTGTGAGCTTCTGTGCGCATAGTTAGTCTATATTTAACAACAGTCTTCAATGAAACTCATCCCACAGGGGCATTTGAAGTTAAAAATATACATAACTACTGTAGTATTTTAAAGAGAAAGACATGTGATAATGTCTTATTGAAATGAAGTTGGTGTCTCAATAGAGCTACATAAGTGGCATATCAGTAGAGATGTGTGTGTTGAGGGAATATTTAGTTCATATCATCTATCTTTAATAACCTTGAAACAGTTTGCCTCCAGGATTTGGAAACTGAAAAAATGTTGTGAAAACATTATTATGAGCACAATAATGTATTGTATTAGATCAAATATTATCCTGGTTAAAATGTGTAAGATTCTGTTGCAATTGACATGCTTAGATTATTCTATTCACTGATAAAGCCATTTTATAGTTAGGCTGTGATTATGTAAGGCAGGTAGTTTTGTGCAGATCCATTTGATTCACTACAACACTGGCATCCCACTGGTTTAATAACCACATAAAGTGCTAAAATTTGCATTAAAACAAGCTCATGATAAAATCATGAGATGTAGCAAACTTTAATTTTAATTTGCCTTTCATTTTCTTCTCAACCAATCTCTCTATGTTTTGTTTATCATCCTTTTATAATGTTGCTTTGCCACTATCAAAGTTAAGTGACTTCACTCTCCTCATAACAGTTACTCTAGAGACAGCCAGTATTTCATTGTGAGTCTGTAATTTAGAGGGTGTTTTCAGAAGCTGGTGAAAATAATTTATGCCAACCAAATGCTCAAGTTGCAGGCAACGTTTTATCAAGTTGTTTTCAAGGAAAAGTAGCTTGCATGTGTTAATTATTAATGCCCACAGAAGCCTATGTAAGACTCTTGGCACCTTAAGTGCCTGTCTTGAAACAAGATGACTGTCAGATGTCAAAACCATGAACAGTTTCTAACAAAAAATGGGGTCGTTTCTTTAAAAATAGGGTTAAATTACAGGTGTGATTGACTTAATTTGATGATGTTGTTAGCCAGCTGTGTGGGAGCTGCAGAAACAGTGCCCTCCCACAGTCCCCACAGGAAAAGCTTTAACATGTTGTGACTGTTGTGTTATGCTTTTAGTGGCTGAGGGATGGGGTTAGTTAATGTCCTAGTCAAAAATAATCCCAGTTGTTTCTTGCTTCCAAAGGTTATCGCTAGGTTAGGAGTAGCTATGCACTAAACTTGGTAAACAGTGTATACTTCCCAAAATAATAAACAAGGTTAGGCTCTAAGGAAAATTGTAGGGTGCTCAGTGCCCAGAAACTGTAAAATGTAGGGTGCCCAGCATATGATTTGTATGAAAAATCTGAGATTTTCTAGTCGCCCAAGGGCAAAAGTTAGGCGCCAGGGGCCACCGGGCTCTGCTAGAGCACAGCCCTGAATAAACCACTGCATCACGCAGTCGGCTGCCTCATGAACCCCCACTATACGTGCCCACATTATTTATTTTATGAGCAAGGGTTTGAGACAAGACCTACCGGTTTTTGTCCTTATCCGAGAAGACAAGAAAGTCCAACCCATTCGCAGATGTCATTACAAAGCCAGCACTTTTTCTGCAGTTATTTAGAGATCCCAAGTGTTGGTCTGGTCAGGGTTTGAACTAGTGGTCTTGTGTGTAGACCAGGGCTTATTCAATTGAGCTAGTCGGACAGCAGCTCTTGAGACTGGTTGAAGTAATCTCTTTGTAATAAGCCCTCCTGAAGACCTCTGAAAAATTAGATATTTAAAATTATGTTATATTTTCTTTACAGCTGACACTGCCCTTCTTCTAGGAAATTTGTCACGCAAGTCCAACAATGAAGATGAGGGTCGAAATTCTCCAAAAGGTAAGAACTTTTGTTAATATTAATTGTTTTCTTTATAGAAACTCACAGTAACCAGTTTATCGTAAGCATTGCTAATACAAGTATTTAATTTTTGGTGGTCTTCCCGGGTACCCCCTGCACTTCTGTTCCAGCCAAGGCAGGAAGTATGTTTTTAGACAGTCCAATTTAAAAAATTCCTCATGGTGGGGGTGAAGGAAGTAGGAATGCTTCCAAACCCCCTTAAAGGTTTTTGTTGCTATCATTGATACTTGGAAGGTTTACGCATATTGCAACTCATGTCCGCTCATTTCACTTGTGCGTTGTGTACTTTAAAATGTTGCCAAAAGCAATCATTGTCTAAATTTTTGGTGGCAAATACACTGTAATGGTTTAGCAGGGCAAGCTGTCACTACGTAAGGTTAAGGTTGAGCTTGACCCCTGCTAGTTTCATGCATAGGAAACAAAAGAAAAATAGAACTAAAAAATAAAAAGGAACTTCCCAGATGTTTGATTCCCCACTTACTAATTACAGATACCCAGCAACTTGAAATCGTAGTGATAGCCCTGGTTTAGGAGTAAACCACTAAATGGTTGTTCTTATCAACAAAGTAAATTACTTGATAATTTAAATCAGCTAAGTGTGAAGAGATTTAGAACTAGCATTTAAAGTTGATTTTTTAAAAAAAACAACTTTAATTAACGTTTGTTGCTATTTTGCATTCCTGACAACTGATAAGTAGAGAAAGAAGCAAAAAAGAATAGATCATGAATATACACTGTCTGCTAAGAGTCAAATGGATCAAGTCAAAATGTTCAAGTTTTAAAACAGATGTTGTTTTAAAATTTTGTAGAAAATTGCATTTTCTTCCCTTTTTTGCTGTCTTTTTAATGTTTTTGCATTAAGTAATATCTTCATTTTTTAAAAATATTATAGTCTGATTATAAATTACAATTATTGCTGGTGTAAGGTTACATTTGGCAATGAAGCCATTAATGTATTCAGGAAGATTTTATCCTTTTCTTATTGTTTGTCTTTTTGATTGGCTTCTTTTTACCATAAAGCTTAGATGGAATTACAGTGTGCTTCAATTTCAGCTTATTCAAAGTTCTTTACTTATGTTCACCAAGGATTTGATTGTTCTAAGAAACATTTCTGACAGAAAAATAAGGTCTTTCTATAACACATGGAAATCAATTCTGTGAGTGCAAATCAATAATTTCCTGACAGAGCTTGTACAGGTTTAACGTAAGTTATGGCAGCAAAGAAAAGTAAAACAAAAGCAAGGAAACAAGGTATGGAATTATCATTCTTTTCATTTAAACTGAAATGTTAAAATGTTGATTAAAATAATACTCATTCATTGTAAATTCCAAATAAAACTTTTTTGCAAAATAAGCTACAATAGTTCAAGCTGTTCAAGACTTACACTGTTTGGCTCCAATATTGAATATGAAAATATGTCATAATATTCACCATAAAATTATGCACATAAGTCTTCTCACAGTATTATACACATCAGTCAGAATATACTTTCATGTTCGTGAAAATAATACAACTTTTAATTTACCATATGGTTTATTATATACTTATTTGCTTTTTTTTCTTCCAATATTTGCCACACTAATATCAATGAAACAAATGAGTACAGTGAAATTGACTTTCTGTGGATTTAAAATTATTATTGTTTTCACTCTACAATTTTATTCTCATTTCTCATATCAGATATGTAATATTTCCGATTTATGTGAAGCCACGGCAATTTTGGTACACCTTTGCTGTGAGCCATTTTCAGTGTGCCAGGTGTTGAAATTGCAATCATTAAACATTTCAGGGTGTCTTGAATTCATTGTTGAACAAAAGTGACCAAACCATTTGGCCAGTGATATAAACTATTGTGAATGTATAGTTTATTAAGGCTGTGAATCGGACTGTTGTGATTACAGATGTGATGCTTTATATTTACAATTATACTGAGTAAAGAGCAGTGCAAAAAGCTTTCATATTTGACAGCTGCTATTTGAAAGGTATAATTGACACTACTGTAGGATATCAGATGTCATATTACTGTGTATTGCCTTAGCGCACACACGGCCATAATACAATTCTCACACTTGGTGGACTCTTAGAAACTGTTCAAAAGCTTTGGGAAATAATTTTCAAATCAAAGGTAAATTTTTGTTTTTGTTTCTGTAATGAAATAAAATCAAGAAGTGGTAAATAATTAATTTTTGCTGCAAAGATCTACAATGTAGATAAAAGTGTATAAAGTGTTAGCTGGCTTGTGAATATAGGGGATGATCTGTAACATACATGTATAAAAATTCACTATGACGTTTTATTTTTTTAGTTATTAAGCAGGTCTGTCTGAATGAACTTAATTTAAAGCAACTTGATCAGGCTCCTCAAGAAAAATTAATGACATGTTATAAGCGAGCCATTTTTATTGTAGTTTCCAGACACAATAGCAGTTTGGAATTACAAAATAGAGAGCTTAAAAGGCCTGGTTTTTTGTTCTTCTGTCCATTTATGGGTTGTTGATAAATGTCTACCAAGCCACATTGACAACGGAGGACAACAGGCCAGCCGAGACCTTTGTAGGCCTTACTGAGAACTTTGCTTGAACAAGTGAAATGAACTTGTAACTTCCTGCAGGAACTTATGCAAATTTCTTATTAGCAGCTTTACATCTTTCATTTTGACGTAATATTTTCTGATTCAAAGTCTGCGCATGTATGTGTTTACTAGTGTACATGTAACCTTATGTTGTAATAAACTTTTCATGTGGCAATGTTATCTGAGGAGTGCCACACATGCCACATGCAGTACAAAACTAATGAGTAATAAAATGTCAAGTCGGATCTTACATTGATATCAGATCACCCGGATTATAATGCTCTAGTCCTTCTATTGAGCACTCTGCCTATAGGCTTTTATACATATCAAATGGTATACATCTTCTTTTATATAAACTCCAACAGTGACACCTGTATCATGTCATTGTTCAGTGTGCAAAGAAAGTAGTGTCCGATAGCCTGGGGCTACTAGATTTTGCTATTGGGCTAGTGAATTCTGTTATCAACTTGCCTGACAGGCAAGTGAAGTTTTTTGAGGAATACAAATTACAGAAGAACTGTGAAATCAATCTGCTCATCAAAACGTTTTTGGGGCTAGTTGAAATGATGTTTGGGCTAGTAAATGTTAGATTCAGCTTGCCCGAATGGCAAGCTGTAGAAATGACTTTCTTTGCACCCTGTTGTTTTTGATCCTATATTGTGGCTTGTGTTTAGTTCAAGATGACTCAGAGTTAAATTTCAAATTTGATGGCCCAAGCTCAAGAAATTCAACACCACCTGTTAAACAAGACAGAAAAGATAAAGAAAGGGAAAGACTGGTAAGTACACTTGTCTGTTGGCTTTAAGAAACATCTTTCTCTACAATGGCCACATTTGTTCCTCTTTTCATTGCTCACCAACCTCTGCCCAGTCCTAAAGATGGTCATGGTTGTTAGGTGTGATGTGTCACTTTTTAGGCTTCTTGCATTGTACAATGTTTTCTCAAAATAATAAGTGCTACCCCCAGTTAAGCTTCATCCCAGCTGTATTTGAGACAAATCATTCATGAGCATTGTCCCCAAATAAGTGCCACACCTGATGCACTTGGAGAGGTTTCTTTTACAGGTCACATTCCACTGGTCACGATTACAAGTTACAGTTTTATTAATAGTTAAGTAAACCAAGTAATTTCCCCTTTGATCAAAAACAGCATTTTAGATAAGGATTAGGGCTAGGAGACACTTCTGGTCTTGTTTAAAATCTGTAGACCTGTAAAAAAAAAACCTGCCAGATGCACCTCTGTACTAAGTTACTGAAAATTTTTCATACTGATAGAAAATAAACCATTAAATTAAAAGTAAGATCCTTAAATAAGCATTGTCTTTGAGCCATGGAAAAGTTTTAAATAAACGTTAAAAATAGTTGTTTTATGGGATATATCTGGCCTAGTCCTTAAGCAGGTAAATAACATTCAGTTTCAATCAGTTTTGACCACATTCATCCTTGGACTTCGCCAGTAAATTGACTAAAATTGCAAGCGGACAGTGTTGAGTTTTAAAATAATGTAAATGCATTCAATGAAATTAGGTAGATGGAAATTAAGTGGTCACCGAAGTTGACAAAATTAGCTTAATCTCAGATAAATGTAGTATATGAATATTTGTAGAGTTTTCAACTTAATTAATAGGTATGATAAATCATTTAAATAGCAGGACCTTGAGAGGAAACTGTTATTACCAGAGCGTTCTCCTTCAATTCCAAGAAAGGCTTCCAAGGAATCTTTCAAGGTACAAATATTTATTATTAGTGTCTATTTTAGAACTATGTTAAAATGTTTTTGTCTAGAGCAAATCGTACATGCAGAGGTACTAGTTCTTCAGATATTTGCAACAGTACAGTATTGATTTAGATTAAAGGGGTCATTTCAGATCATTTAGCAGAGCTGTCAGTTATCGCAGTTTTTCATCAAAGACATTGAGTGACATTTCAAGATCAATGAATCAATGTGTTTGCAAGTCTTTCAGGAGAAAATAGTGGCCCAGATAATGCTGAATAAATGATAAAATAAATCTCTGTGTACTGTTCGGGTTTGTAGCAAGACAGGAAGTGCTACAAACTTGCAAAAGTAAAATTTGCATACGGTATTTCACATGTGATTTGATATCTTGCTTTTCCAGGCGTCGCAACTATTTATTGCTTTTTGCTACATGCGATAGTGACTTAACGTTTCTAGCAGTGGGGAAAAACTCATGATTTTAATACCAAAGGTTCTTCTAAGACTTTTAAATTAATCTGAGGCCATTTTCAGACAAGAAACTTCAACTGCACTACAGCAGAAGTCACGTTTTACATTTTCGTTTCAAAAGTGCATAATGAGCAGGGAATTTTGTCATTCATTCACCGGAAAGTTGGCCTGAGAATCATAAGTTTTAGGCACCTGTTCCGGTTCCTTGTTTGAAAGTTTGGTCCCCAAGGGCAAATCGTAGGTGCCTTTGGTGACCGGGCACCCGTTAGGCAGCAGCCTTGCCACTGCAAAATTTAGGGATTTGGGCAATGGGGTTGGGTGAATAAAAATTACCGATAGGAGCATCTTTACCTTAGAAAACATCTTGGATACACCGTACCCCTGTGGAAGTCTTGCATAGGTCCTAACACCAAGATGGTAATGAGTAAATTTAGATTGGATCACCTTACAAGTGACACCTTGAAAAAAAATGCATGGGCAGTGAAGCCAACCACAGATTTAGTTAAGTTAAATCCCTGATTATTTTATGATCATAAACCATCTGATATTTGTGTCATAAGAATGTTTTAATTACATGCAAAGATAAAAAGTATGTAAACGTTGCAGGAAATGCTATTGAACTGATCCGTTTTCTTTACATTTATGCTTGGGTAGGCAATGAAAGAGAGCTACAGGCGAGAACAGAAAAGAAGGATAAAAGAATTATCTAGTGCACTGAAAGATCCCTCAGTCATTATTCTTTCATCATGGCTAAAGGTGAGAAAGAACTGATGCTTAAGAAGATTAGATGCATCAATTAAGTTAATTTAACAGGTCTATGTAATGACAAGTTTTAATTTGTCTTGAGGAATGAGATGGTATCATTACTTTTGTACATCAGTATTTGACTACTATTTATATATTTGTTTTTTCACTTCTTTTAATTTTTGTTCTCAAGCCACTGATTCAATTTACTCTTTCCAAGACAGACACTTTTTAGCTTTAGGACCAGCGGGTCCATCTTAGGGAGGTGTCTGCGTTACAGGAGGGTATCAATGGGGTGGTGGCTTTTACAGTTGGCGGCTAAGATTTTGTGTGTTTCAGGTGCGTGGAACATTGAAGGGCTGGGCAAAGTTCTGGTGTGTGATAAAACCTGGAATGCTGCTTATATACAAGAGTGCCAAGGTATTTGAACTAAAATGTATACAGTTTATTGATCGAATAAGCACACTCAATAAGATTCTTTAGGTGAAAACATTCTTTGCTTGTTTTTTAACCTGTAGACCTTTTTGTTATCCAAACTGTTAATATTGTACCATTTAACAATTATTCCTCAAGCCCATGAGGGCGAGAGGAATAATTGTTTTAGTAAAATCCAACTAGTTGGTAAAAAATATCGAGAATAAAAAAATTTAGCTGCTTAAAGCTAGACTTTAATCCTTTTTTGCTGCCAAAAAGCCGGCGCTTTCAACCACTAGTGGGCTATAACATATAGCCTAGTAGTAGCTCAACCCATCAGAATGCATAATTGATAATAGATTACTAGTTGGATTTTACTAATAACCAATAGCCCCAGTTCTCCACTCAAAAACATATTTGTGGTCCATTATTATTAATTTTGACACATTTTGGTTAAAAAGGGAGTTTAACAAAAACTGTTGAACCACTTGTAGTCTGCAGTTTTTAATTGCTAAATAGATAGTAACAAACATTGTTCTATCATTTCTTGCACAGCACGGGCAGTGGGTTGGCACTGTTCTCTTGAATGGCTGTGAGATTTTGGAGCGCCCTTCCAAGAAAGAAGGGTTTTGCTTCAAGATCTACCATCCCCTGGAGCACTACATATGGGCTACAAAGGGTCCCAAAGGAGAGATGGCTGGGTCCATAACACAGCCCCTACCTAAGGATCATCTCATCTTAAGAGCAGACTCAGAATCTGACGGTAAGTGAATATAAATTAGCTTGTATACAGTTTGGGATTTGGACAGAACGTCTATTAGTCCCAACCATCTGAAATAAAAATTTATAGTCAAGTACATTTTGTGGTGAAGGCAGGAGCCAATAATGAGGAGCAAGTAACTTCCATGTGCTCTTTTTACAGCATTTCCATGGACCAGTTTATTTTTAGAATGGTTCTTGTGCAAAAACCAGTCAGCAAAACCTACAGCTAGACCTTGATATCTTATACTTCAAATGCAGTCATAGGCATGGCAGAGATTCCATTTGTGGAAAAAAGTGCCCTAAAATATATCTAAAAATAAGCAAGTCTGTAAAGATTCTGTTACTAAGGCCTAGTATGGGAATTGTTCACTCCTTATGGCTCCTGTTGAGATTAGCGAGCAGTCCAAGAAGAATCCCCTCACCACACCCCACATTTTTGTATTTCATGGCATAAGATGTGAAGGAACCTCAGCAACTTAGTTCCACTATAAAGAGTGGGATGTATACAATTATTCCAGATGTATTATACCTGTAGGTTTGAGAAAGGCACCCCATCTAGTTCCCTATAGCATCTGTGCTGTGTTGTAACCTTTTCCTTTGTAGGTGATATGTATGCCTTATTTATAGCTACCATTCCAAATTAATTTTTTTTGGCCCTCTCCCCCGCCAATACTCCCTCTCTTAGTTTCTTCCCTTTCCCCTCCCCCCATCTGCTTAGCTTTTTTCTACCCTTATTTACTCCATTAGCTTGTTCTCCTGTGAAGAAGGTATTGTGTGATCAAGCTTAATGTTTTTGTACAATCTTTTCGTTCTTTTACCATGTTATTCTGTTAATTATTACACTGTGGATCAATCTTGATTTTTATCATTACAGGACACTGTTGGTTGGATGCTTTAGAAGTTGCTCAAAACCAGGGTTACAGCATTCAAAAGGAAAACAAAGGAATGTAAGTGTATGCCAGGGTGCTAATCAGATGACGTGCATAAAGTTGTTTGCACTGCAATCAGAGTAAAACCCACATTTACCTCAGTTGCCTATTTCTTTATGAAAAGTGTCACAGTCAAACTCTATCAAACATGCCTTAAAATTATTGTTACTGTAACACAGCTAACAAAAGTATGAGGGATCTGATCAACAACAGAAACCAAACAGTCAGAGTTGTCGTTGGCCAGTTTGACAGTGTTATTAACAATTTATACTGTGTGTATTTTGTTTGGGATCAAGGGGTTCTTTGAACTTTTATTTTTCAGTTGCGTAAAAAATATCTTAGAAAAGCTCCCTCCATGAAGTACTTAAGAAGAGTACCATAGTGTTTCCTTAAAAAATGTGGTATTAGTTTCATTTGGGTGGCTACAGCTCACCTTAATAAAACATCAACAGATTATTGTTGAGTAAGAATTCACAAAATAAATACTAAAATTTTAATAAAATAAGTATAATTTCCAATCTCCCCGACTGGAGAATGGCACTGCAAACTGTATAAAATTTGTCGCTTTATTATCATGGTGATGGCATCATTATGAAATCCACATCAAGACATTGAACTCCTATAACAATAGGTGCAAGACTGTTGATGTACATGTACATCATGTCCATTATTAAGATGGCCATTACATGTACATGCACAGATGAATAACAATGAATAGATCATGCCAAGAGAGAATAATGCCACAGAGAGGGAAATGCTGGGTGTAGCCCTTGAGACTAATGTGAATTTCACCAAAATATTTTTATATTTTTATAACAATTGATTGAACTCAATTGGAAGTTGGTGTCCTGAGAGGTCTGTAACCTGTTATTCAATGTTGTCAACAGAGAAAAATGGACATTATGCTCTCTTGGTGTGTCACCATAACAATATTCTGTATTGTTTACTTTAAGACAGTCGCACAGTGACATTTCAAACCATCAATTAAATTGAGTTCACGTCCAATGAATTAGACTTCTGTTTATAAAAAATTACAACCTCTTGAAATAGCTTAGAAGAAATTCACAGTAACATGCTAGCATTCACTCTTTATCATGCCCAGTAATAGCAGCGATAATAATAATAATGATGATCAACGGCAGGTTGAGTGAACTGTATGGCAAAGATGACAAAGAGGACAGGGATGATGAACAAGGGCTTCCTGGTAAAACAGCTAATAATGTTAATAAGTTTCCATTTAGTCATTTATGGACTCTGGGATGTCCTAAGAGCTGGCTACTGGCTATAATATCACCAGCTGAAAAAGAACCTACCACTGGTTCAAATAAATTGCAAAGGAAAACAAACACATGGGGTAATTTTGAAGGTGCAATTGAGTAAAAAAGCTGGCTTGTCTAACAAAAAAGCCTGCTTAACCTTTCCCTAGTACTTAAATACAATGTACCAGACAGCATTAAATGTGGTGCAGAGGTTTTTGTAAGGGATGTCTGCTTGTTTGAGCTATTAATATTGAAATGTTTGATTGATAAAATATTACTTTACTTTTCACTTGTTACGTTTTTACTTTCCACTTGTGTCCATTTTTTGTCATTCTACTGTTGTGTTGCCTGGTAATGTTTAACACCTCTTCTTTCTTTCTTTATTCGCAGATCGTGATGAAGACAGCAATGATGGAATGGTTAGTTCACATTATTTCTTTTTTTAACAAAGTAAGAGGAGACAAAAACATGGTTAACCATGAGATTACGAAGTCTGACTCTGGTATTTTCTTGCTTTCTTGTTGACTGTTTTTAGGACAAGTCTGACTCTGATAATGAATTAGATGACACTTTAGGTCCCCTTGAAAAAGGTGGGTAGATCAGATCAAGACATAACTGTTGTTGTACATCCTAGTCACTTAAAGTCCAGAAATGCATGCAATGGCAAAAATGGCAAAAAAAATAATGCCAGCGGGCTGGCGATTCAATCTTAGTTTAAAGAAAAAATTTGTGGTTTTCACATCAAGCTGCATCTGATTATTTTGAATTTGGTTGTTTAGGGTGATGATGATTATTTATTCATTGTTTATTATTATTGAATTAAGATGTTGTATTGCATTTATTGCAGATGCTAATGAAGAGATTGATGATGGGCCGATTGTAGAAACAGTTTATGTGACGGAAAAAGGAGAGGAGTACTTAGGGCAGGTAAATTTTGTTACTCCATTGATATTATTATATGAATATTCTTGGCTTACAATGGAGTGTTTACCTCAGGGGTCAGTTGTTAAAAGATAAGCTTCACTGAATCCTGCTCTGATTGTAATTTTAGTGTTCTTTAGCTTATCCAGTTGAATTCATTTCAAGAACTTATTAACCAAACATTTTTAGGCTGGTGAAGCTTTGGAGGAGATTGAAGATGAGAACAAGAGTATTCTTTGGGCACTTCTGAAACAGGTCAGCTTACATTAAAGTATTAGTCTAAAGAGTTAAGATGCTGTAAAAGCAGTGCCAGTCAAATGTTGGAGTGTCCATGGCAATTAAAGTACCTAGTATAATTTTGCATCAATAAGAAGAATGGGCTTAAGTTGTTGAATTGATTTTTAACAGACTATTAAATCACTGTCAGTTTTCATTGGGTTATTGCAGGTAGTATAAAGTTGGTGAAAATGTTGTAAGTCTATGGTGTCTACATAAATGCCATGCTTTACATGTATGTACAATGAACCTTTTTTCATTGTCTCTCAGGTTAAACCAGGCATGGATCTCTCTAGGGTAACTTTACCAACCTTTATTCTGGAACCAAGGTCATTTCTTGACAAGCTGTCTGACTTCTACTTCCATACTGACATTTTATCTAGGTAACTAAAGAGAATGTTGTTAAATACAAATTACAATGTACCATTTGTCGTAATGTAATGCAGAATTGTGCATGGGATTTGAACGAATGCAATGTCTTTCAATTTTCATTTAATTCACTTGTTTTTGTTTATGCTTTTCCTTTCCAATATTTTTTTTGGTGGTATTTCAACAGTTCACCCTATGTACATAGAGAAACAATGAAGAGCCAAGTATAACACACTTTGCTTTTGCTTTGGGTTCACATTACTTTGTAAGAACAAGTTTGGATCGACCAAAAGTCTAAATACTGTTCTCTTATGTATTACCTTGGGCAAGCTCCTCTCAGCTGTGGGTTTGTAAATTGAACCATTGTTTCCGTTTTGTCTTGCTCTGTACTCTGGTGTGCTATAACCCTCAATTGAATTAAGAACTGTGGGACTTATAACAACTGTTTTGATGATGTACTTAACAGAGCTGCTCGAGAGGAAAACGCCTACAGCAGGATGAAAGAAGTAGTGAGGTGGTATCTGGCGGGATTCTACAAAAAACCAAAGGTTTGTAGAGAAACTTATAAGGCTGTATAGTAACAGTATAATGAGTAATGTGTGTCCATCCATAACCTTCCATGATCTTAGTCTGTGCAAACAAATAAATTGTGCTTTTTATTATTTATCCAGGGTTTAAAGAAGCCCTACAACCCAATTATTGGTGAGTCATTTCGCTGCTATTGGCTTCATCCCAATGGCACAAAGACATACTTTGTGTCTGAACAGATTTCCCATCATCCTCCAGTATCAGCGTATTATGTGTCCAACAGACAGGAGGGATATGTACTCAACTGCTCCATTTTGGCCAAGTCTAAATTTTATGGTAAGCTTTGGGTTTTTCCTTTGGTAATCTTCAGTCATACTATGCTCACAGCACTGGTCTCTGTGCATATCAGGTGAAGGGTAAAGGTAAAGGAGCACACGAGCTAAAGGCCCACACGGCCGAAGCTTATACCGATTTCCGTAGCATGAAGCATGCCTAGGAGTATTGCTACTCCCCCTGGACGGGATACTAGTCCATCGCATGGTTACCCCTAAGCAGTGTTTCGCCGGTACCCATTTACACACTTATGTGAAGGGAGACAAAGTGGAGTAAAGTTCCTTGTCTAAGGAAACAACGCGACGGGCGAGGCTTGAATCCCGGACCTCCAGATACAGAGTTCGAGGTGTTAACCGCTCGGCCACACAAGCTTCCGCGATATCACCTCAAAAGAGGGTTAAAATACTCCCTATTCGATCTTTCTTACCATATCAAAACGGTTATTAGAATTTAAACACATTATGTTACACATAAGAATTTTTTTCATGTAACATAAATTGGTCTTATCTATTTCTCTTCTCAGAAATAATTCTTCCTCATGATGTCATTATTGAGTTTATTTACTGTTCTTTTACAGGAAATTCTTCATCAGCCATTTTGGATGGATGTGGGACAATGACGCTGCTAAGGTTTGGAGAAGAGTATGTGATGACCATGCCCTATGCACATTGTAAAGGTTAGTTCACAAAACAGAAAACTTTTTTTTGTGGCAGCCTTTTGAAAGGGAAGGGCAAAGGAATTTCGGCGCGAGGACGCGCGCGAAGGGGAAGGTAGTAGTAGGGAGTTCCTTCCCCCCTCGCGCGCCTTTCGCGCTTCTCGAGCGCCCGAAATTCCCTTCCCCTCCCTTTCAAACGCCAGTGCTCTGTTTGTTAACACAACTGACTCTTTGTTTAGAGATGTAATTCATCTTGCACGCTTTTCGTTTTATTCTTAAGGTATTTTGATTGGCACGCTAACAATGGAATTGGGTGGAGTTGTCACCATAAACTGTGAAAAGACTGGATACAAGGCTGAAATCGAATTCAAGCTTAAGGTATGAAACTGGGTCTTCCTGTCGTCCTGTAATTACCTTCTGAATTAAATTGACATAATGAGGATTTGCTGGGAAAAAATTTTAACCATTTTACGACCCACACAAAAACCACACTTCTAAGTGTTTTTTTTTTCTTTGATGCAGACCATTTTATAGTACTTTCGGCTGGAACTTGCTATTGTGCTACACAAAATGAATTCATAAATTCCTTCTGTTACTTAAAAAGAAAGATGTTAACTACTCCTTTCCAAATTTATTACTATCCATAGTAAATGGCATTATAGAGAAGTATAGTATCGGAATTTACAGAATACGGGGTATATTTAGGACAAGAATTTTTGGCATGTGGGATAGCTGACCCCCTATTAACAAACGGGGCTTCATGATCTGTTTAACGTTTGTTAAAGTGCATTGAGACTTTTTTGTCCATTTATCAGCCATTTTGGAAGAAGAGTGGAGAGTCGAACAGTATTGCAGGCAAAATCAAAATGGGCAAGGAAACATTGTGCAGAATAGAGGGCAAATGGGTGAGTTGAAAAAAAGGATACTTTGTTGTAACTCCTATGGAGTGACTGTTACAAGAGTTTTAAAGAAGCAAAGGTTTCTCAAATGTTAATACCTCTGCTCGCAAGGTACAAATGTTGCAACTCTTGTTCAAGAAGTGTTGAATTTTGTGTAAACATGTGTAAACATGCCATTTTTAGCGTTGTTAAATGAGAATATAGATGGGTTCCATTCAGTACAACAAACTGCGAATTCTTGAACAACGAATATTGAATTTGTTTGTAACTCGTCGAACAAACTGCAACATCGCTCGCAGTTTGTTGAGCAGCAAATATTGAGCGATACTGACGTTACGCAACTATCACATTCGCGGAAAACTGTCATTTTACAAACTCATTCAACTTACCTACTTTTAGCCTGGTAAAAGAGTAGTCAACCTTGAAATATGCTCCATAATTAAAAAACAGTAAAAGAAGTAATTGTTAAAATGCATTTGTTTTCGCGTGGTTATTGTTGAAAATGGTAAACGGTAACCGCAATCAACCGCAATAAATGGCGCGAAAAATAATGATCACGTGGTCACCTTTGCCGTAAAACCCACACACGCCTTCGACAGTCATATGCCTTGGGAAATTAAGCAATTTCTCTCGCGGTACATTAAGTGTCCTTATTTGAACAAACTCAATGAAGAATTCTGCAGTGATTGTATTATGCAGAACGTTTCATAGCAGCCTAATGACTGTTTGTTTTACTTACGGGAAGCAAGTGAATATAATTCACAACAACAAAAATTGATTCATTTCTGTCTCTAAAAAATCGTGTTATTCTCAGAAAAGCCTCATCTTTTTGTATTAATTTCTTACTTTTATGTCTTTTATGAGTCTTCTTTGCTCCATATACGCTTAAAAAATCACATGCTTTCTGCGCTTGTCAGTAAATTTTTTTGTAATTTATACGCCTGCGATAGCGAAAAAAGGCCTTTATACGTTAAGCAGCTAACCCCACTGTCACCCTCTTACTTGATACGCACGAAAATACCGGAACGGCACCCGGAACACCCAGAGGCGGATCCAGGATTTTTCGTAGGAGGGGGTGCACTACTAAGGAATGGCGTAATTGACTGGTGACGTAAACAAATTTTAATAGCGAATACGAAGAAGAAGGCTTTCGACGAGGCAATAACATAATGTGAACTGCTGAGAATACATATCAAATGATAAAGCAGATTTTGTATAACTGTGAAGCAGACTGCACAGTGTTAATTAGAAAGCCGCAGATCATTTCAGGGGGGGTGCGCACCCCCTGCACCCTCCCCCTAGATCCGCCCCTGACACCCCAGCAAGCCTGGGAAAAAAACAAACAAACAAACAAACAAACAAACAGAAATCCCTACCCAATCTGAAGATATTCCTCTTTTTTGCTGTTTGCGTGATGCAGTTGACGTGTTCCGCGGGTTGTTTGGTTTCCCGGGTTTTAATACATACTGTTTCATTCGTGGGGTTCAGAAACCCGGTTGAATGTCCCACGGTAAAGGTGCGGTCACACGCTGTTTTATTGTTTTTTCGTGGTAAAAGGCTTACTGTAACTGGAACTGCTCTGTTTTATGTTTTGTTTTGTTTTTGTAGGATGGCGAGATTCTTATAACAGACTTAAAATCTCCAATTCCTGCGGGAGTAAGTAAAAACACTATCTTTCGAGTTGACTTTGCGACGACAAAAATATATTCTGACTCAGTTGCCATCACGTGAAGTTAGCGAAAGCATTTTAGAAGCGACGTGATATTAAAGAAAGCAAGGAATGGTTATCGATTATTCTTAATTAGCTGGGCCTTCTAAAGCACTGATTAATTCTCCTTCAGTCTTTTAAAAGATAATTTTTAACAAGCGTTTTATAAGCGATTAGAACCGGTAACCAAGCGACTTCACCTATGTTTTTTTAGGAAGTGGAACCATTACCTGAGCTGTTTTGGGACCCAACGCCTGAGATCAGGAGTCAGAGGCTTGCCAGATATCTAGTGGACTATAACACCCAAGGAGAATTTGAGTCTGAAAAGTAAGTGCCTGTTCTGGATTATAATTAGCTTGAGTATGATTGTCAGGGTGGGTGTTGTCCTGACTGAGATAGTCATGTTAGGGACGTGGGCTTAAGCAAATACGCACGTCAACCGGTAGTGGGCTGTTTTCATTCTTGGGCCGTGGTTTTGCTTAAATGTTGGTTAGATCGTCTTTATGAGACTATGGACGATTAGCAATACAGATTTTGAAGCGTTATGGAAAATTTAAAGAGAAAGGGGCTCACTTCCGTTTGACGTGCGTCGTTCAAAAACGCTTTTGCTTAACCCTTTCACTGCCAATTTTAGCCAAAAGCAAATTTCGACCAAATTTCCGATTTTTCATTTTGTGAAGGTTTGACAAACAAATATCACCATGTGTAAGTACAGGCAGAGAGCTTTCATTTGAATGGTCACATCATAGGATTTCGTCCACAGACTCAAAAGTTAGAGTCATCTTACAAAATTCTATCAACCCTGGCAATGAAAGAGTTAGGCCCATCTACTCGGACAATCATATCAGTGTCCGATCTAGGGGAGGTTTGTTTCGACCACAGAGTGGGCCCTTCTCTTACCTTAAGGTCTGGATCGACCATTTCTCGGCATGTGGACACGCTTTCCTTTACCCTGAGAAAACAGCCAAAATTTCGCGACGCTACCCGAGGTTTCCCCGCAAAATGACGTCTGAGAAACGAGCGCTGAAATTCCATACTGATGATGCGTCACTACCAAGATCTGGGTAGAGCACTACTCAAATATGGACTTCCCGTAGTCGTTTCTCAGACTTCATTTCGTGGGGAAACCATCATTCAGTTCCTCATTCATTTTTCGTTTTGTAGCCAATGTAAACAACCCCTTGATATGAGCATAACATGCTTGCCCATGCAACAATCCTGAGGGACTGTTTTGCGCCAGATGATATTATCATAGGAGAGCTGTGCATTATTATCACTGCCTAACTTTTGCAGGTTGTGGACACATGTCAGTGACGCTATCAGAATGAACGATCAGGTAAATTTTGCGTATGATACGTCATGTGGTGTGATAATAGCAATGCTTTTTCACCTACGTTCCCGTTCTGTGTGTCCTCAAGCATTGTCCCTCCTTATCGGTTGCGTAACGATACAAATACAACAATTCGCCTACTGAAGACGCGTAGGTCAGTTATTCGTCAATTGTTCCCCGTCCCTGGTAACCGTACCAGAAGTCTTTGCGAAAGTTAACTCGGCCCAGTCTCCTCGTTTCTAAAGTGGCGACCGGGAATGGAGCTGAAAAAAAAATTGGCGGGAAAAACAACCGGAGATTCGCCTCGCATCTACCTCGTGCTTTCTCCTCTATCTGAATGCCTGAAACGGGCCATGAAACTAAAAGAGCGTTCATTTACAGGCCACCTCTCCACAACGGCCACCTCTCTTAAACGGCCACTTTTTTTGGCGGACAGTCCATACATTCACCCTTGTTTCAACCTCTCAACAATGGTCACTTTCTTCTGTCCCCAAGGTGGCCGTTTGAAAGAGGTTCAACTGTAGATGATGATGAAGTGGTGAGAAGTCGTTAGAGACATCCTGAACAAGCATCGTTATTTTATCAATTTTTCTTAAATATTTAGGAAAAAGCTACAAACGAGAAGTTTATTCTTGAAGAGGCGCAACGGAAAGGACACAAAGAAAGGAAAGAAACTGGAGAAGAGTGGATTCCTAAGCTGTTTGAAAGAGATCCAGCGGCTCCTAATGCTATCAACCGATGGGTTTACAAATATAGAGAGTAAGTACGAGTTTTGCTGCTACTACAGGACGACAGGGTTAGATTAGAAGTAAGTAACGCCCAAGTAATAACGCGCTTGCGTATTTGTTCGATTCAGGTTATATATCACTGTGTGAAAAGGGTGACACGCTGAAAATTTCGTTCAATGTAAATGTAAATTTTTTTGGTGATTCAGTGCAGTATTCATGGTGTATTTTAGGTTTACCAAACGCAAGCCCAGAAATAGACTTTCATTCGTCGCTCGCGGTCGGCCGCTTCGCGGCCAAAAAGGCTCGCTCCGCTCGCCAAGAGGTCGACTTGTAGCAAGTCTAGCCCAGAAAAGGCACATCGTCCACAGCTCTACAGTTCATATTTTGTGGTGGTCAATAAGTCTCTTGACTTCGATCGCAAACTTTTTACCGGGTTGTGGACTTCGAGAAGTTCTAGTGAATCAGTAAGCAGATACGTTTGTCTTTTGTATTGCCTCCTCAATACACTGTCAATACATGCACTCCGTTAAGGATCTTTTCGATAGATTTAGTATAATGGTCCGTTTGCTTAATTCTTTGATTTCGCTTTCTAGTGTGAGGCCATGGGACCCAATGACAGATCTGAGAGAGTATGAAAATGACGGTATCATTAAGACTCAGTACCGACTAAAGGCACCAATGGTGCGAACAACAAGTCTACTGAGTGTCCAAACACCGGAAATCAAGAAACCGATGTCTAAACGAAAACGGCCTTCATCTGGCCGATCAAGGGGAAGTGGACAGGCGAAGGGATCACGACGCAATTCCATGGACCGTTCGGGAGCGTCAACGCCGGATCCTGAAGCCGAGCACTCGAGCAGCATCGAGGATGACGATGATGATTCGAGCCTCAAAGAGAGTATTGACGCAGCGACGCTGGAGAAGGTGTTTCAACCGCTGAAGGATTTACAAAAGGAGTGTGTTCAGCAAATGAGAGCCATCAGGAGTGATCTGAGACGACATTACTCCTCTCATCAGGACGATATCGCCACTCTACAGTTTAAAGACTGGCTTCTATTGCTGTTATTTGTCATCACCCAGGGGTTCTTTCACTGGTACTACAAAAGGTGACCTGTACTGCACTGCAGGGATACAACTAATTCATTTCTTCACCCTTGGGGAAAAATTGGGAGAGAGAGAAAGGTGCCTTCTCTCACCCTCCCCCTTGGTGTATTTTGTCAGGTTTTTGCCTCTTTTGAAGAGGTACTTGTATGTAATAAGTAGATGTTAAGGTCCTATATTTGTGCCCCGTGGGGAGTCTGTTTGGGTTACTTAACGTTAACGCGATTGGTCTCCTAACCCCCTCCCCGTTCCCCTCCCCAGTGAGATAGAAACATCCCCAATTTATGGCATTGTAGACAGTGAAAAACGTCACGTGCAAAATACACAAAATTCAAAATAGTCCAAATGACTGCTAAGACTTAACATTTTATAGGAGGAATTGAGGCTATTGTATCGGTCATTCTTGTGTCTTGTAGACTCAAGATGATATTACAAAAAACGTATTTTTATATCATGAAGATGTCTGGGAGAAGTTTTATGTTCTGCTTGTAACTTTCAGTTTTCTTTTGAATGAAGCAACAGTTCTCACCATGTGCGTTTTTTAAATTTTTTAGTAAATAATGATTCCCACCTGCTTATGTAATTTTGATTTTGCTTATTTATTTCAATATGATTTTCACGAAGGCCTTGCATTTTGTCTTAGTTAAAGGAACAGTAATATCTAGAAGTAAAATAGGGAGTAAAAATGAAAATTCATATTGAACAAACACATTTTATATATTAAAAAATTTAAAAAGAATCCTCAGACAAGCTACACTTTGAAAAAAGAGCCTGTCAATGTTTTCAAACGCTGTATACGACACCAGAAACTCATTCTGACGACACTTATAAAGTTTCTAATTGTGTCGCGGTTATAAAATTGACCTCAACTCAAATTTCCACGTAAGGAATAATGTACAAAGTATTATGAAAAATTCCAGAAAAGTATTTTATCCTTATTTATGAAAAATAGTAATCACAAATTTATTATTAGAGGAAATAATTGTTATTCTCAATAAATGGTAAGATTGAGGAGAAACTCTAGCCGGCGAAGCCAAGCCTTTCTTTCAATCCTAGAGAAGTGAAGCTTTTTCCTCTCACGTCGTGGGAAAACGTGGACAGTTGGCTAAGAGATACCCCAGGTAGATTGCCTAAACACTTTTTGTAACGGGTGATATTTGATGGCAGTACACTGTTTCTGGATTAGGAAACAAGTGTTAAATAAACTAGAGCATTTTTTCTCCTTTGGGTTAATCTTTAACCTGTGGCGTTTTCTAAACTTCTCTGTTCCATCATAATGTCCGTTCAGTCTCCAACGTATTCTGATTAATTAGAGCAATCAATAATGAGTGGAGCCACGTGTATTGCTTTTGGGGTCCTGTCGACTGCGTCATCCACAGTGACGACGTACTTCACGAAAAAAAACCTGGAAACGATGTTGCAAACAGTTCGGTTCTTTCCAAGGCGTTTAGTCCGTTGGGCGTTTTTCTCAGCGTGCGGCGCATGCGCAGTAGTACTGTCCTTTTTTTAGTATGTTTAGGGACAGCAAAAGTAAAAACCGCGATATTAGAATTTTTTGTCGCACTGTCATTCAAATTTCACCTTTTAAAGAAATATAAATAGGATATTTTTTTGTTGGTGGGTTGCCATTAGTAGTTAGATGTGTCTTGCGTTAAGAAGACGTTGTTGGTTGGTTGTAGTCGTTGGAACTGAAGTGAACAAATTTTTACCAGTTTTGTGCAATGGTTGTTTTTGCCATAAACATTTGAAAACCGTTTACGTCATTTGCGTACAAACTGGGACGCAGAATGGAACGGATGCTGTTAAAGAATTTCTTGTTCCATTGACCAGAACTAGCTGGGAGTTTTGAAACCTGGTGAAAATAGATCCATGATGTTGTACCGATAAAATCCCAGTATGTTGGTGACAGAGGTAGATTTACTACCTACAATATATATTTTTTTTGACGTGCATTTTAAACAGTCCTTTATAAATTTCATATTCTGGAAATTTCCCGTTTAGGAATTCAAATGTTTCTGGCAAACAACAGTGATTGAACAAGGCAATGTACAATTAGTAAATCTCAATTGAAATATGACTCGTTATTTAATAGTTTGATCAATAAATCACCTTTCTTTATGATGTTGGTGTGTGAATGATTCAGCAGCGTAATCCAAACTTCTCCTTTCCCCACCCCCTCCCCACCTTTGTTACGCTATCTAAGACAGAACATCCCTGAGCAAAGGGTCTGCTGATGCTTGATTCAGTGAAATGTCAGAAATGTTTTGCAATATAAAAGGAATTTAACTGCAGTCAAAATAATGGACAGACTTAATTTGTGAAGTGTCAATTACCTTATAAAATCTAGTGTTTACCTTTCTTAATCCACCACTTCCCCCACCCACCATCCCACATTGTAAGCCTGAGTCCTGTACATCAGCTGCATTCAATTAAACCCACCAGGGAGTTACTCTTAATGGACACCCGATGGTTAGATTGTGAGTTAGCTGTCTGGGCTGGGTTGTGAGAGCTTAAAAAGCAAATTCAGTTTAGTTTTCTTAAACTGTAATTAAATAGATCAGGGGTGGATCTAGGGGGAGGGTGCAAGGGGTGCGCACCCCCCCCCTGAGATGACTTGCAGTTTTCTAATACAACTGGTATTCTGCAAAAAAAACTATGTGGTTTTTTTGGTGTTGAAGTAGAGCAAGAGACGAGTGCACCCCCTCCTAAAAAAAATCCTGGATCCGCCCCTGTAGATCCTTATCTATATATGTGAATCCCAAAGGGGCGAAAGGGGACAGACTGGAAAAACTGTTGCTCTGCAAATCTCTAGTCTACCTGAGCAGACACCTTTCTTGGCTTAAACATCTGTCATAACTGTTTATCAGTAGGATATTAGACTGTGCACAGACCCCTATTTTTTCAAAGCATCATCTAGCGCATGTGGCAGGCTTTAAAAAGGGCAGACGGGAAGAAAAGTGTGAAAGCGGAAAGGGAGCAGTAGGTTTTCCTTCTATCCCTAACCTCATCTCCCTTTTCCCTCTTTCCCCTTCCCTTTCAATGCCTGCCATGCAGGGTAAAGATCATAGAGATACAGCGTTCACTGTTATGGGCGGCCATCTTCATTTCAAATGCACTGAGAGGGTGGGCCCCTGGGTTTTGTAGCTGTGTGGAGGAGGGAGGTGCCTTCTGCCAAACCATCCCCTGCCCAGTAAGTCGATTCAATACTCATCCCAGGCTAGATTCAGACATTTGAAGCCATGGTGGTTGCCTGTAAGGGTAGATGGTCAATCCCAAAAAATAGGGACTGTGAACAGTCTAGTAGGATGTCTAAAATGCCTGTAATGCCATTAAATCCTATACCTATTGGTTTCAGCCCAGGAAATATTTTAGGGGGAGCCACCCACAATTTAAACACAGTTGGGTGGTTGTACTAAAAGCCCGAGGTACTCAGACTACTATTCTCTCACATGGAGAAATAATTATTATATGCAAAATTGAGCATAAAACTCTTTAAACATTCCAAAAGGATTAACAAACAGATGAGAAAATATTAATTTAAAGAATATTCCATGAAATTTTCAAATAGTGATCAATATTTATTAGCACTGCTTGAAATGACACAACTAATGTAAAACTAAGATTCTGTTTTAACTAACGTACAACTAAGATTTTGTTTTAACAAATATCAAATACATCTTTTGGATATAGTAATATGGTTTTAAAACATACCAATTTTACACTATTCAAAGAAAGGAAACTACAGGCATTTAATATTCACAATAGTAAATAAATTATTAATCTTGGCAATATATGTACCAAGGGAGAAATACATTAACCAGTCAAAAATTCAAATTAGCCTATAAGGCCAACAAGCTTAAATAACGTTTATTATACTACTACATGAGAAATTTCTGCAATTTGAGTGGCTTAGAACAGTGGTATTTCAGCTTAATTTGCAATACCTACATATGAAAATTACAAACTGTTTACAGGTAGAAGTATAAACAAATAATAGCATGATTTGTATGTGATATTTGGCATAAATACCACTCGTGATATTTCAAAATTGTCACAAATTTCACCCGCCTAACAACTAATGAAATTACGTATAACAATTTCAAAATATCACTCATGGTATTTATGCCAAAATTATCACTACAAATCATGCTATTACTTATAAAAATACAGTCATCTCTCTCTCCCAGTGGACACCCTGTCATAACAGACACCCTGATAAATATATGGACAGCAGCTATATCCCAGGCAAAAATAAATCACAAACGATTGACTGAAAAAAACTCCCATTATTACAGACCCTCGCAAATGAGGACACTGACTTGAGGTCCTTACAGTGTCCGCTATAAAAGGAGTTGACTGTAGTGAGCAGGAATATTAATTTAAGCAAAATCAATATATTCAAAGTCGTGACAAACCAATATATAAAAAACTGTGAACGATCAGTAAACCGTCAAAAACTATTAAGGTTAATGAGTACATGTTAAAGCACCGAAGCCACTTTCAATTAAAATCCTAATTTCCATCTCCGCAGATGACAGGAAGTCATAAATAAGCAATCTATCCGGCCACCCATCCCCATGTATGAAAACTGATATGTCTGATAAGACTCGATATTCTTTAACATAATACACGGAAGGGGAATACAATGCACACAACATTAACTACGACTATCCGTGTTCTTTCTTTTCATGAAATGGAAATTTAAATGTATCTAGCTAGCTGTTGAATTTTAGAGCCTTGAAAACAAGCCTTTGCTAGATAAGTGAAGTTCTCGTGAACTCAAACGATGTTAGCCGTGTATTCCACAGCAGCGGATCTGTCGTAACGAGGTTTTCGATATCGAAAGACTGGTATAAGCCCAAGCAAACTGTAAATAACGCCTGTGATAACCAGAGCGTAGCCAACAGAAACAAAGATCATCGCAGGTCGTCTTGGCATGACATAGTGTGATAAAAGGGAAAGAGTTATTCCCAACAGAAGCATTACCAAACCAGCGAAAACGATTTGCCAACCCCGTCGCCGCCAAAATGACGAAAATTCGCGACCTGTATTCACGTCGACGCCGTCTATAAAAAGACGAAATCCTCCAAAATAATTCGTCCAAGACAGGGAATTGTAAATTATCAGAAAAGAGTGTCCATCTTGCTCCCACTCAAACTGGCCGCCGCTAAAACAAAGTGGACTACACGGGTTGTACGTCAACTTATGGTGATCCATTTCATGGCCGTTCACGTAGATACGGTACTCTTCACAAATACAACCAATGTCACGAACCAGCTGGACTGTATACTGCCGATATTCTGGTCCAACTTTGAGGTTTTGGGCCCAAGTTGAAGTTGTCTTACAGCAGCCAGGCATGATGTATTTCGAATGGCAGTCGCTGGCTATTCGTGGGCTAGGTTGAAGAACTTTTCAATCAATTTTTCGATCAAGTGCCTTTAACCAGCCATTTACTATGTCGACGTCCTCTTATTTGCGGCTTTTAGTCACACCAATCAAACGATCAGGAATAATAAGGGCAAATTATCCGCAAAACCAAACTTTTCTCCCATCAATAAGCTGTCACGTTGGTCGAGTCGCGTGACGAACCAGGTTTGTTAACTCAAGCGTGCAATGCATTGATGTCCCTCTCGGTTATTTCACTTCGTGAACCACGTGACCCGAAACGATTTGGCCGCGCGGAAAAATGAGGCCTAGGCAAGAGCAGTCTCTCCGTTTACTAACACCGTCGAGAAAAACGCGCGAAACACGCAAATGATCACGCTTCGCCACTCGACGCTCGCGCACGCGTGCACTCCCCTCACCAAGGCAAACTTAAAGCAACGGCCAGTAAATCTGAAGAAAAAGAGAGACTGCTCGCAGGCTATTGTCATTCGAGCCACCCGGCCAGGGAGTAAAGGAAAAAAAGAAAGAAAGAAAATATGCGCAAACGTCGAAAATCATACTACATATCATGATCATACTACTTATTTTTTATTACCATTATTATTTTCTTTAACTTTATGGTTCAATTTCTCAGTCTCCTCTCAGTGGCCGCTTAAATCAGTGAACTTAACCTCATACCCAGGGCTTTTACCTATATGAAAATTGAAAGGGCCTGGGGACGTCGTGTAGTGTAACTAAACTGCAAAAGGAAACTGAAATGATACAGTATTACTATTTCTTCGTTTTTTTAATGAACTTTACATGTTTTTCACACTTAAGGTTTGAAATGACTGTCCAGTTTGCTTCACGATAGCAAACGCGATTTTAGAGGTAAAAAATTTGTCTGATTGTAAATCAAAACTTTGTACGCAAACTTTTAAACGTTATTTATCCATACAAAATAAAACTGGGCATCAATTGGTCAATCAACCTCGTCCCCAGCGCGCTTTTCCCTGGCTTTGGAGGTGGGGCGGGCTCTTCCCGCCCCACCTCCAAAGCCAGGGAAAAACGCGCTGGGGACGAGGTTGTTGGCAGGAGCCCATGGGCTCCTGGTTGTTGGTCAATATCCCTGATTTTTAATTTTGATCGCTTAACTGTTCGCGTGCCCAAAATCTAACATACCCTAATTTATGCGAATAAATTATATTTTCTCAGCCACAAACTTCTTCGCATGTATGAGGGTTATTTATTTATTTATTTTTTATTTTTTATTTTTTTTTAGAACTAGTTTGAATGACAAAAAGTTTAAAAAATAACGGGATAATAATTTGGATATTGAGGATAACGGGTCGATACCCAACTTTTATCCTAAGTATTTTTGATCAATGCCTTATGCACCTTTGTTCAATAAATAGAGACAATTAAGCACGCTTTAAAACAGGCACGGGAAAAAAGGATATTAATTAAATAATCAAGAAATACCATCACGATGGAAGATCGCATACTTATTATAACAAAAACGTTTATATTTATTTGCTTTGCAAGCGGCTTCTATCCCCAGATATTTGGCTTTGTTACAAGTTTCATTTGAATATGAAAACAAACGGAGTCTGTTTTGCTGCACGTACAGTTGGAACCTTAAATAGTGGCGAGAAATTGAGCGTCGATTAAATATAATAGAACAGCACAGATATCTAGATTCTGCAAAATCTCACAAAAAGAAGCGTGCTGAAAATATTATATTTTTATTTAAAAGTTGGTGTTTTCCCTCGTTTTCTGTCTACAGCCGGGTAACAAAAACTACAAACAACGTTGAAAATATTTATAACTATATTTTTCATAACAATATATTTTACAATTTGCACGCAAACAGTGGTATTCTTCGATACTACTGATGTGTTCATAGGTACTGTGTCCGTTATCTTTTCACGCCAACAGGCCGTCGGTTTGGACCATATCATGTCCTTTCCACCACGAAATTCAGCAATAACCTTTAAAATGTATTGAATGCTAATAGAAATCTGCGGTTTAAAGTTTTATTACACTGTGTAAACTGGGCCAAAACGATAGTTGTGTATCGCCGCGGGTGAAATCAATCCTTCTACAATATTTAACAAGCCAAAGATTAACAGAACGCGACCTAAAAGTTCCCAAAGTAGAAAGCAAGGCACCAGGTCCTCGATGTAGCGTATAGCTTCCAGTGTAACTCCGATTAAAACCTCCATGACACCGTGACAAATGAGAACCCATCCTCGACGTCTCCATATTGTGCTTGGAGTGTCATCCGTATTGACTTGAAAACCGTCGATAAACAGATGATATTCCACCACAGAACAAGACCCTGGTACAATCATAAGAAGAAAAGAACGCCCATCGAACTCCCAAGAGTACTGCTCGCTCGGATGACAAACAGCCAAGCCGTTTAAACGTTTGAATGTTATGTAATCAATTTCCAAACCATTTGTAAATATGCGAAATTTCTCGCCCCACCATCTCTTTAGACGAACAAGTTCAACAGAGTATTCCTTTCGTCCCGAGAAGAAGTCGAAACGTCTTTGCCATTTTTTGGTAGTTTTCCACAAGTACGACTGCATTGGCTCGAGTTTAGTTCGTTCAACTTATCCCCTTCTGTTTTCGCCGGTTTTCGGTGTTTGTATGTTAATTGTGTAAGAAAAATTCATTTTGCAACGTCATGCGGGCCTTTAGTGCTGTTCAGGCCTATCTTTTTGTTGAATACAATTAAATGACAGTCCAATCAATAACTATTCTGACCAGTCTTGTTTACAGCTGACTGTTTTTCTTTATGCTTTGATATCGATGTAACTCAGGGAACCAGCACTTCCTAAAAACAAAACAAAATAAGTTGAGATATGCTATTATATTTATCAGTGGTTACTACAAGGAGGTTCAGTGTTGCAAGCAGAAGCTTAAGTAATAAGCGACAAATTTCTCGATCACGACTGAAAAATGATGGAGAAATTAGAGAATTTACATTATTTGTAAACAAAATCCATTTGGCAGAATGTATACACTGTACGTGTGAAGGCGTTTAGGTCCCTGCAAATGGTTATTAGGTGATCTATAAAAACATAAATTCTTGTTTATCCTTCAAGGCAAGCAATCAGTATCAATATAGAAGGCTCAATGATAATTTGGATGAGTTATACTGACGAATAATATCGTCGCAGTTTTGATACAGTCATACAGTTGATGAATGTATAAAGTTTAGGTTGCCCGGGGCAGATAAAATAATTAAAACATGACAATTAAAAGAACCACAGAACGAGTCGGTTGTATTTAATTACACCCACTTCCTTTTAGGATTCAAAGCTGTTTTGCATTGCTAGGCAAAGCTTTATTCTATAGTATTTCAAAGTATTTACAATATAGAGACGCCGAGGAGTCTCTTCTTTCGATTGCCTATATATCTGTTTGTTCCTCGCTGCAATAGACTTCCTTGGCTTCTAGTTTTCCCCAATGGAGTTCATGTGCCTACCTGTTTGGCAGGCTTTTAAAGGGGGAGGGACAGGGTAGATAAAAGGGCCGCGAAAACACAACAGGCGCGAGAGCAAGATCTCGGTGTGACGGAATAAACACGAATCATCTTGTAAACTTATCGCTGCAGAACTTACAGGATGATAGATATTGCGACAATTAAGTCAGGCGCGTCGCCCCTACTATAAATAAAAATTGTTCGCAGGTTAATTGTTGCTTTCTCGAACCTAAAACAGGTTCCTTTTTGACGATTGGTCAGAACCTGGCCAATCAAGCAAAGCTAGTGGTTCTTGAGTTCACTCGGTATCTCCCCTTGTTCTAGTTATTTTTGCAGTGCCTGCAATGATATCGCCGCACATTGAACATCCCGTCCCGATTATCTGCTCATGGTTCTCTTTGGATGACTGCTAGCTTTTACACCGTAGTGCGCGAGCGGTGAAGCGGGAATTAAAGACGAGTACGGACACCAAATAAAGGACTGTATTCTTCTCATGTTTCCGTAATGTCCTGTGATCTCTGTTTTAGCGCTAAGGCGGGGCTTGAGACGCGCACCCTTTTTTCAAGGATGGAAAGAAAACAACGATTTTCTGAAACTAACAATGGCAGGATCCGATCACTCCTGGTCACCGGTCAGACTGACTGACCTACAGGTTATTTATCGATTCATCTTTTTTTTCGCCAAAACAAGTCTAAGCCAATCAGCGCGGAGTTAGTTTTCCAACACCAATGGCGGATGGCGAAGTGTCTAGAATAGCTAGGTAGAATAACCTTTCATTGGACAGTGGTTGAACTTTCACTTCATTTTCACAGTCATTTTGTCGACCGTCCTCAACGCATAGTCTTGGACAAGTTTTCTTTGCAGACCACACGTTTGTCAGGTGGAGTCCCTCAAGGCTCTAGTTTAGGACAGGAATTACTTTCTCTATACATTTCTCTTTTGGAAGATATAATTATGGCTCACGGCTTAAATGCAATAATGTTTACGCCGAAAATTCAAAGCTTTACATTATTATGCGACCAAGAAATCGTGTTACATGTTCAAATGTAACTGTCATTTTATGGGTCAAAACAACTCTAAGCCAATCAGCGCAGAATAAGACTTCCAACAGCAATGGAGGATAGAGAGGGGTCTAGTAAAGGGAGCTTAACCTATTTTGGATAGTGTTCGAACTTGCAGTTCGATTTCACAGTCACCAGAATCTACCTATAAAGATCTGATTCCTGTCATGCAGAACATTGCAAATTTTCGTGAGAGAAGAAATCTCTAGGTGAACTAACGTACTGTAACACTCAGAACACTGCAGCCAGTAACAGTGGTCAGTTTGGGATTTGAGCTTTAAAGTGGCAGTACTGGTGCCCCAAGCACTTGATCTGACTACACAACTGCTTCATACAGTGCATGAGGAGTGAAATAAATTAGCACAATATTGCTTCTATTATATGCTGTAACCCAAACCTTGTGCTGTCACACCATTCTTTCTTTGGGTTATTCAAAAAATTAAGAACAAACAGAACAAGGGAAATCTCGCGTACCAAACATTTTTCCTAGCAAAATTTTCTGTTCCGTTTGTCATTGTCCCCAGAATTTTCGTTTGTTCGGAATTTTTGGTTGAATGGTTGGCGTTTCAAAAATTCAACGGTTCTTAGCTTTCCGGAAACCTGCCCAAAAACTTTCCGTCTCGAATTTTGCGGAATACTTGGACTGAGTGGGATGCAACGATGGCGACTACTGGAGCAACCAGTGAACCAAGAGGCTAAACCAAGAAAAAGTGTATACCAGCAGCCTGTGCATACATATCCTCCTCATCCAAACATACGAACGGTCTCACAGTTTGTGTGGGCTCCCTGTGATAGTGACTGGAAATGATTGCCTTTCTGTGGAGAAGAGAAATATATGTGTCCACTTTCATTAAGGGTGGGGGACAGGGGGGTCCAAACCTCCAGCCTCTCATACCTAGCCGGTGCACAGCCACTCCCTCCTTTCAAGAAAAAAATCATTGTTGACTTCCCCCCCGGCTGTCTCCCCTCCTACCCTCACCTCACGCTCTTTCCTCCTCCTCCTCTTCCCCGTACCCTAGTATTATTTCACACACTCCACAAAAACGTTTACGCTCTTCTTAAAGAGGGCGCTTTACTAAAAATTTATATAAACCGTTTATGATAATCTTCCTTATTCGACATAAACGGATTGCAAGATAAGCTCACGAGTTCCGTCAGGCTACGCATTAAAATCTATGGTCAAACACTCCTCGATTGATTGATTGACTGACACTTTACCTTTTACTGTATCATAGGCAATTAGCGCTCCATGAAATTGACGTTTACGGAAATTAACGCGGGTTTAGTGTAAAAACGGACATTTCAGAAAAGGAAATTAAGGCGAAAGAAGGGTAAAATGAAGGAAATAAACGCGACGTTCACAAACAAACAAGACACGTTGAGACAACGGCAACAAAGGGGTCAAACGAAGAGAGTTCAGGCAAATCAAAGAAAGCTGGTCACTTGGAGGGTTCTTCACAGTTTCACGGAATGGATACCGGGGGTTCTCCACCCTGATAAAATGCTCCTCCCTTTCCTAGGTGTCAAGATGTCAGATGTGCATCAAAAATAATGGAAATTAAGGCGAAAATTAACTTTTCCTAAAAACTAAAGCGTGTTAAATTTCACGAATTTTTGAAATTCGTGTTATGTAATTTCATGAAGTGTTGATTCAGATTTTCCTCATTAAGGTAATTTCCATGACCCTGAAAGGCAATTTTCTTCATGCACCCCTTACATTTTTAACACTCACTTGACCAAAGCATTCTTTCATCGGATGGAGATCTGCGGACGCTCGAAGAGGGCAGATTTATTCGCATAACCCTTTCCTTAAGGGAAAGTACCACGAACATCGTTTGTATTTAGGATTTGACGCTCATTGGTGTTGAAATAAATTTGTTCGTGTTGTTTCAACAGGTTTTGTTTCTTTGCGCAGTACGTGCTTCTTTTATTCATTGTAAAATGTTTCCCCCTCCCGTCCTGCTCGTTTACATCACGTCTCGGGATTTCAGTGGAAGACTGGTTCATGCGGAAGTTAAAGGACGGCGAAGAAAAACTACCAAAAAATGTGTCGCACACGACGGTTGTTTTTTGCTTGGGAACCAGTTGCTTTTTGTTATAATTTTCGAGGAGTGTACCGTACTACTGGGGCGGGTATCTGGTGGGACGGTGGAGAATACAATGGGAGTTAGGACCGGTGATGGACTCCTGTTTAAGGTCATGCCTGTGTTCGTTATGACTGTTGACACGCATCCTGTACTTTGGTCATGTCTGTCTTCATGAATTAAGTTTCCTTATAGTGAGTATGCATGCACATTTGCACGGTTGATACTTTTTAGGTGTTTTGCCTTGGTAGACAGCCAAACCTCTTCGGCCTGCGATATGTTTTTTTAAAGCAGTCAGCTCTTTCTAAGAGGGAGGACACCGTTGAACTTGGGTGCTAAGTGTCTATGTTAGGGGCGTGTCTGCCTTGTAGAGAGTCAAAAAGGAGACTAAAGAAAGACAAAGTCCAGCTCTAAGTGTTGCTCTTCTTTTATAGGGTGTTAGTTAAGATAGAGAGAGTTGTCTGTAATCAATTTTGTCATGAATTTTGTCGGTAGTTTTCGGTATCCTTGGTCACGAGAATGACATCGTTGTTTCTAATATATAAGCAATGAAGCTGAGGTAATAAGGCACAAGTCCGTGCTTATCACCAGCTTGTATAGACTCGTCGGTCCGTAAAAGCACATCCTTTCTTTTCGACATGCAAACTAGTTGTTACTACTTGCTAGCATGGCTCATCTCGCGAATCTAGAATAAATGCTGACCGATTTCCTACTTCTAGGGAGGTTTGAGGCATGCTCCCCCGGGAAAATTTTTTGTTTTTTTTACTCCCCAAAGTCCCACTTTCCTGGGTTTCTGACTCATTGAGACAGGGTATTTACTGACTGTCCAAACCATTTTCCAGATTTCAACTTGGAAAGCTACAAATATATTTATCAATAAAAATCGGACAGATTTCCTTAAAGCGGTGGAAACCGGTATGCCGTGATCCGCGCCTGCAACTGAAATAAACTGTTCTGAATATGATCATCGTCAATATATGGTCGCTCTCAATCACTCCACAGTGATTTTACTTGAACCAGGAAACAGATACTGACAAATAGTCCAAAATAGCGGGAGGTAAACAAGAGAAGACAATCGAATGAGTGCCTAGTTCACGGTTCAAGTAAAATCACTCTAAAAGTATCAGAGGCGTCCAGACTCTGACTGTATAACTATCTTTTAGAAGAGTGAAATTAACTTAACACTTTCTTCGGGAATAAGAAAATTAGGTTTGGTTTGTGCTACTGCAATAAGTTATGGCTTTATTTCAAATCTTCAAGGAGGTATTAATTTTAAAGAAATTATGGCATTTTGATTAGTGTGCCTTTTAAATTTGAAAATAGGTGTGGCCAAAAGAGTACTGACCTCCCTTAGTAGTCAAGTTGATATTAAGACATATCTTCTGCTCAAGAAAACGAAAACAAATAGATACATAAACAAATGAATAAATAAATTATTCGATAAAATAACGAAAAGCATTGAACTGTTGAGAAATCTGATTACTTGGAATAAGATAGGTCACGTCTAAAAGCTACTACGCATTTTCCAAGTAATTACTTGCATCGGAAACTGTTGCATTTATTACTTTCATTTACCTTATTAGACTTTGGATTCCATTTATTAGTTCTAGTGGCAGCAGTATGGCTGAAATATAAAAGTGTTTCGTTTTGATAAAAAAAAAAAATAGCGTTAGAACGTCTCGTCTCGTCGAAGAGCGGCTCAGCGGGTGAGTTCATTTTTCTATTGAGTATCATAACGTGATTAAATTTTAGGGGAAATTTTCGTAGTTTCCGTGCAGTGGCTGAATTATCTGACGCGGAAAGAGTGAAATTTTAGCTTTATTTCAGTTGTCATAGTTAATTTACAGCGATTCAGTAAAAAGTGCTTCACAGAGCCCACTTAAAATCATTTCAGTTTCGAAATCGCGTAAAATGTACGTGTCTTTCCTTTTGTTACTTCACTGCTGGACAATTTTTCCAAACGTCCTTTTTTTTTGCAGAGAAACTGAGAAAACATATTGAAATATGATATCAAATTCCGTTTTAATTTTTAAAGTACAAATTTGCACAGATGCATTAGCTAAATTTATGAGTACAGTTTATTTCGAAGTCGACTTAACTGATGCCATGGGGCCATCATTTCACTTTCATTAACATCGAAAATTTAAATAATTTTTCGGGGCTGTGCAGAAAGATTACTTGGCAACAATGAATTCTCGTCTTGTATGGGAGGCTCGGAAACCTGTTAAAATTTCGTATCCATTGCATCACTGATTTCTTTTTAATCAAAGAAATATATAAATATTAAATTCGCGCCACAATATTTTCTTGTGGGCTTTGTCTGGGTGGAAGGTGGTAGTCGACTGCATGCAAATGCATTCGCAGTCAAACGTATTTTTTTTATTTTTTCAAATTAGCTGGTCGAGCGCCATAAACATTGAACTCTATGTCCAAACACAGACACTACTTAATTCTGACAATGAATTGTCGAAAGTACAATTGATTTCTGTGTTCATTAGTGTCAGAGCTTGTTTGGCGCGTTTATTCGCGTTCCGCGCTCTGCCTTAACTTTACAAATGGGCTCTTAAGTTCTTGCCGCAGCACCTAATCTATCATTTGCTACATACTCATGCTTTTTTGATTAATTATCATTACATGAAATCGAATGAGTCGGGAGACAAGTGAGTGAGTCCAAACTGATCTAACAACAAAGAAACGAAATCGTAAAATATTTATAAATGCGAAATACTAGTGCACTGACGTCACACGGTGATTTCTTGTCAATGGAAGCTCGGAAGCCATGTTGATTTGCCCGCCATTTTGATTGAACACAAATCGCGGGGAGGCAGTCGAGAGGCCATTTGCACGACAATCGGCCGATCCTGTTTACACCATGAGCGAGGCAAATTCCGTTGCCGCTTCTGAGAAGCCCGAAGATTTAGAAGAAGACTCTGTGTACATGCTATGCGGGCTTTGCAGGAAACCTCCTGTTGACACGAGTCCTAAACTTTTGCCTTGCCTTCACTCATTTTGTTTGAAATGCTTGGAAGAGCGTTTCGCTGAGCAACAGCAAGAAAAGGTTCCTTCGACAACGACAAGTTCTTCGTCAGTTTCGATCCCAAGGCTGAAATGTCCAACTTGTGGTCAGGAGTTTTTAGTTCCACCGAAAGGAGTAGCCGGTTTCCTGGATAATCAATTTGTGTTAGAAAACCTAGGAAAACTACAACGGAAACAGGAGAACGTAAAGCGCTTTTGTACTTCTTGTGAAGATAACAGTCCGGCTTCTTCTTTCTGTTTGAATTGCAGCGATTGGCTTTGTGATGCTTGTGTTTCTGCTCATCAGAGAGTACGCGTTACCAAAGACCATAAGATACAATCAGAAGCCCAGTATTTGGAAAATTCTGAGGCCGCAGACGCAAAGCCCATTTTCTGTAACATTCACCAACAAGAATCCTTAAAACTATTTTGCGCAAATTGTGAGAAACTAACTTGCCGAGATTGCCAGCTTCTTGAACATAAAGATCACAAGTATCAGTTCATCAAAGAAGCGGCCATTAGCTACAAAGACTACCTTCGAGGGCAGCTGAATCGTCTTTACGAACAGGCACAACCTTTAACAGAATCCATTAGAGAGGTAGAAAAAGCGGCCAAGGGCCTACAAGAACGCGAAGAAAGCATTGCTGCTGAAATCAGAAAATCCTCAGAAATGCTAGTCAAGGCAGTAAAACAGCGAGAAAATGTTTTGTTAACAGAGCTGAAGGCTGTAGTACATTTTAAACACAAACTTTTGTCGAAACAGAATAAAGACCTTAGACTGATGCAAAAGATTCTTCAACATAATTACGGTTTCACCAGGCATGTTCTAAAGAATGGTAGTGACATGGGGTTGTTATACAGCAAGCGGCAACTCAGTTCAAGGATTCAAAATCTGTTGAGTCTGAAGTACAATGTTCTTCCAGTTGCTCACAGTGATTTGAAATTTTCAGTTGAAACGGATAAACTCTGTTCTGTGATATCTAAACTTGGAAGTGTTATGACTCCTGCTGACAGAACTAGTACTAATTCAGCTAGACCTGAAGCAACATTTCGCAGCTTAAACAATGCAAGTAACTATACACCAATGCATAGTGGTATGGTCCCAACAGGTGCCTCTAACCGCTCAATGAGCTCAACTGCTCCTTTGCGACCTAATCCCATCGAAGCCTTGTCAGCTGTCAACAAGCGCCTTGGTCCACCAGGCAGTCAGTCATATTCATCTGCTGTGAAATATCCAGGTTCTCTGCAAGCTGCTATTGTTCACCCTTCTGGTGCTAGTGTGACACTAAACAGCAAAATTGGTATTGTTCCAGCAAATAGTGTTTCGCGGTCGCCATTTTCTTCCAATCCCCGAAACCTTGCAATCAAAACAGGGAGTGGTATTGGCAACCTTACTCCTGTGCAGAGAAGTCCGCTTGTTAGTAACTCTGGCATGACACGTTTGTCACCCCCTCGTCCAGTTCGTAATGGTAACACTGTCCCGTTGCGACATTTCCAAGACATAGGAAGGAAAATTGTAAAGTCGCCACCACCACCCCGACCTTCAAGCAATGGTAGTAACAGTAGTCATCAAAGTCTGTCCCCTCTTGGTGAATCATCATCATCATCATCATCATCATCATCTCTCCCCAAACAGAATGGCTGGGAAGAACCTCCAAGCACTCCTGACTTGCCCAGTCAAGTTTTAAAAGGTATTTTAATCTTGCTTTGTTTCAACTATTCCTGTCATATGGGCCTTTGCCAAGCTTGTTTTCCTTTGCTGCTAAGTCCTTCAGGTGAAGTGTCATGACCTTCAAAAGTTTAGAATATCAGGTTATATTTTTGTAGTTTATCTAACAAAAATCCAGGCAGGAAAAAAAATTAAATGTGGAAGTAGTTGCTTAAAGAAGAAGGCATAAAAACTATACAACTGAAAAAAGAGAATTTTTCAGTCAGAGGACAAGAGAAGTATTCTGAAAGAATTTCTGAATATGTGGGAAAAACCTAAGACACAAATTGACTTGGCATTCTAAGAAAGCACTGAACAATAAATGCCTTATATTATTTTTTAGTTACTCATACATGTGTAGAGGTTTTGTGCACAGACTCAATCTTTAGATCAACCTTACACAGAATAATAAATGGTACCCCAAGAAAGTTATATATTTGGTAATTTTAATAACAGCTTGATTTGAATGATCACACTGATGTAGTTGTTATCATTCTTTAGAGCTCTGAAATAATACTTTCTAGTGTGCTATTTATATTTGGTGAAAACCCTGAGGTTGTAAAAACTTTTCATTTTCAACTTGAAGAAGCCAATGGTGTAAATTTTTCTCTTACATCATCTCTCAAGTATTCCTGTTAAGACCTGTTCCTTTTGGTCAGCTGTAAGAAACAGGTTAATTTTTCTTCTCTGTTTGTTGACATACATAAATTTTTTAGCTAATGTCTGTTTCATTGCAAGATTCTTGAATATACTTGGTCTTAATTTTATAAGATACCCCCTGCACTAATAATTCCACATAATTTCATTAAATTATGGAGGCATATACATTCAAATCACAGATAAAATTGTGAGTTGTTCTTCCTTGGTTACTATTTAACAGCATATATGAAGTGTGTACTATACATCAAACCCCTTAGGACGGAATTTACAAATGGCTCTCATTTTTTAGAACTCTTAAGATTAATTTTGTAAAAAGGACTCTTAAAAATTTTCATCATTTTGAAAATTCAATCTGGGATTTTTATTTAGACATGATGTGAGTTTGGTAATGACAAAGCAATTTTTCCATAAAATAAATATATTTTTTCAAGTATTATTTTTCATTTTTTTAAAATTTGAAATGAAAAAAGCTTGACTTTTATTGCAGCATATACATGTACGTTCCTAAAAATAAACACAGCCAGTTCTCTTTTGTCACTATTGTACTGGATGGTCTTGATTTTTCTCTAGTAGCATCATCTTTTTGTCAATTTCAAACATGATTAGTTTTGAATCAAACTGCACAGAAGAAAACTGTACATTATATGTTTACAGTTTTTCTCTGTGAAATACTAACAGGCAGGTGAACAGGCAGGTGAAATAATAATTATTATAAGTATGTTTGATCATTTCCTTTCAATGGTGTTATTTTCTGGTAATTTTTGGTTTGTAGCAAATTTAAATGATGTTAATGTCTCTCTGATGTCTTTTTTTAATGAAAGAATAGAGCTGTTCTATCGCATTTTGATCTTTCTTTAGAGCTTTATTTTTAACATTCACTGATTTCTGACGAAAGACTGAGAAAAGTCAGTTTTTTATAACTCACTTTTTCCACTCCAAACTTCTAAACTCAAGTAATAAATTATGGCCCCCCTTTTCTCACCTAATCTTCAAAGTTTTTAAATTTAGTTCAATTTAAGTCAAAACATCGTTACTTAAGCTTATGGTTGTTCTTGAAGAAAGTAGAAAGCACAGTGTTGGAACAAAATATCATATTATCAAGACTGTTAAAAAATCTAAAACGACATTGAAGGTTGAGGCAAAACTAGCAAAGATTTAGTTGAAGGTTTCTTTTGCTTTTTGTGCCAAAAGCTTACTTTATATTCAAATTTAGGGAAATTGTAAAATATTTTAAGTGGACATTAATCTTCATAGTCTAGTGAACTAAAGTACATCTTTTATAGTCTTCTTACTGTGAGCTCAAAGGAGTTTTTTCGGATTTAACAATTTCCTTCAAATGTTAGCTATGTGAAATTTGTATGCAAGATTCTTTCCTTTAGATGGCATTTAGTGGATGCTTCCATACAAACCCCATGTGCATCACTCCATGTTTGTTCCATCACTTGATAAAAATTAGTCTTTATTCATTTTAAATGCAGTTATAATTTGACAGTAATGATAAATTTGCAGTTGACTGTTTTCTTCTCCATCTTTTTTTCCTCTTCTTTTTTTTATTTGTTTTGTTTTTGGAAGTACTGGGCCTTATCATTATCAATTCTCTCCTTTCTAAGAGTAGTTGTTAGATGCAAATTGAACAAAAATTCCAAATATTCTTTTAAGTTCAAATGTACCAAAAATAGAAAGATAGAACATGGACTCCTGCCAAAGATGTTTATAATAAATAGTGAAACTTCCTCTTACATTTACAATGTATGTGTTTCATGACTAAGTATAGAAGTAAAAGGATCATTTTTTGGCTTGCATTAGACCAATATATGTTCTTGAACAACTAAGTAACAATATTGTTCTTTGTGCTTCCTGTTTTGCTGAATCAAAGTTAATGAACTGTCTTGATCTTTGATAAGAATGGCTGTTGGCCAGATTTTAATGTGCCTTCCATCCAAGTCTTTGTTCCTGATACAGCACAGATCTCTTGTTTTAGTATAGATGAAGCTAAACATTAAAAGATTTTTTTTTGTTACTGTTGTCAACATACTTTAATCTGTTCCAGAACAGAATACATGTACTACTAAACAGGATTGAAAATACATGTATATATATATATGTATATAAAAAGAGAGAACATGAGTGATATGACATAATGAGTGGCTTCTTTAATTTGGGTATTACATGTAGGCCATCCCAAGGTTGTGCTCTAAAGAAAATTGAAGGGAGCCCAGTGCTCTGAACTTGTGAAATCCAGTGTGCTCAGCATATGATTTCTATGAAAACGCTAAGATTTTCTAGTCGCCCGAGAACAAAAAGTTAGGCGCCATGGGCCACCGGGCTCTGCTAGAGCACAGCCTTGCATCCTTATTTTAATCAAGCACAAATGGACAATGTTTCCTTGTTGGTCTGCTGTGGTACCAATGAGCTGCTTTCTTATTTGAATGGTATGCCTGTGATTATTGTACACAGTTTAAAAAATGTGAACAATAATTTCACAGCCTTTAACAGCACTTTTTATCATTTGCCCTTCTCTTCAGGTGCTACTTCACCAACTAGTACTGTAGATCCTGTTGTGCTGCCCCCAAAAGTACCCAAACTGCTTCCTGTCTTAAAGAGAAGCAATAGTACCCAGGAAACCTCATCAGAGCCTGTGGTTCCTCCTGCAATACCAAAACTACTTCCTGTATTAAAGAGAAGTCATAGTTCCCAGGGAGTGATTGAACCTGTGGCTGCGTCACCACCACCAATAAAAGTAAAGCAAGAAAAACCTGAATCTCCAATGGATTTTTCGCCTTGTCAAGAGTCTATGCAGAAGGTGTGTGGGCAGTTGAATATGAAATTGCTTGTTTTTGTTTTTCACTGTCTAACTCACCAAATTAAGCATAGAATAAACTGTGGGTGCTCTGAGTGGCTAAATAACTGTTTTTATCAGAAGGAAAAGGGCAGAAAAGCATGGCTTTTGTGACAAAAAGGCATCTTCCTATTTGGCAACTGGTCTAATTTAATTGGAACTGTCAGTATTCAAAGAGGCCACACACTATTCTCTGATTACATTCAGTTACGTAAGTCTTTCTACATGTATTTTGGCACAGGGGAGGGATGTTTTTATGTTATAATAACTGGCCTCCCAAGCATGCAAAGAACTCACTGTCTGATAACTTGGGGCTAGTGGATTTTTCTATCGGGCTAGTTAATTCTGTTGTTAGCTTGCATGGGGCGTATCTAGGAGAATTCAAATTACAGAAGAACTGTAATCAATCCTGTTCATCGAAGGTTTTTGAGGGCTAGTTGATATGAGTCTTGGGCTAGTACGTGCTAGCTACAGCTTGCCCAAATGGCAAGCTGTAAAACTGGCTTTCTTTGCACCCTGCTCATACTATTAAATTATTCTTAACAATTATTGCATGAGGCTGAGTATCATATGAAGAATTATGGAGATTGAAGAGGATGTTAATTAGCCAAGGCGGATAAACACCACCCCAAGATCTCCATAATTCTTCAGATGATATGAAAGTTGAATTCAATATTATTGTTTTATTGTCATCCAAAATAATTTCAAGTTTAAAAACATGCTTGTCTACATGGATGTTAAATTCATCTTTGGTAGTGCATGTTTACCTGCAAATTTAGGAGATAAAGGGTTGTTAATTTCTGCAAATATTCTTTAAATAGCAGATGTCGTCCGTTAGGTTGTCTTCTTGCGATGTTTTTAGCCAACAGTTTCTTTTCTTCCAACTCAGCCTCATCCCTAAGTCTTCTCGGTTAACCGTTCAGTTTTTTGGCGATTATGCTGCACGGTTGTGGTCATTTTTCACATATTGCAAAATTCCTCCAAATTTGGTCGACAGTACATAGTAGCTGGTTATGTATTTTAGCCAATCAGAGAAATATTTTGAATGAATAATAATATACATTATTGAATTTTGCGTATGATTTTTAGCAACAACAAGAAGATGCCACAAGCGGTGAGAGTGGAATTGATGAGACAAGTTCAAATGATGACTGGTGTGCTGTGTGCCGTAATGGTGGAGAACTTTTATGCTGTGATACTTGTCCACGTGTTTTTCATTTGCAGTGCCATGTACCATCCCTTGCTAATCTTCCAAGGTAAATCTTGTAGTACATTAGTGTACGTTATGGCAGGGCTGATCTTTTTGTTAGGGCAGTGAACATCAACTCAAAAGATCTGTTGACCAAAAAGTTGACACAATATAATGAAAGCCCAAGTTGAAGCTTATGGTCTTAAAAGTTATGAAAAAGGCAGCCCTTTCGTCTCTGTTTTGTAGTTATATGTGAAACCTATGTTTTGTTGAAAAAAATCTGGTATCAACCATGCTGCCTGTTCTTAAAAATTGGTTCAAAGCTGAAGGTGAAAGTTTTGGGGCAGGTTCATTTTTTAGTGAATTGTTCTGTTTAACACTAAAGGTCTCAGCATTGAACTGTGATCATTTTACTTTCATTAGTGACTCGTGGAGTTGTGGATTGTGCAGGGAGGTTGACTGGAATGCTTTAAGACAGAGGGGTATGTCCAATTTAAATCTATTGTAATTTCATATCATTTTGGAGGCATGTTTTTACTGGCCAGGAAGTAAGGTTGAGAGTCTTTCAACCTTTTGCAAACAAAAAATTGGAGTTGTAGGTAGAGTCGTTTAGCTTGACAGAATTGGAAACCCAAGAATAAGAACTATTCTATTTTTTCCTAACTCCACTTATGAATCTGCTGCTAGTGAAAATCAGATAGTCAAAGATGAAAGCAGAAGCAGAAAAGTTTTAGGTTGACTCCAAGAATGTGGGTTTGACTAGATCATTAGTGATAGAGGTACATTGTTTAGCTGAATTGGAATGCTATTTTCACTAGATCTTTGGTTCTGATTACAACACTGTGAAAACCAGCCTTTAGTGAGAATGTAGCTCTCCAGCTGTTCACTTAAATTATCAAACTTTCTTAACAACACAGATCTGGAAGGGGTCTCTCCTGGAAATAAAAGACGCTCTTCTTGTAATGGTCTGACAGAGTTTGAGAAAAAGGTAATTGAATTATTCTTTATCCAGCCCCTTTGATGAATTATTAATATTGTAAGCAGTTCTTTTCTTAGCTTATGTTTAACATTTTACTCATTTTTTTTTTTAAATAAGGTGTGTGAAAAAATTTTGCTGGAGCTGTTTTGTCATGCAGACAGTATTCCATTCCAACAGAAAGTTAGCAAATCAGTAAGTGAAAACATTATTTTTCAAAAACCAAGAATGACTAAGCGAGTGGCACATGTTCCTGTTGTCAGGACATTTTCTCTCAAAGGATTAAAATTGTTTCATTTTAGTTTATGTGGCAATATAGGCAACTAAAGTGAGTAGTTATACATGTTATATTTGATGGATTGCTATTTTTTAGACTAATGTTCCTTTTAGTATCCACCTCTCTTAAGATTATAATTATTTTTTGCATCAAAGGTGACATCAACTCTGAGAGAGTTGACAGTAGAGTAGTTCTAACTGAAACCATGCACAGAGAGGGAGAGAGGCGGGGGAGGGGGGATAATTAACTTTCTTCCCCTGAAATAAGGGGGCTTAGTAGAGGGTTTACAGTATGATGATCTTCTTGACATTATTTTATTTCTTTTTCCTGTAGTTCCATTTATAAAAATTCATATATTCTTTATTTCAATCAAAGGCTTGTTCCAAAGTTTACTAGTAGAGCATTGTTTGTTTTTTAGGTCCCTAATTATTACAAAGTGATAACTCACCCTATGGATTTGTCAAATGTCCGTGCAAAGCTTCAAACACAGAACTTTGCACACTATCAAACCTTCCATGAGTTTGTTGGAGACTGTCGCCTGATCTTTGAGAACTGTGCAATATTTAATGAAGTAAGTACTACTTCTTTTAACAATATTATTGCTGTCAAATGAACCCCTAGTCAATAATTGTGAAATTTTTAAGAGATTATTAGATAATGCCTGGCTTAAAATTGATTGAACAATCAGTATTCATTACAGATGCAAAATTTACAGCCCTTATCAAGGAAGAGGAAGGGCATACATAAAACAGCTACATGTCGATCACTGGGATTGTTGTTTCCAAAATAAAACATGCTGTAAAATTATTCATGAATTTGAGTTTGATAGTATCACTCCTTTTCCATTAGACTAATGTAGTGCATTATTTTTGGGTTACCTTTAAGGCTGACTTCAGTTTTAAGCAAAATATATAGTTTTTGTTTAGTTATTGTTTATTTAAAGTTACAGTACCTATCAATATTTTATTACGGCAAGGACATTTCTCTTCATCGACCCTTCCAAAGCCTTTTTTCACACCTTTTGACTCTTCTGGGCCACTGCGAAGGAGCATGAATGGACAAAAAAATGATATAACATTATTTTGTCTACAAAAAAGGCTGCACTCTAGCAGGGCCCAGGGGCCCCTGGTACCTAACTTTTGCTCCCAGGCAATGTGAAAGTCTTATTTTCCTCATAGAAAATATAACACTGGGCACCTTGATTTCACAAGTTCAGAGCACTGGGCATTGTTAAAATTATTTTTTTCAGAGCACAGCCTTGACAAAAGCTTAACCAGGAAATGTGAATTCTTTTCTACTCTTTTCAAGGGCTATACATTAGTTATCTGTAATAATACCCAAGACAATTTCTTATGGGAGCTTGTGAAAATTGATTTTAAATTTCACAGGAATTGTGAAAACACACGTAAAATGGGTAAGATTTCATTTTGTGAAAATTTGAAGCTTTTCTCTGGCACCTATGCGAAATTTTATTTGGTATTATTACATATAACTAATTACATCTTTAGCCCTTGAAAAGTGTAAAAAAGAATGTAATATGCTCAAAATTATTTTGGTACAAGGATTTTGTCCGGTAAAAAAAATTACTCAGTTTCCTGATGGATTCCGTCCTAATTTTCATGCATACAGATGAGATATAAATGTTTCCCATGTCTATTTATTTTCCAAGAGCAAAAAGGGACTAGGAATTTGTTCAGTTTGTTAAACACTGTCTTGTACTGGAATGTTTCCCATAGGCAACTTCTGAAGTTGGCAAAATGGGCCTCAATTTAGAAGTATATTTTGATGACGTGCTGAAAAAGTACCTGCCAAGTTATGTGGATCCATCTGGGGAACCCAAGCCAAAGAGGAGAAAAGATGAAGCAAGGCTGTATATACTGAATCAATGATATACACCTACCAGAAAATTTATTTTTAATGATTAAATTATTCTATGAAATTATTGAGGGCTGGTAATTGGGCAAATTAGCCCTGTTTAATAGTCACTTATCTCACTAGTTGTGTCAGGTCCTCAGTTCATGTGCTTGTTAAAAGAGAGAAAATATTGTTTTAGTAAAAATTACAGTGCACATTATTTTCATGTGTGGTAGTGTGGGATATGTGCTGTCAAACCTCTTTTGAACACCTCTATTACCAACATTTCTATTGGTCTCAAAGAGGCCAAACTTTGAGGTGGCAAATGGTAATTCCAAGATGAGCTAAGATGTTGAGGTCTTTCTCTGAGTGGTCAACACTTTGTAGACTGTTCACAGTCCTGTATTTTTCCTTAATTTCGTTGAGATCAAGCAACCAGGCAACCATCTTGGATGAGTGTCTAATCTACTTAGGGGGTGGGGGACGGTTTGAGGCCTTCCTCTCCCACAGCTATAAACTCCAATGCCTACCTCCTTGTTACATAATGGAAGCAAGATGGCCGCTCATACTAGCACTTGATCATGGTGATCGTACAAAAAAATAGGGGACTGTGAACAGTCTAAACACTTTCCAGCTAACTTGAAGACCTATTATAAACCCCTCAGAGATTTTGAGATTGAATCAACATTTTTCAAAGCTCCAGTTTTTTTGGGTACCATATCACAACCCCAACTTTACTTTTTAAACTCTTACATCGGTATGTGTAATCATTTAACAACCAAGACCTTTTTCACTAAATTTATTGATCATTTTCTTTAAGTTTGATTGAAAAGTGTTACCACAAGGAGAAATTAAATGTTGATCACTCTAGGTTAGGGATCAAAGGGATTGCAGAGATGTCTGTAGCCTTTGGTGTCCAAGTTCAAGAGGTTTGACTGTATAATCATTGTACATAGTTTTGTGTTTACTGTCAGTAACTGATGTTTTGTTTAGTGGTTATTCATCCCTGATAAGATGTACTCTTTCAGTTTTAGTCCATAACTAAATACCGTAACTATGTAGTCTATGGTTATAATGCAGTATTTAGCTGCTAATTAAAAATACTGATTACTCATGTACATTGCACAACTGTAGCTACATGTTTGGCATAATTTATGTTCACTGATTCATCAAGTGGCCTATTAATATTGATGATGAACATTAATTTTTATTGTCCATTAAACGTGCCCGTTCTAGTCTTGAAGCAGACGTTGACATGGGTTATAACCTTGCAGACAAGCTACGATTACTGTAGGCAGTATGGGCTTAAAATGCAATGATCTCAACTCTCTTGTAAACTTAATGAAATTTAGTATTACATGTACTTTGACACTTTGCATTTTAACAAAACGTGTTAATAGGAATTAAACAGCATTGGAAATCCAGTAGTCCAATAGTGTGCCACAGGGATTGTGCCATTTTCTCATTGCTTTGTGTGACTCTGGCATTCAGCAGTTGATGCTTTTTAGTTTTGTCTTTTGTATAGTTTACAACCATGATTGTCAGGACAAACTGTTTATGGTTGTCATACTCATCTTTTCATCCATCAAATCATTATCTTTCGTCCATAAATTTTATAGGATACTCTGATTGAACATACTTTGTGCAGACTGAAAAATTTTGGATCCCAGTAAATGGGGCCACATAAATTAACAGGCCAATCAGATTATGGAATGTGTTACTTAACCTCCTATCATCATCATCATCAGCATCATCATTATCATCCTTTGATTGCCTCCAAGGTCCATCATATTCTTTGTTGTCACCAAGTCGTTTTCATTTCCCTCCAAAGTCCATTGAAGATGAGTTAAAATTAATTATTATATCTGCTGTGATTTTATTAGGTTCCTCTACTCATCACTCATGCAGAACCGGTATTGGTAATCTTAGTGGATTGTTCCATTGGTCGTGCTTACTGTGGCCAATTTTGTTATGGGATAACAACAATACTGTTATTATTTTTCCACAAAATCTCTAGTTACATGGTAACAAGATTGTGTACATAATAATTATAGTGAGTGTTAATTGAATAGGTTATTCTCACAGATGTATGAAGAAATCTTCAAATGAATATAATAATTGATCAACTTGAAAATAATATTATGGTCAAACCACATAGCACCATTTTTTTTTTGTTTCGTCATGTAGAGATCTTTTAGCTGTTGACTCACTCAACTTGTCATTGATCAGGTCTCCTCTAATTGTATTGGAAGTGTAGATGGTACCATATCCTGGCAGGTGGCCAAATAAATGATGTTCAGTGTAATAAAAATATTTAAGTTGTGATGTTGATCATATCATGTGACTTCAAATGATGAAGGGGGTGCTTACATGACACCAGCACGACTTTCATGCCGGAGCGAGTTCACTCTGGTTCCCTCTCATGGCTCTATATTTGTTTACATGATACCACCACAAAATGTCATGCTGGCACGAGTCACCCCAGCACGAGTGCACCCCGGTTCTTGTACTGGGGCGAGAATGTCACTCTGGTACGAAATCTCACAGTGGTATCATGTAAATGCAAAACGACCACCCGTTTCAGTGTGAAATCGGTCTGCCAGTAGACTGGAATGGGTAGCACGTGTATTTTATCATCATGAAGTGTACCTTTAAATAACGAGATATGAAATGACCCAGTCATCATGTAAACGCGACATGAAATCAAAGTCATCCCGGTATGAAACTCGCACGGGTGCGAGTTTTCTCATGTAAACACCCTCTAAGGTTTTTATTGTCTTTAGCTACAATAATTTTATTTATGGGAGACCAGAATGTGAACCCATTTCCAATTTGCCCCAAACAAACAAACAAACCTCCACTAAGTAATCATTCAGTGGCTAATTTGGTGACCTGGGTTTGGCAGTAACACAGCAAAGTCACAGTGTTTTTAGTATAATTATTGTTTGTGGCCTTCCTTGAGTTTAAGTGAGCTAAACATTGGCAAAATGTTACTGATTTGTGAGCTCTACTTTCTTCCTAAACATATGCCTCTTTTGCCCTGGTGTCCCCTCGAGATGTCTTGTGCACCTCCAAAAATTTGGTTGTAATAGTATGTCAGCAATATCTGCCCTGATTTTGAACAAAATTCTTATTCTGTTCATGCAAGAGCTTTTATTGTGGACAGCATTGTCGTTTGTTCTAGTTTCTCCTGTAGGGTGTTCACATCTAAAACAAACATCCTAGCTGGCTGTACTCCTTCAACCTTCACTTGTATTTTGTTACAAACATTTTATGCTGAACAGCTCACGATGTCAGAGCTGGACAGGGAGTGCTTGTATTAGACTGACTGACTTCACTGTGTTCATTAAGCTTGAGATGCATGTCAAATTTCATGTGGCCAAAATTGCCTATAGCTGGAGTTTTGCATCATGACCTTCAGTTCACTCAAAGAACAAATGTCGTGGCTTTTTATCTTATGTTTTCACTTCACTTCGAAAAAAAAACCTGGATTAACGATAAGTCATGTACAAAACAGCAAGGGACAAGGTAGTTTCTGTAAACAGTCAGATGCAACACAGTGTGCTTTTTAATTCCCTTTGTTTTCCAAAAATGAATGCTAAACAACTAAACTTTTTGACACTGTATTTCTGCAAAACAGGGGGGAAATAAGAGAGAGGAAAAAATGGGGGGGAAATGTTCTTTGTTAGGTGTAGGTTGCACGCAAGTCTGGAAAAATATGTCATTGTAGCCCCAGCAAAATTTGACTCAAGTTTCACATAGGCCACTGGCCTTGATAGAATTGTCATTATGCACAATAATGTTAGTCTTTTCAGTTAATTCAGTTTCAGTTTCATCCTCTGCTATTGACTTAAAGATGAAATTAACTGTCAGGCAAATCATTCAAATGAAACTAATAGATATTTATTGTTAGAAATAAAGTCTTATTCACAAACCATTTGTTAATTTTTGTGAATGAAAACAATGGAGTCATGTAGCAGCTGCTTGACCCCAAACAATACTAAAACAATAACTGGAAGAATGACATGTCATTGTTCCCTGTGACCAATTAGGAGAGACATTAAGAGCAGCTCCAACACTACACAAACAATGGGCATGTTTACTGTCAAACCCAGAAAACCATGAATGTGAAAAATTTCAGGAATGTTTTGATTGTGTAGTGACCAACCACAATAAAGTTCCTGACACGTGAGCAAACCTCAAAACCAAATAAAATGGTGCATTTTGAACCTGGTGAATAAATAAGAAAGATGTGCACCACCAACTGAAAAAATTTTTTCTCATTTATTCACCAGGCTCAAAATTTACCATCCCATCTTTATCAAAATCTCTTTAATCTGCCGAAACTCAGGAGCCATTATAACATGGGTTGATATGGCCAAGCAATAGACAACAATAACCATAAGTAACCCAAAGATTTATACCAAAATAAAACAGAAGCAAGCAGAGCAACACCAAGTTGGCTTTTTCTTTCAACTTTAATTATTTGTACACAACTTTGCCTATGCAACCAGGACACAGGCACCTCCAACCTCCTTAATCTTTTCCTCAGCCTTACGACTGAAAAACTTTGCCTTCACAATCACAGGCTGTTTAGGTAGAAGGCCTTTACCAAGAACTTTGTAATATCCCTGTAAAGAAAACAGTTTGTTACTATTTTAGAAGAAGACAATACACAAACTTCTGCAATTCTTAGCCTGAGTCTAAAGTGAGAGAGGGAGAGACAAGGAACCACCCGATTACCTCAGTTGGGAGGGCATAGGTCTGCCGAGTGGGAAGGCGGGGGTTCAAACCAATGCCAGAAAAAATGGTGAGATCGTGCTGGCTTATGAATTGAGATCTTGTCTCAGTTAAAACGATCATGCCATAGGGCAGTGACGTTAAGCAGTTGACCTTGCCTCTTTCATCCTTCTTTCATTAGTCAAAATCAAAGGGGATGTAAGAGAACCCACACTACTGTTCAAAAAGAGTAGTGGAAGTTCCCCGGTGGTGTGGTCTACCTTACACGCATCATTCATATCATGGACTATGGGTGGGTTACAGTAAGCTCATAAATGGACTGATAGCAGTTGCCAGTGGCACCTTCTCCCTACAGATCACTTTGTGCTTTCTTGTGAAACCAAAGGAGATTCTTTTAAGATCAAGCAGAGTTTACAAAGATTCTATGATGCAGAACTCAAAATTTTTCGAGCAATGTTCCAAAAAAGTTATTTTTTTTCAGACTCCCACAGTGCAATGAAGATATGCACCTGTATGAGGGTTCTGAAATTCCTCATTTTGAAATTAAAATAATGTTCTGGGTACAGGTGTGATTAACCATGACTTGACTAACAAAAAAAATTACACTTCATGATTAAGCAGTAGTTGCAATTTTTTTTACAATACTTATATCTACACCTTTTTCATAATCACTTGGGGCCTTACTTCATGCACCCCTTAAATTATTCTTCATTCTAAAGTCACAGAGTACTTGCCACCAAGAAATGAGCAGGGAAGGGATTAAACAAATAAAGGTAATTCAACAGAGCATACTTACAGCACGAACAACATCAATAACTGGGACTGGGCCATCAGTCTTGTCCTTGTAGTACTGCCTTGTCTGCTCACTGACAAGGGACCACAGCTTATCCAAGTTAACAGCTGGTTTGTGGTATTTATTCCTTGTTAAGTGAAAGTGTCGCATGCCTACTTTACCAAAGTAACCTGGATGGCTGTAATGCAAAACAGTGGCTTACATTAATGCGTTTAAAAATCCACTTTACAGAAAAACCAATAGGCCTTTTGCATTTTGTTGATCAAGTGATCAACTTTCGATAAACACGAAAACAGTTCACTCTTGAAAAATTTTGTTAGCACGCACTGAAAGGGCATATTCAAATTAGGTAACCTGTAAATTTCCAGTCGTATATATCAAAAGTAGCAATTGTTACGGCTGCCAAAAATTAGAACGATTTCACCATATCATCTGTCTTACTGTATCAAGACCATGTTGTTTGTCACAATTTCAGCCCAACAGGGCACATGATATAGTGCCTTGACTTGAATGGGAAGAACTACATCAAATGTACCCTGGGTCTACCAAGGAAATCTACTGCAAAACCAACACTAACTCACTATTTATCAAAGTTAATCCTGTGGTGAAGCAGTCCTCCAGCGTTACCACGACCTCCAGGATGTTTCCTGTGTTTCCCTGTAATCACACATTAACAAAAGTTAATTGGCTGCTTCACACAACAGACGTTATAGTAAGATTTCTTTACAACCCCACACATCTGTTACATATGCAGCAATCTCATACTATTCCACACAAATAGTTACTATGAATAGAGTTGAAACATGCATGCATATATAAATGTATGGGGCAGAGCGGAAATCCCACAGGAGCTTTCAAAGCATGAATTTGATCGAGAAACTTTCCTATATTATATGAAGATCAATCACTCTGTATTCACTCAGTCTTTGGTTACATGTTGCAATTGTTTTCTCATATGTGACTGAATATTATGTTTTCTTCTGTAATATCTACGTCGGTGTTCTCACAAGCTATAAGATAGCAAATCAATTAAAAAGAGTATTGGATCAAATTAAGATTTTTAGTCAACTACAAACTGCAAAACATAAAATAAGTTCAACAGAACTGCAATAAGTTTACAGTTGAACCTCTCTACAATGGCCACCTTGGGAACAGAAGTGGACGTTGTAAAGAGGTCGCTGTTGTAGAGAGGTGGCCGTTAGGCGAGGTTTGACTGTATATATCATGGTCGGTCGGGGGGAGGGTAGTGGAATACCAAAATACCTGAATTTAACCTTCCATTATGCCAAAAATTATACTAAAACTTGTGTAAAATATCAAAATTAAGGAAAAAAAATGGTATACTTTATACCCAAAATTGGTCGTGAGAGAATACTCTATAACCAACTTTAAGCATAAAAATACTGTATACCTGAAATTAAATACCCCAATATACTGTATACCCCAAAACCCTGGCCGACCCTGATATATGTGAGGTGTCCAAATGAATTACAACTACAAAGGATTTTCTTAAATCGCAATTAAGCATTGCAATAGATTTCCACTCTTTGATACTAAAAGGCCCTTCTGTTCGATCTAGGTTAACATTAGACTCACCGACTCGACCATGACCGTGACTCACATGGCCTCGCAGCTTTCGACACTTCTTCAGCCGCGCAGTCTAAATATAAAGCAGCGAAAAAAAAGTTTATAACTTTCACTTGTCACAAAACGACGTTCACGTTTTCGATTAGTGGTAAACAAAGCTTTATTCTGTCTGAAAATTTTGACTAAATTTTAAAAGGTGATTACGATGGACGGGGATGAAATTCAGACAAAATTCTATCCGTTCACCCACCATTTTGGAAAGCAAAGAGAGGAAGAAACAAAGTGCGCCTGTGCAAAAAATTGTCGTACCCAGATCGTTTCACAACCCAGATGTTTCATCCCCAGTTCTCCCGACGTCCTCGAACGCGTGATTAGAAATTTCACGTGATTTTCACATGTTTTTCTTCCCTACCCTACAGGCGGAATACTTTTAAAGTTAGGGAAGGGAGGGTAGTAATACACGAGGCTTTCATCGGGACGCGACATGAGACCTGTAGACAGTCGGTGAGACAGGAAAGCGATCGGCCACGTTCACTTTGGCGTTGTTTTTCAGATTTATGGCAAGCGTGTGTGATGAAATTCGCTCAGAATTCAAAGCAAAAGCGCTTAAATGGTGCAGAAAGTACTTAGGAGGGAGCTGGAAAAATCTGTCTTTGGATGAGTTTTCCATTGAACGGTTAGGGTACGTATTTTTGTTACAACGCGCACGAGCTAAGCCCCTGGCCGCCTTGGCTATTTATCCGTCATGCAGTTTTCTGTGTGCTTTCCAATGCTCTTACTACCATTTATTTATACCGTGACCTTGTGAGCACTTTGCTATAAACGAATTTGGTATGATTTGAAAAAGAGTTTGACATTGCGACATCCTAGACATTGGTGCGAGCATAAAAAAGCACCTGAAGAAATGGTGTGATTGATTATAATACCATCTATAAATGGCAAAGACATGTGTTCTTCACGTTCAAGTTACATATATTATTTCCAGTGGTAGGCAATTGTTTTATGTTCCAGGGGCATGAGTTTTTGAGGGTGCATTGAATGTTATTGTTGTAACGCATGGACACTTACGAGATGAATATTTATGAGTCCCGCTGGGTTCGCCGCCAGGAAAATCCCACTACATTTTTAAATCTTTTGGACTTTGGGCTTTCCTGTTAAAATTCCTCTCTCCTCTGAAAATCAGCTGTAAGGAATTAAAATCAGTATGGACGATGCATAGACACATTATCTATTAAAATATGCAGCTTAGATGCATGTATGGAGGCAAAATATTTTCTTTGTCATTTAACTATAAATTATTGAATGAGGCTGAGTATCAAGTGAAGAATTAAGCAGGTCAAGGAGAATTATATTGGCCAAGGTAGACAACAGCCTATGAGATCTGCATAATTCTTTGCATGGTACGAAAGCCAAATTCAATACGTGAATTTTTTGCATGTATTTCTCAGTTCTCAACAACCCTCCCCATACCCTCACTTGAAGCACTGTCTACTCTTGTATCTTGCACTTGTAAATATAGCACCATACATCTACCATGCCAAGAAAGCAGTTAAAAGGTTTTAAGGTAAACCAGGACTTCTGTATTCTCTTTGCAGTGGTGGCCTCACCAATGAACTCTACATCTGCTCCCTGCCAAATTATTGTCCAGTAATAAATAAAGAAAAACGAAAAGTTCTTCTACGAATTTATGGGCCACTCTACAGTGAACTTGTCAGCAGTTCCAGTGCACTGATCTACAATATTGTAATCTTCACCCTGTTGTCTGAGCGGGAAGTGGGCCCAAAGCTGTATGCAGTATTTCCTCGTGGCAGACTAGAAGAGCTTCTCCCCGTAAGTTTTTGCATATGATAAACACAAACTTTAATAGACGCTTCCTAGATTTTCTTTAACTTTTGGTAAAGACCAGTTAGCCATTATTCATTTACACTGCTGGAAAGAGCACTTTTATTAGGAAACTTAACAAGTTTAAGCTTAAAGGTGAGCAAAGATCAATATTATTATTACCCCACAAAGCTGCAAAATTTTGCTGACTTTTGTATCATAGAGGGCACAAACTTGAACTTGACATCTTTGCAGAACTATGTTTTTGTTTGTTTTCAACAAATCACATTCAAACTTGGCATCTCTACCAACATTATTTTATGGTGTTCTTTGCAGCGGCATTGATGGATTTTTACTAACTGGTTCAAGTCAAAGTTGATAATTCTTGAAGGGGCTAATTTATTCGAGTCTACTCTATTTTTCTTTTAAAGGGAAAATGCCTTGCATCAAGTGAACTGGCTTGTCCCAAAATCTCTGTCAGGATTGCCCAAACACTGGCAGAATATCATCATATGGAGCTTCCGCTCTCCAAGGAGCCTGTGTTCATGTGGAAAATAATGTCTGGGTAAGAGCATGGTGTTAGTATGTGTAATCAAATGGTGACAAGTGTCCAAAAAGGCAAGGGAAATTTATTAGGATTTGGACAAAACGCCCGTGAAATTATTCCCTAATTTCACGAGTATACCATTTGATTACTTATTAATATCATGGGTGATGAATTTCGTTAGCAGTCGTGAATTTTTGACATGTTTACCCTGGATCGTATCGTGTCAAATGTTTAGACCTTAAATTTGGCTTGAGTTCAGAATTGTCAAAATTTGGTGACAAAGTACCCGTTAGAATCCTTCTTGATATGCTCTTTTGTGTGTTCAGGTTTTCTAAAGTTTTTTCACAGCATTTTAAAACTTCGTCGCCATCTTGACACTGAGACATACAGAAGGTTGTCATGGCAATTGTGAAATTACAAAAATTCTGAATTTTGTTTGTTCCAAACATTGGAATTCTGTATTTTGTTTTTCCAGACTTTGGAAAACAGTAAAATCCTGGATTTTGGCTTTCCCAAACATTTGAATTCTGAATTTTGGCTTTTTCAAACATTGGAATTCTTGATTTTAGCATTTCCAAACATTGTGAATTCTTGATTTTATTATTTTCAAACATAATTTGGACATTCTGAATTTTAACTTTTCCAAACACTGTCATTCTGAATTTTGTCATTTAAAACAATGGAACTCTGAATTTTGGCTTTTCCAGGCAAACGTCACAGTGACAAATAAATTAATGAATGCGATTTCTGTTGATGCTGAAGTATAAACAGAATGCAGCAGTTTTAATGCGAAATGTCTCCAATGAATTCAAGGAATATTGTAGATCCAACTCAGTGTTCAGGCTATGTTCCTGATCAGAAGGTCCAGACCAATAAAATTATTATCTCTTGTTAGTAGTCACGAAATTGTAACGTTTTGCTTTTGTTGGAATGCTAGTGTAACTGGCGCATTTGTTCTTGTTTCCAGTGACCGTTTTAACACTACGCGGCTTCCTGCAGTTTCTTAGGTAGAAATGAAAATTTATAAATGATTGTTGCAAGCTCTCCTTTCTTTTCCTACCTTTTACACTCGTGTCTGCTTCCATGTGAACGTGACCCTCATGAGACTTGCTGCGACTCTCCCAAATGGAGAGCTTGCTCACGGACTATATAAAATCAGAGAACATAGCCTGGAGGTCGACAGGCTTACCAAGCCTGTGTAACAGATGGAACTAAACTTTGGATAAGTCCATTTGCGAAACAGTGCTGAAATCCTCATCTGAGCAACAAACTGTGTACCAGAATTTGAGTATGTACCATGACTGGCCTGTTAAAAATGCCATTGTTTATTTGCCAATCAAATTAAAGGGAAATTAAAAATGCATTTCCAGTAATTCATTGAGTCCGTTGGCGGGGGGGGGGGGGGGGGTTGGGGAGGGGGCAGAACATGGATATCCGCGACGCTGCGTTGGAGACATTACTAACCGGGGTTTAATACATTACGTCTGCGATGCAGGCTAGGCTTACCCTTTGTGGTCAATGAAATTATTACAGCTAAAGAGAGATTGAATTTATCTTTATTGGTAGGTGGTGTAAAGAAGTTGAGGAACTGCATCTAAATGAACAGGATAAAGCTGTTACATTGGCTAAGATAAAAAGCATGAATTTAATGGATGAGTACTACTTTTTAAGGTACCAAAATTAATGATGCCCAAGTTATGAGTCACACTTAACCGTTACACTTCCAGAAGTATCAAAAATTCAACAAAATATCCAAATTTCAGTTTCTAAAATACAGTAAAACAAATAGCACCATGTGAAACTGCTGTCAAAGAGGTTCAAAGGGGAATGGTCACACCCCAGACTCAATTTGAACTATCTCAAAAGAATCCATCATTCACTCCCGATCATTAATAAAATTAATGTGCTGTTGAAAGAACTGTACCTTGCCATTCAACTGCCTCTGAATGTGTGGCCAAGTGGTTAACACCTTGAACTCTGGATCTGGACAAGAAACTTAACCCAACTTTATCTCTCTTTACCCAGGTGTATAAATGGGTACCAGTGACATACCTCTGGGGGGTAACCCTGCGATGGACTAGCATCCCATCCATGAAGTAGTAGTGGTACTGCTAGTCATGCTTCATGCTAAGGAAACCGGGATCAGCTCTTGCTGTTTGGGCCTTTGGCTTGTTTGCACCTTTACCTTTTTACTTTTTTACTCCTTAGATGGGCCGCATTATTGTATGTAACATAGTGCAGTTTGACAATTTTCTACAGGAGCTTTTGGTCTATTCATTGCAGCTTTTCTGCAGAAGACAAACACACAATGGTAGAACTTAAAGAGTAATTTTCAGGAGAATCTATTAGTTTATTGAAATTAACTTGGTGCTTGTTTCTACATGTTCCTTCCTTGGTTTCTTTTAGGAATTATTTGGAAAAAGCAACCACACCAGGCCCAGTTACATTTTGCCATAATGACCTTCAAGAAGGTTTGTCACTATATCTTTTCCATAACATTTTTGTGGGTGACAAGAGGAGCCCGCAATCCTAATCTCCAGCTTATTATGCATGCGTCACATGCATGTAGCCAGCATTCATTTGGACTTCCACTAAGAATGAATGGAATGCACAGAGCGCAATTTGATCTCGTACATTTCAAACCACAAATAACTAAGATAGTATGTGTGAAAAATATTTCAGTTCTCTGCAGTAAAAAGTAGAATGTAGTTTACCTTTGAAATACAAATGGAATGGCCACTAAATACCAATGGTACTAACCTTAACGATCAACAAACTGATTAACCCATGCATAGCTCAATGAAATATTGGAAGTCTAGACTGTTTACAGTCCCCTATTTCTCCATACGATTGTCGAAATTGAGTGCTTTGCATTACTGGTGGCCATCTTGGATGAGTGTCAAATCTACTTTTGGGGCAGGGGACAGTTTGGAAGGAGGCATAAGCCCTGATGCCCACCCCGTTGGTAGATATGAAACCAAGATGGCCACCCATACCGGTAAGTGCTCAATCCTGATGATCTTACGAAGAAATAGGGGACTGGACTGTGAACAGTCTATTGGAAGTCTAGTCTAACAAGATACAGAAAAAACCTGCATATAAGAACGTAAGTTTTTCCAAGCTAGGCTAAGAAGGTTCTTATAAAAATGGTGCTAACTGGAAAACTAGGCCGGGTTCAAACACCACTCCACTCATGTGCCGAACCTAACTGATGAATTTAGTAGGGCAAAAGAGTAGTGTATGAATCAATTTGCTATGGTGGTTTTAGTTAGGTGTGGCAAAAGCGTTTGGTGCGACAAAAGTTCGACAGAGTCTGTTGAACTTTTGTTGAACTTAACTCAGGCTCAACACATGGTGCGCCATCTGGATCAGATGTAACATCAGTGTCACTCCAAAGTTGAACTTTTTCAGTTATGTTTGGCACATGAAAAGTTTTTAAACAGGTTCTTTTTTTTTAGTAAATAAGGTGTTTGTTATTGGCGGGTGTGGCCTATTTTGGGCCTATTTTTGGTATTGCGTGCATAATATGTTATAAAAATCCCTTTAATCCAAGCATGTCAAAGCCATTTATGAAGGATATATAGATCTACATGTCAATTGTCTCATTGCCAGGGTTTTATCTTCATTTTACTAACTGGTAGAGCTTGTTCTATTAAATTTGTGTATTCAGTGTTTGACTAAATTTCTCAAAATAAGAACCTGTTGGAACATTGTAGGCTAAAACAGTTCCTTATTTAAAACGGGTCTAAATGGACAAACTAAGCCTAACAGGTTCTTAAAATCTAGGTTCATATGGGCAGGGTTTTACTGTATAGGTAACCAGTGGTATACAATTTAACTCACCACCAAGCTAATGGTACTGAATGATACTAGAACCATGCTTAGCTCGATTACTCATGAAATATGTGAATTCTTATCCAATTAGACATAGTTTAAACTAGTGGTATGCAAACCGACTCACCATACAACCAATAACACTAGCTCACAAACTGTTCACACCCCCTCCCCTACAGATCAATTCTATTTACATCTTGTTTATTCCTCCCACTGGGAGAACTACTTGCAAATATTATTTCGAGCATTGATCAATCATGTTTTTACACAGGAAATATTTTGAGAATCCCAAAAGATGGGCAGGAGAATAATGAGGAAGATGTGGATATTATGTTCATTGACTTTGAATATAGTGCATACAACTATAGGTAAATACACCATAATAAATGTGCAGGACATCTAAGGAATAACTTCCTTTATGTGATAACCATTCATTAAGCCTGGTTTTCACTAGTGCATAAGCATAAGCATGAGCACATAGTCATTTATCTTAAGCAAATTTTCTTTTCAACTTAAATGATTTAGTAAAAAGAATAGTGTCCTTATTTTTGACCCAAGCATTTGTGTAAATATTACATAGACAGACCACAATCTTGCTTGCTGTCGCCTCTGTCCCCTTTGTCCCTTGTGTTCCCTTATGTCCCATGTCCACTTTTGTCCTGTGTCCACTTTTGTTCCCTTGTGTCCCCTGTCTCGCATTGTATCTCACGTCCCGTTGTGTCTCTTGTGTCCTCTTGTTTCCTCTGTGTCCCCTGTATCCCTTGTGTCCCCCTGTGTCGCTTGTGTCCTTTGTTTCCCCTGTGTCCCTTGTGTCCCCTGTATCCCTTGTGTCCCGTTGTGTCCCTTGTGTCCCCTGTGTCCCTTGTGTCCCCTGTATCCCTTGTGTCCCCTTGTGTCCCCTGTGTCCCTTGTAGCCCCTTGTGTCGCCTGTGTCTCTTGTGTCTTCTTTGTCCCCTTGTTTCCCCTGTCTTCACTTGTGTCCCCTGTGTCCAATTGTGTCCCCTTGTGTCCTCTGTGTGCCCTTGTGTCCCCTTGTCTCCCCCTGTGTCCCCCTGTGTACCCTGCATCCCCTTGTGTCCACTGTGTCCCCTGTGTCCCCCTGTGTCTCCTTGTGTCCTCTGTAACTACTATGTAGCCCCTTGTGTCCCATGTCCCGTTTTGTCCCCTTTGTCCATATGTCTGTGTTCCTTGTGTCCCCAGTGTTCACTTGTGTCCCCTGTGTCCAATTGTGTCCCCTCTGTCCTTTGTGTCCCCTTGTGTCCTCTGTGTGCCCTTGTTTCCCTTCTGTCTCCTTTTTTTCCTTTTGGTCCCCTGTGTCCCTTGTGTCCAGTGTCCCTTGTGCCCCCCTGCATCCCCTTGTGTCTCCTTGTGTCCCCTTTGTCCTCTTGTGCCTGTGTCCCCTGTGTTACCTGTGTCCCCTTGCATCCGCTGTGTCCCTTTGTGTGCCTTGTGTCTCCTGTGTCCCTTTTGTCCCCTTGTGTCCTTTGTGTCCCCTTGTGTCTGCTGTGTCTCTTGTGTTCCTTCGTCTTCTTGTGTCTTCCTGTGTCCTTTGTGTCCCCTTGTGTCTGCTGTGTCTCTTGTGTTCCTTCGTCTTCTTGTGTCTTCCTGTGTCCCTTGTGTCCCCTTGTGTCTGCTGTGTCTCTTGTGTTCCTTCGTCTTCTTGTGTCTGCTGTGTCTCTTGTGTTCCTTCGTCTTCTTGTGTCTTCCTGTGTCCCTTGTGTCCCCCTTGTGTCTGCTGTGTCTTGTTCGTTTGTCATCTTGTGTCTTCCTGTGTCTGCTGTGTCTTTTGTGTCCCCTGTGTTCCCTTGTGTCTCCTGTGTCCCTTTGTGTCCCCTGTGTACCCCTGTGTCCTTTTGTGTTCCCTGTGTCCCTTGTGTCTGCTGTCTTCCTGTGTCCTTTTGTGTGCCTTGTGTCCCTTTTGTCTCCCTGTGTCCCTTGTGTACCCCTGTGTCCCCTTGTCCCCTGTATCCCCTTGTGTGCCCTGTTTCCCTTGTCTCCCTTGTGTCCCCTGTGTTCCTTTTGTCCCCCTGTGTCTCCTGTCTTCCTTGTGTCCCCCTGTGTTCCCTGTGTCCCTTGTGTCCCCTGTGTCCCTGGTGTTCCTTCTCCCCTGTCCCTTAGTAATTTAGTGGTTTAGTAATTTATGCGACCAACTTGGAGGCCTGGGCAGCACAGCTAAAATGTTTGGGAGCCCAAAGAGCTCTTCAAAAGTTTTATTTTGGCGATCATCTTTTAGGCCTGGGCACCCCAGATAAAATGCTTGGGAGCCTGAAGGGCTCCCTGAACATTTTCCTTAGAGCACAGCCTTGCGTCCTGTAGTTATTGGAAGTCTGATATATTACATGCTGTTGTTGAATGTGGGAGTGCATTTATTGAGGATATTAGTAAAGCTGGAATTCAAACACAATTGGTGGGAATATTGATGTAAGTTTTGTTTTGAGCAGCAAAGGAACCCTTGTGTGTAACTCATCCTCTAGTGTATTTAACAGAACATCTCAACCTTCCAATGCCTTTCAACATAAATCTTACTTACACCAACAAATCCCGCGTAAAGACCTTCTTGCGTCGTCTTTTTTATTACAAGTTTGTAATTTTTTAGTTCATTTAATGGTAATTTTTGTTGTGTAAGTGTTGTTAGAGATTGAAATGAAATTAATAAAAATACGTGACTAATTTCTCAACATTCACCCACTCTTTTACTGGTTTTCTTTTTTCCAGGGCTTTTGACCTGGCAAATCATTTCTGTGAATGGATGTCCGATTACAATGTTCCTGCTCCTTCATATTTTTCCTTGTCACTGAGCAAGTATCCCAGTAAAGAGCAACAAGTGAGTCATGACTAAGACTACAAATACAGCGGTTTTCACTTGACTGTCGTAAAACCAAAACCAAAGTAAATACACTAGCCAACCAAAGGACGTAGTAAAACCAAAACCAAAACCAAAACCAATCCCAATTCGACAGTCAAGTGAAAACCGCTCTAATGTGGCCTGGGAGTTACCTTCCCACTATGAACACAAAATACAGAAATGCATTATAAACCCTAGTGATAGTCACCAGCATCAGCTACCTCCAAACAATATCAACACGTAATCAAGAGAAAATGTTATGAGATTTGTGAAAATGATCATTGAATGGAAACTCTTTATCTTTTGCCAAATGATTTTGACTTAAACTGTGAGAGGTTTGAGCCCAGGAGTCATTTCATAAGTTGATTGAGTATAATATACCGGGTGAACATAGTCCTGAATAGGACTGTTGTTGACAGTGACTGACGTTTCGACAACCTGTGTGGTAGTCATTCTCAGAGTCAAAGTGAGCGGTATCATGTCATTTGATCGTATTAAACTCTGGTTATTGATCTGTTTGGTCAATTCAGTCGCGATGTTATTGGTCTTCTGTCAGTTAAGCTGTCATGTTAATCACAGCGTTCAGGTGAATGTAAGTTTTACAAAGCTAAGCAGCCAAAAATGTCAACCCGGAATTTTTCAAAAACACTTTTAGTAAGAAACTTATAAAAATCAGCGCAAATCTAGATTGGAGGTATGCCATCTTTTCGAAATTCTAGTTCTAGCAGTTTGTGGTTTTGTCCATAAACCTAGTAAACAGACTAGTGTCCACACCCTGAGAGAAAAAGGTTGACAGAACTATACGTCATTCACACAATTAAGTTTGTTTTACTGACAGCTGCTGTTTGTTCGGGCTTACTTGGGAAGGAATACACCCATTAATGGAACAATTAGTGCACCAACGATAGAGGAAACAGAGTTATTGGATCAAATCGACAGGTAATACTTTAAACGCGACACCACCACAAGTTTCCCCAGGAAACGAGCGGAGAAATTCCATACTGGCGACGTGTCACTACCTAGATCTGGGTAGTGCATCTGATTTGTTAAAAATTTGCTTTAACCAATCAGAAGCACTACCAAAATCTGGTCATCAGTATGGTGGTGTGGCGAAATGTCGGCTGTATTCTCAGGTGTTTTCAAACACTCTTTCATCTGTCTTGCATTTGCAGTTTTCATCCACGTTAGAGGGGGGCGGGGGGGTCTAATACAGTATAGTATTGGCCGTTTTCTCTCAAGAGATGGATCATCTGTCTCAGAACCTTCATCTGTCGGAAAATCGTCGTTATGTGAAAACGAGAGGGTGGTTATTTCGACGAGTAATCTTTCTAATGTTATGCGTCTGGTTAATTCGTTTAATTGAACGGATTTTGTTTCAGAAGAATTATCCTTTTGAGGCGGATAATCCATCTCTAGTGTAAATATGGCCATATTAAAATTTAGTAGCCTCAAATTTTATCAAGCTGTTGTCTTGAACGTGTTCGAGACTCTGCATCTTAGTGGCTCTTTAACGGAACGTTAGAAGTTTTAAGGAAATAAAATTGTGTTGAAATGAGCGTACAGTCGAATCTCCAATAACGGATACCTCTCTCGTAGACAGAAATATTCCATACGCGTCATGCACGTGCAGCGACACATAATCGCAACTCCTATTTTAACCACTGTTAAGCTGACACTTTTGCTAGTCCTGGGGTTGTGATTTGTACACTTGCGGTAGGTTTGCACAGTACCGCAAATGATCCCGGACCGCATATTCCCGTATTCCTCGACGTTTAAACAAAAGACGAGTTTCCTGCTTAACGTCCTTCCAGGACAGCAGCGAAACATCAATGCTTGAAAGAAAAGAGAACAAATTGCTAAAAGAAGCAGTGGGGTTATTTATCGTTTTATTCATTTCATTGTCTTACGCGTCAGCACCATTCACCATTCATCTCTGCCTAAAGTCCATTCCATTCCTCTACTTTTCAAGGGATCATTTGCGGTCGACGGTGGGGATCATTTGCTGTCGACTGTAGGGATCATTTGCGGTCGACAGTGAGGATCATTTGCGGTCGACAGTGGGGATCATTTGCGGCCCATTTAAGATTTTGGGATATTTTGCGGTTCTGTACAAGTTCGAATTAACTTTGTCGCCTTGGTGGGATGATGAATTTTCGTGAACATTTCCCTTATTTCTTTAGTTTGTTTTCCATTTCCTTTTTTGTACTTCGCCTACCCCTCCCCCATGACTTTTCTAATGGTCCGTCCCTAACTGGTCTTGAAAACTTTGCCTGCTGGGTATTGAAGCCAATAATAAACGGAACAATAGTTGAATGCATTGTAATGAAGGTTCTTTTTTATTACTATTATTATCAATTATTTTTTAAAAAATACATTGAAAATGAAACAAAAGAAAAGCAACTAATAATTTCAATACGTACACTGTATACTAGGACACTATTTTATATTTTCACCATTGGCTGAGAAATAGAAATAAATTTTAAAAAATCATTTTAAAAAATAACTAAAAAGGAAAAAAAATGAAGGTTCTTGAAAACCACAAAGTGGCTCTTTGATAAAAACAGAAAAATCGGTGAGGACGCAGAAAACACAAAACCTTATTTCAAGAACACGCGCGTCAGTGAGTAATGTGCGCTGCTGAAAGACTTGAGGCTGGTGTACGTGTTTTATCGAAATTAAACGCACGCACTGGAATGTTTCGTGCACAGCAGGTAACAAATGCGTTTATTTGCTTAGTCTCTAACCCTTTTAAACTAAATGACAAACCGGAAGTCTCTAACCCTTTCAGTTGAACTGTGTGCTTTGTACCGCAAAGCCACTAGTTCGTAAATAACAAGAATTGTGGCAGCTGCGGTAAAAAGTTTAAAGCACACTTAAGAGTGATTTTATTGAACGGTGAAATAGGTAGTAGAATACTACGCATTATTACGCACTAATTCTATTGTCTTCTTTTGTTTACCTCTCGCTGTTTTACACTATAAGTTAGTACCTTTTTCACGGTTCAAGTAAAATCACTCTATGTGCAATTGGTGATGTAAATAAATCAAAATACGTTTCATAAGAAAAAACTAAGTTCACTGGAGATGTTGTAAACACTACTTGCCTTGATTAGTTCTGCGGGTAAGAGGATATTCTACGTTTTTGACCAATGTAATGTTGAATTTACAAGTGAAATGAAATGAAAGGAAAACACAGAAATGAGTTTTATAGTTAAAATTACGGTGTTACGTTCATAATAAGGACGCGAGGAGGGGGAAGAAGTCTCAATGCTTCAAAATCGTGCATGATAGACCATTAACTTCTTCTGATGAGCCCCAAGAATTTCGAACAGAGCACTTTATCCTCGTCTGCTGGGAATCCTAGCACTTCGTTTGGCTGAGGTGCACGCCACATTTCAGCGAGAGTACATTAACTGATATAATTGTATTAAATCAAACTGTTAATTTCTTTCGACTGTGATAGTTGATTCGGGCTTTTCACCCCATATTGACTATTATAAAAAAACTCGAGTTTGTTTGCTTATTGGTGGGTAGAAGGTGCGATCACACCGTCTCTGATTTCACGGTTGAAGTAAAATAACCCTATAGTCTTGCAACGTCTCCACTTCCTTGTGTATGTCGTTTTTATGGGTCGGTTGAAGTTGCAGATAATTTTGTCATTTTAAGCGCTTGTTCGTAACACGGTGGTGGGTTTTCATCATCAGAGCCATCAATATCTTCCGTCCAAAATCCCGCATTGAATTGAGAAGAAACTTCTTGAGCATTTTGAACTACGGTGAAATAGTCAGGCAAAACTAACGAAGAAGCTTCACCAAACGGCGAACGGTGAGGAGAATGATTAGAAGGTGACAATGGAGATGGTGATTTTTCCAAGTCTTCTGCCGGAATTCTGGAGACAGCAACTTCAGTTGAGCTCCGTTTTCTCCGTCTTTTGTGGAAAAGTATTATGGTGCAGACACCGCCCAAAAAGAATAAACCGATGAATACACCTCCACAGACCTTTGCTGCCAGTGTTTGGCTACATTCTTCTACCCCCTTTGTCCTGCAGGATTTTGACAGACCGAACAAGATAAGCATAAACGACAGCGCCACAACACACGATAAAATTAGAAATGCGCATATTATGATAACTGCTCCAGTTTTCCCCGTCAAACAAGTCGACCATCTGAAGGCTGCTTGTTCGTTAGTAGCCCTCTCTGCCCGCGTCACTGACATATCATCCATTTTCCAAGTCAATAATGCTTATTTCAAGCGAAGTCTTTAGTGTCGTTTAAATCTTAGAAAGTTGTTTTTCCTCTTTTCCTGCCCCTGTTGTTAAGTCAAACCCTTTACATCTTCCGTTTTGCTTGTACTCACGTAGAGCTTGTGGCAAATTGTAAGCTCAAATTGTTTTAAGTGAAACTTAGTTTTGAGAAAGTCAAGTACACTTGAGCACTTGAGGTTAACCCTTTGCCCCTCGTCAGTTAAATATAGGGCCACATGCAAATTATGTATAACGTTCAAGTTTGTGGACGAGTGCTTTAGTGTGACCATCCAATTAAAACTTCCTCGTTGTTTCTATCCCGTGGAATATTTTTCCAGTTTATTTTACAAATTGCAATTAAGGAATTTTTAGGCGCTCTTTATACAGGTCCTCTGTCATCCCAGTTCAAGATCTCTGAATTCATGTGACATTTTCCACGTAATTCGCTTTGTTTTCGTAGTTTTCTTCTACATAACTTTTCCTTGGCCGAAGGTACTCCAGTTTTTGATTTTGGCGAATGAGGAATCAATGCAAAACCATATTCCTCGTGACGTAGGTTGTGCGTCAAACGGCTAATCGAAACAAACTGTGCGTGAAATTCAGCGTGCATAATATTGTTCAAATGAGGCCTTAAACTGCGATTTAAAAAATTAATTTGGAATCCAAGCATTCACCGATCAACGGCATCATCAGGGATGAGAAAATATTCCGCGCGGAGCTATATATATGTACAAAATAGGTGTAAGGTAAAATGTATAAAAGCGGTAAAAGCGTTAAAATGATGTAAAGTATGGTTGAAAGGTATAAAAGTAAAAACTTTGAATAAAATACAACAGTATAATGACCGAGTGTCTCTAGACAAAGGGTCTAGGTTTGTATTTCAAATTTGTTATTTCTATACATTTCATACCTACTAGAGCTATCCTGGTCCGCGCGCTGCATGACCACTGGGCCACACCGCCTCTCCTAAGAGAGACTAGTGAAAACCGACTTGAGTGGCTGTGAAGGTAGCATGCTTGCTTTCCCAACAACATACCTCACAAGTGGTCAGAGTCAAAATTTGACAACATTTCCAAATTTCATTTGTAAAATGCAGAAAAATGAGTAACTTCAGATGAAACTACTACCAAAGAGTTTTCGTTTGATCAGTATCACCGCAGCATTTCCTCCAAAGACTCTAAAGTTATAACCGCCAGTCTCCATCATTCATCTTCGAAGTGACAGGGCTTGCCATCTGCTACGTCAAGAGCTGCTACAACCCACTTACCAGTGTATATTATATTTTCAGATTTGTTTTGGCGTCGCATTTCTTTTATGGACTGTGGGGTGTAGTACAGGAGGGCTTCTCAAGCACTGGTAACATCATGTTCAACTACCTGGTATGTTTAGCATCACATTAGAGAGCTTTAGATTTGAAGACGAGGACGACTGCGACTTCGCAAAGGCCTCTGGGGTTGTTACTAAGGACAGAGGAAAAAATTGACCAATAGCTGACCGGCGCATCCTCAGAAACCATCCCAGAAACAATTGCGGGCCGCATTTCGGGCCGCAGTTAGTTAGCACTAACCCGTGGTTAAACTTTAATCCGGGTTTCTTTTTCTTTTGTTTAAAGGCATTTTCTGGGATAATTTTCCCTGTTCTTTTTAGAGCAACCAATCACCGAATTGCAGACCAAAGGAATTAAACTTAATTTGCTTTTTGAGCTTTTATATCTGAATTCAAATTTCGCACTAACCCTGGGTTATTTTAACCCAGCTTTGAACAACTCGGCCCAGGTGTTTTTGTAGAGAAGTGAACACTCCCGACCACAACAGCTCCCTAACTTAAAAGCTTATGTGTAGTTTATCACCCGTTTTCAAACGAACAATGGAAAAAAGTGGTCAATGATTGCTGAGAAAGATATTACTGATAGTTGTTTCTAACCCTTCAAGCCCCAATATCCACGTAGAAATTCTCTAGACTGATCTCCATACATTTCCTTAAAGATTTAGCTAGGAGAATTTAAAAGTAAATCAAAGCATTTTCTCTTTGGTAATTAACATTGCCATAACCTGTTGTAATGGTGTACGGATATTGTTAGAAGAAAATTGATGTTGTTCACTCTTGGGACTAAAAGGTTAAGCCTGGTCAGTTTCCATGTGATCGCTGCGATTGCGATGCGATCTATCAAAGTGATCATCTAGAAACCTGGCTTAACCCTGTAAACCTTAATATCAGAGTGTATATTCTCCGCACTGTTGTCTATTAGCCTGTGGAGCAGGCGTTTTTTAACGGAACCTCAGAGGTACGTTGATCGCGGCCGCCATCTTGAAAAGCCAAGGAAAAGATTAAGGGAGGAGGGGCGGGAAAGGGGGGGGGGGGGAAGAGAGAACTTTTTCCTTCCCCTCCCCCTCTTCTATTTGAAACCCATCAACATCTCCCTTAAACACAGTTTTTGACTCGTCCCAACTCTCTGGTAGCATTAACGTCCAAGTTGGCGGGACAACGGCATTCCCGAAAACAAATCATGGATCGCGCCCATATACGCCTGCTTTAAAGGCTATTGTCTTTACATACCCTATCATACTGATTAGGAGTATATATACCTGGATTTTTGAAAACCGGGTCAGCAAAAATATCAACCCATTCTACTACTTGTAGCCTGTGTACAGACGTCCCCCCTCCCTCAGGAAAAATCGGGAGAGGAGATTTTTTCTGAGGGAGGGGGGACGTCTGTACACAGGCTATACTACTTGGTAATTTAGAACAACAAAACTCATTCAAAGGCCGAATAAAAGCCTTTATCTGTTATCTGACGCTGGGCAGTAAGTTGGTGGTCCCTAGAAGCATTCTAACGAGTCCAAATTTAAAGTGACGCAAATTTTATAACATTTATTCAGTAAACTGAGTTCGCGAAGATTCAAACCGGTGTCATTTCAGTCTCGAACTTTTTAAGTTCAGTGAACTGCAGCGAAAGAGTGCCTGGTTAAGGCTTACATAACAACTTAAATAGTTATCAAAACACTACTTTTTTCGCGGTCCGATAAACAACAGGATTCCGCATGGAATAGACAACAAAGTGAGTGAGACATAGTGCACAAATTATATATCATCTTCTTTTCTGCAAAAACCGGCCTACGGTGCAATGCCATTACTAAGCGTAGATCCAATTTTCGGGAGTCGAGAGTTGCTTTTCCAAGGTACAATCAGCTAAGTTAAACACCGACGAAACAATATTGGCACGGAATATTTTGGCGAAACCGCAGTTCAACCACGCGATCACATACCTGTCAAAACCATGCGGAAATCATACAATGACACACTTTCGTGGCACTGATAAGACTATCCACAACCACGCATAATCTTCTCACGCTTAACATAAGCGAAATATCATCGAATAACTCGGAAAAACTCAGCCTTTTGCCAGATAAACACCTCTTGACTTTTCTCTTACACTCGTCTTATTCAAGTTCCCGGATTTAGACTCACACGGTCCGCGGATCACCTTAGCCTTGTTTTCACACCAGAAAAAAACTAAGTCTTGGCCTGGGTCAGAATTCACCGGCGATTTTGCTCTCCCTGACTCATTTGACTCCTAAGAGCCTGTTCCCGAGGCCAAAAAAGACCTAGTGGTCACCTTAGAAAAGCGAAAAATACCGCACCTTTCTGTCTCAGCCCGGATCAGGGTGATTGATCCGTTTAGCCAGATGAAACGAGAATATTTAACGATATTGGACGATGCAGACTCTGCGAATCGTAATACCTTTGTCCCATCTCAGAGCTTTACATGATGCTCTCCGGGAAACTTTTCTCAAGGTGACCAATATATAGAACTAAACTGCTACATGGCACCGAAACCAGCTTTAGGTGCGCGCTGATTTCAAATAACTGTCACTTAAAGAAAGAATTGTGGGTAGGGAAAAAAAAAATCGAGAGGCGGGGGAAGGGGGGGGGGGGGGGTAAGATAGTTATTGTGTCTACATCCACTTCTACAAAAATCCCTAGCCACAAAACAGGCAAAAAAAAACACATAAGCAAACAACACAGTAAACATATGTCAAGCTATTAGACAGGGGAAGTTGCGAAAAATTACAAAATGTTTGCTAACCCGGTTTTCATAACTCCAGGTAGATGTATTTGTTTAACAATTTATCAGGACTTTTCATCTGTTGATTTTTCTCTGTTTTCTCACGACCGTAATGTTTTACTGAGAAGTGTTACGGTAGGGAGAAATTCAATGATCGTCAATCATAGGGTTTAAGGGGTTCAGAGTTCCAAAGAATTTGTCCTTTGATTATTTGACTTCTCTCTTGTTATTGTTTCTTCCAGGAGTATGCTGTGGCGCGGTTCGAAGCTTACGTACAACATAAGAAAAAATTGGGTCTTATTTAATGGGTTCTTTGTGAAGTGTTTGAATTATTTTTATCGAGGTCGGAACTGAAAGATTTCTATTTAGATATTAAGATTATTGATGTAATATATAAAACATAGTTTTTTTTCATTCTAATTGAATACGAAGGGAAGAAAGGGCCATCCAATGCATGTTTAATTTTTATAGGAGACGACTTGCCAACGATCGTGGCATCCTTCGACCTGAACGATTGTTGAAAATCATAATCAAACTTAACGAGTCCAAATGAATAACAAACGTTAAAAGGCGATATGGGGTATTTTGACTGTACAGTCGACTCCCAATAACTCGAACCTCCTAGGGAAATCGAAGAAAGTTCGAGTTAGCGAGAGTTCGAGTTATCGGGAGTCGGAAGCAAATAACCGGAAGTAAGAAAGTAAGCAAATGGATGGGAAGGGAATGCAATTGAGCAAAAAAGTATACAGGGATGGAGGCTGAATTTGAACTGGAATGACAGAAAAGTAAAGACAAAGCATTGACGCGGTTGTTTTGAAATAAGTACAGTCCAGTGTCGGGTTTTTTTTGCTTGACTTGTCTCACGCTCACAACAGGGTTCGAGTTATCGAGGGTTAAATTATGTAGAAGTGATCTGAAGGGAAACAAAATTTACTTCGAGTTAGCGGGAGGGTCGAGTTACCGGGGGTAAAATTACAGTAAATGTATGAGGGAAATCCTGCGGAAATCGACTTTGGTTCGAGTTAGCGCGAGGTTCGAGTTATCGGGAGTCAACTGTATTTAACAATAGGTACGCTTAATTAATTTTAGTTTTTATTTCGAACGAATGGTTGGCGTGAGCGATTGCTTCTTGCTTTGGTTATCATTCGCTTAGGCTGAATTTTTCGTGATAAATAATTGGGAGATTGTTTTAAGTGGGTAATATTTATAATAATTACAATAATGATAATGATAATAATAATTACAGTACTTTTTGTGTAAAGGCTGGTTTTCAATAGCGACGGAGTCTGAGTCGGAATTCGTAAGCGTGAAAATCAAAAATCGGAGTCGTAAGGGGAGTCATAAGCGCGACGGAAACGGAGTTGCAAGAATCGGAACGTTTCCATTTAATTCCGACCCCGCTTACGACTCGGTCGTTTACGATCTAGTGAAAACCAGATTGTCGGAGTCGGAAGCAGAAGCGGAAGGATAAACCAATCACAATGCACGTTTCCACGCTTTGTGATTGGTTTAGTTCTTCCGCTTCTCCTTTTGACCTCGACAACCTAGTTTTCACTTGGTCGTAAACGACGGAGTCGTATTCGGAAACAGAACGCTGTTTTCACTAGATCGTAAAGTCCTACAATTCTGATTACGACTCCGAATCTACTCCGTCGTTAGTGAAATCCAGCCTTGATTTAGGCATTTTGCCATCATCCTAACTCGACTTGTAGTCACAGCTGTTCTTTCCATTGCTTTCATGACAATAGCTTTTACACTCTTTATGCCTTTTCCCAACACAGATTTATCTCTTGCACATTTATATTATTAATTATATAATATATATAATACTTTACAAAAATCAAACAAAGCATACATAGCATCAACAATATATCAGACTGAAGACACGGTAATCTGAAGTCTGAAGGGTTGACAAAAACCAATGAAAAGACGATAAGAATTCAGTGTATTGTATTAGTGCTAAAAATTTTATACTCTCTTAAAATGAAATTATGCTTCAATTTCCAGCTGTTTTGCCATCCTTATTAACGACGTTATTTCGAGATTAGAGTTGCTATTGCCAAAATATGCGTCAGGTTTTTCTTCAACTCGCTGCTTGCTTAAGTCGGGAAAAAACGCCCATGTGGAATTCCGGAATCCTAAAGCTGTATTCCGGATTCCAAAGCCCAGAATTCAGATTCCTCAAGGAAAAATTTCCCCGATTCTGGAATCCGGATTCCCTCATATGAGGTGATGTCGAACAGTGTATCTTTAAGAATTATTCCTCGAGCCCGAATGGGCTCTGAGCCAATAGCCCATGAGGCCAAAGGCCCAATGGACTATTGACTCAGAGGCCATGAGGGCGAGGAGGAATAATTGTTTTAGTAAAATCCAATTAGTTGGTCGAAAATATCGAGACAAAACAACTTTAGCTAGCAAAACGCGATTAATCCGTCATTGTATTGGTTTTCAAAGCCGGCGGTTTTCGTTACTAGTGGGTCATAACATATAGCCTAGTGGTAGCTCAACCAATCGGAACGCAGCATTGATAATAGACCACTAGTTGGATTTTACTAATGTAGGATAATTGGTCCGCAATGCCTCAATGTGTCTAGTGTGCCTTATGATTTTAACTGGTACATACAGTCCCACTGTCTCATGTCATTGTTTAATTGAAATAGCCCTATAGTCTTTCGTAACTTCTTTTTAATGTTGCAGTTGCAGATAATTGTGTCATTGTAAGCGCTTGCTCGTTGCACGGTGGTGGGTTTTCTTTTAAAAAAAAATCTTAAAATCTTGTCTTTTCTTTAAAACCAGCTTTAAAATCTTCTTCTGATGGCCGATACAAATGTATGTGATACAAATGTATTGGCCAGGTTGTAGGCGCCCAGTTTTTCACGATTTAGACCTGCCACCCTTTCAAAATAACGTCGATGTAGTTCCGGCCTCCGGGTGTAGTTACATGTCAGGGTAGCCAAAAGATTAAAATCGAAATCGATCAAAATCGTCAGCTATCAAGAGATTTTTATCGATCGATAATGAAAAACGGTGAAATTCTATTGAGGGTAATCTTTTTTTTTCCCCTTTCGACCATTTCCTGACCTGTGGCAACCCTGTTATAGTGTGAATTTAGTTTAGACACCCCTTCGACTCGAGGGGGTGTCTGAAATTCGGACGAAATTAAACCGAACCGTTTTTGTTAGGTACAAATAGAGAGGTTTTAGGGAGAATCTTGTGTGTTTACTAGTTTCCACATTTCTCATTTTCATGTTTGTTGATCTGTTGTTACTCGTGGATGTGTTTCTCAACTGTACTACCTAACTTATGGCAAAAAACAACCACAGAGGCAGACTTCCGTTATAAATTATTAAAATCATGAAAAATCGATAATAGTGGTTTGACACAGCAATTGAGTTTATCCATTTTCACTGATTTTCGTTATCAATCGATAAAAACACTTTATTGCTACCGATTTTTATCGATTGACTGCTCCGGGTTCCTTGACCTTCATACAAAGTTAGGCTCGTAAGCCGCACAACCTGTGATAATTACCTTTAATGTATGACATTATAGAAGGATCTTGGCAATAGCTAGCAATAGGGCTAGTTTTCTATAAGCCGCCATTTGGTTATGATGATGTTTTTTTTAGATTCCGCACTGAAGGGCAATATTCTGATACAAACGTTTCTATGTACCACCCTGATCGTCCAAGAGGTTTTTCAGTTGAAATTTTTTCTCGTGAGAGACCGAGCCACGAAGCCGTGAGGAGAGAGAGAGAGAAAAACCACTGGTTACCTTTAGCCTGCAGTGCAGGCGTACTTTGGGCGGGCGAAAGCTGCTTCGTATTGCTTCAGATTGCTATAGTCGGCATCTTTGATTTTATGACAGAGGAAGTTAGGGATAAAAGAAATATCAACCCTTAGGGTAGGTGCTAGGGCGATAGAAGGAGAGCCCCCTCCCCCGCTCCGTGAAAACGCGTGCACTGCAGGCTAGGTTACCTTAGTCTAGGGTAGGGATAGGATCTGACCCTCGGGCGCTGATTGGTTGATATTTTTACAAACACGCAAATCAATTTGATTGGTTCTTTTAATGGGAACTACCGAGGGGACGATGAGGATATCGCTCACCTGGGCAAATTTTGCCTCTCTCCACCAGGGAAGGAAATTGTCTGTAAAATACTGCATACGTAGTAATTTGCACGGGATTAAGTTAGCGATTCGCTTGACAGTCTTGACATGGATGTTGTTCAAAGAAATTTTGACCTTGGTATTCGTAGAGCGGTTTCCTGAGGTCGAAAGTCTTACTGAGCAACAAAAGAAAACTTTTTCCCGTTAGCTACACAGCTTGCGTTTTATCTGCGAAAAAACCGCCCAATAAATCTAACTTACGTTATTCAGTCGGTTGAGATACGACACAGGAGAATCCTTAGCGTAGCTTTTGACGTTTCAAGTGGTACTCTGCTTTAATAGGCCTCGTTACATTCTTCCCGGAATATTACCATCTTTTCTCTTGGCTTCAAGACTCTCGAAAATTTCAGAACTTCCCGTACTTCTGTCAGATTTTCTCGTTGTATCATTTCAGCTGATCATTTATATCAGACGACAGTACCTGATGACAATGTTTTCAAAAATTTGTTATTACTTCCGAAAGAGTTGATCTTGGATCGGCCACTGATTTTCACATAAATTCGACAAATCTTGCAGAAGTCGTTTACAACAATATTGGTTGCTTTTGCTCTTCTTTTTATTCCTCCTTTTTCTGTAGCCGGAAACAATGTTGCACCAGCCTGCGTAGCAAGCGTTTCGCGCGAGTTCGACGAGAAAGAAGGAAAAAGAGCTCTTACTTTCACGCAATAACTCGATTGGAAATGCGTGCTAACCGGACTACAAGAGCACTTAAGTGATATTTTGTCTCACAAATTATCAGCACTGAAGCACACATGCGAACTCCACGGTACGGCCAGTACCTTACACATGCGCACAACCATATCACCCCGGCAGTCAACCTCGTCAACACGTTAAAGCACCTGTTTGCGTCAAAAGGCCAATCAAAATGCGTGTGTAGTCATTAATTCCGCATGCATAATTTTGGTGTTTTCCGGGATTTGAGTAGCGTGAGCTATACAATCATCGAGTTTTAAATCCGTTATGAAATATGAACAGTATATCTATAATATGCCATACATGTCATCGAGCTTGCAGTCTCGTTTGATCTCTTCATTTCTCCGGTGGTCATTTTCAAAATGCTCAGCAGCGCACGACCACACCACTCGAGATGATACTCGCCAATGGACGCGCTTAGTTTCTGATCCTCCTAGTTTTCGTTACTAATTGTGATATTATGAAGTAGTGTTCAGTACCGCTGATATATAATATCGCATACTCAGAAAAACGTTTTGGTGACGTTCTTGTAAGTTGATTCGTTTACCGATTAAACTGTTTGGTTGAGTTCTTGTTTGTGATCGCTTTGAAACCATGGACCAACACACTAATGACTTTGAAAACAAAACAACACTAAGTGTTATCGCCTTCATCGTCATCTTCATGGCCATCGTCATCGTCATCGTCATCACAATCGTCATCATCATCTTCATCCTCATCCTCACAGTAAACCAGAAGATAATACAACAATTATTCCTCGAGCCCGAATGGGCTCTGAGTCAATAGCCCATGAGGCCTTCGGCCTCATGGGCTATTGACTAAGAGCCCATTCGGGCTCGAGGAATAATTAAGGAATAATAAGGAATAATTATGCATGCGGAATTGATTACACACGCATTTTGATTGGCCTTTTGACGCAGACAGGTGCTTTAATGTGTTAACAAGCAAGGTGAGTGACACACAACCCTGTCCTGTCCTGTCCCTGTCCGACTCAGAGGCCATGAGGGCGAGAGGAATAATTGTTTTAGTAAAATCCAACTATTTGGTTAAAAATATTGCGGCAAAACAACTTTAGCTAGCAAAACGCGATTCAGCCGCCATTGTTTTGGCTTTCAAAGCCGGCACTTTTCGCTACAGTGGGCTATAAAATATAGCCTAGTAGTAGCTCAACCAATCAGAACGCAGCATTGATAATAGACCACTAGTTGAAATGTACTATAATTATTTCGAATGCTTTCGAAAAGCATGTATGTATTCACTTCATAAAATCAAATTCAAACGACTTCCGTAAGATCTAGACCTTTTGTGAGTTACGTTCCTTTTAGCTTTCTGTTGAAGACCGGGAAACTGAATGGCCCATGACAGTAATCAAATAGAGTAAAGGGAGGAGTGTATTCAATAATTATCCCATTCTTTGCATAATAACTTGATTAGCCAGGAGGATCCCTTCCCCTCCCCTTTCCCCGAGTTGAAAGCGATAAAACGGTGATATTGTTGTTAATTATCATCACTAACCTTGGTTTGGTTAGCTTTTATAGAGCATGCGAGGGGAACACGCGAAGGGGAGAGGAGACCTCCTCTCCATTTTTCCCCTCGGCCTCGTGCGCGCGCGTCCTTAAAATTTCTCCCTTCGCCCTAAAAACACCGGCGCCTTACTGCGCAGGCTCCCAGTCTCCAAGATCTGTCAACAGCTTTGCAAGGATCGGGACAACTGGTTAATTTACGGCCTTCTTGACGAGGGGTCCCGAGTTCGTAGGCAAGCCTCAGGTTGTTAGTCAGATGATGATAATGATGACTATCACGAGCTACCAACAAAAAACAATTAAGGACTCTTACATGACTTGTGTCATTACCGTTTTTGAAATGTCTTTAAATAATATCTGGACTAAACCGTGCCATTTTGACGAAGATATCTCACTCTCACTAAACCTAAATCAGTCAGTGTATAGATACCCTGCGAGCAGAGGCCCTTCGATCTTCCTAGATAAGTCATGAAGAGGAAAGGGACTTATCTAGGAAGATCGGAGGGCCTCTGCTCGCAGGGTAGTGTATAGAACTCGTATTTTCGTATTTACATTTTGCATTTATAAACGTTCTCATTTTGGAGTGGTGGACAACCTTTGCCAAGTAATGATGTAGTAGAATTTTTGATAGTATGAATGGGGCTCTAAAAAGGAACGCATATTGACCCATATTGGGCATTTTCAGGCGCACATCAATAATAATCAGGGGCACGCAATGGATCTGTTCCTCAAAATATCTGTTCTTCAGGCACATTTTTGCTGGCTGGGAGATGTGGAAGAAATAATAGTCCTTGGAAGGAAAGTGTTGCTGGGAAAAAGATAATTCAGGGTGTGAGAGGGGATTTGAAGTCTAGAATAGCTGCTACGGGTTACTTGTATGGGTTACTTACCACTCAAGATCTGAACTGTGCCCTATGAAACTTCCCAGTAAGTCGGGTTGGAGGTTGTAAGTTTGCTGGCTGGGAACTCTTCCATCAGTCTTGCTGGGAGTGAGGAACAGATAATTTTTTTTCCAGCAATCTCCCAAAATGCTTAAAATAGTCTCAGAAAACTTCATTCACGCTTTGTTGTTGTTTTTAGGTCTTTTTCTCAAAATTTCCCGTTGGGTGCCCCCGAATAATGGGCTCCCGCAGGAACTCCTGGCATTTTCACATACACTGGGTTGACATAGAAAAAAGATGGCAAATTATATTGTGCTAAAAATTAGAATTCATTTGAGAGAATTTTTTACCTACTGTGTCCATTCAACTATAAGTCAATTTGATGACCAGTGATAGATATTTTGATATAAACCAAAAAATAACAAGAACCTTGTAAATATTGCTTTATTATACGTTAAGATTTTTAATAACGATAATATTATTTTCCCCTTTGATGGTGAAATTGTTTTCCACTAACGTAATTTCCAATTTACAAATAATTTTTTCAGTAACATTGAAAGTCTCGTATGTACACCTGTATTATTTATATTGAAATCGCACTAAATTGTTTCTATTAGAGGACAGTTTTTTATCCTTGAGGTCATTTTTGTAGGTCACATTCTGGAGATAGTATAGGAACATCTCTGTAAAGGCTTGAAAAAGAGGTTTAAGTTTTAATAGTAATAATAATAATTTCTCGTCTAGTCTAGAATTTTAAGACACTATCTTGCAAGGGAAATGGAAATCGAATGTTTATTAGTAAAGCACTGGAGGTCACTAAGCATATCAACAATACACTTTTGTTGTGCTTTAAATTTCTAAATTACATATTATGGCGAAAAACACGCAAAGGTTTAATGATAACATTCGTTGGTCTTTAACTTGCTTTAAAATTTGTGTGGAAGATAATTTTCATTTAAAATAATAGCATTTCATCAGGTTTTATAAGGAGACACCTGCAATACTTGCATACACAACTGGCAACAGAAAAAAAAAATTAGGATACTGCCTTGCCACGCATGGTTCGGTGAACTCAAATCGCGTCGAAGACAACATGTCACGAAGCCCTCCAGACAAACCTGTGATAAAATCCATTTATGTAAGTAAACTGGACTCCGATGCAACCCATTCTCTTTGCTTGATTCCAGTGATTGTAGATCAGCGAGTCCGCAATTGCCTGCAGTTTTTCCGTGTCTATTCCGGGCGAGAGAAGCTTCATGCACCAGTTTTGCACCGAATGCCACGCATCGTATTCGTTTAACGACGTTGAGACTTCGAGGAGGCGATCGGGTCCGGGCAAAATATCGTACCAGCTTGAAAGAGCCCATTCACCGTAATGTCTTGACTCGTTGGCTGTCATCCTGCGAACTGTGACAAAGATCAAGTTTTCGAAATATGTGCGTCACAGGGAAACAACCTGGCGTAGACGACTGAAATTAAAACAGCTGAAAGGTATCTAGCTGTGTGGTCAAAACCGAGGGCATTCCGGAAATTCTCGAGAAAAACCGATTTGTTTCCGTTCTTCGGAATACAGCAACGGTTCAGTAAAATTGAACGGTAGTTGGGTTGTTCAGAGAATAGAAGCCTCTGAAGGTTTGCGTTTTTGTTTAATTATTTCAAGAACTCGATCGCGAGGAAAGAGTTAAAATTAAAATGCAATATCTCTCGTTCCCTGATTTCAAGACTCGAAATCATTTGAACTATTGGTAGGTGTATTCAGTATTCTGGGCTTGTTTGCCCGGATACTCTACAGCATCACAAGGCCAAGTTATTACGTTGTCATCTAGTTTAGTACGTCTAATTCAGTCGCCAGGATCGAAACGAAAAGGAAGTGCAAAAAAGAATCAGACCAGAGAAAATGGATATTCGCTTTCCCCCAGGGAAACTACCACGTGAAAAGAAGGGGATGCTCATCGGAAAATCAAAGTTTTAAAACCCTAAAGTTGATCAATCTGGGCGTGACTCAGACTTTCGCTCACCCCTAAAGGATACCATTTGCTTTGTTTCTGTCTGTTTCTTTAAGCATAACCCTTAACGATACCCGTTTATGGTAAAATCATTGGCCTCTATTTCTCTCTGTTAGATTGGTCAGTTTGGCGGGCCTCCTAACAAATCAGGGACCTTTATTTTAAAAGATTGTTTTCGTAGCAATTCAGGAAATAAATTTGATAATCAATTTATGCAGTGTTGGACTTTAATAGATATGTCAAGTGTACACGAATGTTGCTCACTACCAAGAGAGAATGAGCTCATTTTCTCGCTGCTCTTGTCACTCAAATCCACGATTTGGTTACTTCGCTGATTCGCCACGATCGATCATCAACGACCGTTCCTCTTGAATTAGATTCTTCGTTGCCCTCTCAGTCGCTACTCTAACCCAGAGATATAACAAACAACTAACTAACCTCGTATTCTCGATCCGTACTTAAAGTTACGTAACCTCGTTTTTCTCCCCGCCGCCATGATTTATCCCGCGCGCTTCCTTAGCGTTTGAATAAATCATAGTAGAATAACTTGCTCTTACAGCACAGTACGGATCGCAGAATACGAGGTTAGTAAGAGGTATTTAGTCTTGAACACTAAAAACTGCAACTTATATCCCAAGGAAAAACGAACTCAGCATCCCCGTTTTGTATGGGAGTCGGCCCCCGGGGGAACTTTTCCCTGCCCTTAGGGCTTGGCGAGACTCATAGATCACAAATAGTCTGGATTAGGCCATCGATAAACCGGTCCAAAGTTCAATAAATCAGACCATTTAAGCTGAATTGACTAACAGTCAAAACAAAATTAGATTATGAACCTCAAAGATACACTTTTCAAGCACGGACGCTAACCCCTGCGTTAACCGCAAATTCGTGCGTGATGATCGACCTTACGGCCATGCGTCTGAAGCTTTCATGTTCAGAGTCCATCAGAAACAGCTTTGAAAACTTATAGATAACAGGGCTATGGAACGACGGCTTTCAGGTCCAAATGTATTTATGGACGAGAGCCGAACAGCAGGCACGATTTGGAAGTCTTTCAGTTAAATTTGTGGATTAAATTTGTGGTAAGTGGTTCAAACAGTATATTATTTTTCTCGATTTGTTGTAAGTTACGCTTATTCGAAAGTTTTGCTCCTTTAAGATTTTAACTGCCCTAGGATGTATAAGCAGTTTTCTTGACCTATAGTGCTAGTGTTGTTACGTAATCTCATTAAATATACCGGCTGGCACGTGGCTTTAAATTAGTAATAGCAGCATATTAGTAATGATCAGTAGCACATCCTTAGCACAGGGCCACCACACAATCTGATTGTAACCGTATATAGTTTTAAAAGAAACGTATAAAACGGCAAACTGATCCTTACGGCGAGGCGATGAACAAGTAAACAAAAGAATGAAACAAGAAAATATATTTAAACAAATTTGCCCAATATTTCGGTTTGAAAGGCAAACCTTCAGGGTCTAAAAGAAAAAGGAAGATAAAACTTAAAGTTCGTTACAAATGAGGGTTTGAAAATATAAAATTAAAACAATAGATTCTGGTTGGTATAGGTGACTAGGTAGTATCGTATATCAACGAGCTTCGTGCTCCTAGAGGAGACAGTGTTTTTCCTTGTGTACTAAGTGAGCAGGGGCACCCCTTCGAGATTATAGTTCAAAACCACTTAAACATAGCATAACTGAACCTATTTTAGTATTTAAACGGTGGATATAGGCATATTTTTATACCCTAAAAATTTTTCATCTGTTCGGATTTCCTAGCTGAAAGTCTAGTGATTCGAAAATTGTGGGGATCAAAACTTACCTTTTCGAAAATTTCAGACCTTTTTAGGATAAAAATCCGTTAAAAATGGGCAATTATACCATTTTTCAGATGTTCGAAATTCTTGGAGAGGCAGGCAAGCAAGAAATTTTACAACAAATGGTCCGAAAATTCTAGATCTCAAATCGTCTTCCGAACAGATATTTTCCGAAAATTGACATTGGTGCTCCTTAGTGAGCCTCCCTAGCCTTTCTTACTGCGTCACGGTTGCTGCGTATGAGTTTAAGAGGAATGAGACGAACGTCCTTGATTTAACGCCCAGGTCGCGGTTTGAAATGCAAGGAGACAGGAGTGGGATGGCTTAGTTGATGGTGGCTTAGGATGGATCGGCAGTGTTCACCAAATCGTTCATTGAAGTTGGGGTTTGTCTCTCCGATGTATTGGCATTTGCAGTTGTTACATTGAATTAAATAGATAAGATTTTTGGACTTGCAGGAAAATTATATAAGTTGTCAATAATTTTTCTTTGTTCGTTACTAAAGGTATGGGATTTACTATAGTTTTAATAATAAATCGGCCTGTACCCGAGGATGGAGGCTTGCTCAAGTTTTTGCGCCTTACCTCGCCTTTGACTAGGAGGAGAGTTGGTGGGGATGGCGCAAAAGTTTGGTTTTGCGAGAGGCTCACAGCTAGGGGCCTAAAAGAGGAATTACTGTATGTATGAGTTATTGCCCTAGCGTGAGGTCAAGATGGCTGGATATTGGCCAACAAGTTCTCTTTTCTTTAGTTTTAAATAATGGACTTGACGTTGTCTTCGCATTATACAACATTTATTACAAGACCGAAACAAAATTGTATCTTACGGGACAAAAACGGAGAGAAAGGCCCTTCTTGGCCGCTCGGGGCGCTCGGGGACCTCGGGTAGTCACTCAGATGGCGGGATTCGCTAATTTTGGCCACTCATGTTATTATCCATAATAAATTCGGTTAGCGCTAACCTTCCTCATAGAAACTTAGTTAGCCCAGTCACTTTCTATCTTTACTAAACTGCACTGATATCGAGGGTAAGGATAAGACAGCGGGTTTTGATGCCGGGCAACCTCGTTCCCATCTCCTAGAAACGAGGTTGGAAGCCGAGGGATAGAGTGTAGGATCGATGTAGGTCTTCTATTTCTATTTTCTGCTTATTCAGGGGGTGTGCACATGAGGGAACTTTCTTTCCTGTTTGTCCTGGTTCCCGCTCGCGGTTCTGTTTTTGTTTCGTCTGATATCACCGAGTCATACTGGCACGCGCTTGTTCACCCTGGTTGGCATGGTGCACCGGAGCGAGAATTAAATTTATTTCCGCACGACTTTTCAAAACATATGTTGTAAAAGGTTACTTGGATGGGTAGAATGGGTGACCGAGTTGCTACAGTTTTATTCATTAAATTTCATTTGCCTCAATTCGGCCCATTCAGCAGGGTGTGACCATTTTGGCAAGTACGCACACGAGTCCATATGCATGGTCTCAAAAACTTCGTACAAAATAACCTTTTTGATTTCCTTTAATACATATTTTGGCAGTTTACAGGCTTGTTTACAATAGAACGTGATATTAAAACAGGCTTTTAAAACGTTCTGGAACTGGTACTAGAATTTTTACAAGCACAAGGCAAGGCGTCTTCCCTGAATAAACTTCACACGAATTCAAATTATATGTTTCGTTCAAATGCTATACGAAATTTTAGCAAAACATTTTTATGTTAAGAATAAAAGATTAGCTCTACTGTTGCCTTTATTTTTTTGCTGGTCGCTCAAGACAAATGTCCCCTTAAAGCGTACTTTTTTGTGCAGAAATTTGGAGTTTAAAAGCACTGATTGAAAGAATTGCGGCGTGTGCGTGTTTGTGTAAATTTCCGCACGCGTAGTCCTTTGCTTCCCTTATTTCGATCATGAGTACGATAAAAGAACAAACAATTATAGTCAGCATTTATTTATTTTCAGTTGTTTTGAATATCTATAATGTTTGCCATTGAAGACAATTCTACATCTGTTCGATCGCTAGGAGTAATTTCCTGCAAAGTCTTGTTGATACCGCGCCACACGTGCACCTAATAGCATGGTCTGGTCCATGATTTCCCAGTTGAGCGAAATTAAAGTAGTCTTTGTTACACTTTTTCGACATTTATAGAGAGAGACAAAATTAAAAAAATCAGTAGCTTTTGAATGGGAAAACTTTCCAGACATGATAATCTGTCAGGGTCTATAGACCTATTCCGCCAACTCAATGTTGTACCCATATCATTTAAATGTTGCCACTTACCCAGACGTCTCTCTCTCTCTCAATGAAAATGTGCGCGCAAAGGAAGCCGGGAAGGAGACAACGGGCGTTTACCGTCTGCTGTGGGTACCCTTCCCAAGGTCCCTTGCGGTTCATTTCCAGTCGCTCGCCTCTACCTAGCGAAAATCGAAGCGCCTGAGGATGAGGCTGATTTAAATGTCAATGCCACATTATAATGCATATACAGTACACAAATAATCTTAACCCCGGGAGATTTGAAGTGGGTACAACATAATCTCGTACCCAGATCTCCCACGGCCAAGGGAAAGGGTAAAACAGAGTGAGATCTGGGTACTAGATTAAGTACAACATTGAGTTAACCGAATTAGATCTATTTTTTGTGCAGCGCATGTGGCGACGAATATGTTTGTATGAATTTCCCAAGTCCCCCTTCGTTTTTCATGAAAACGCAGTTTATTGTGGGATCGCCGGAAAGCAAAAAAATTTCAAGAATGTTTCGAATTTATCACATTCCACTACTCAGACTTTTGATGCGGTATAACAGCGAGACAGACAGGAACAAATCTGCCCAATACAAGGTCAGGTCACGATACAACAAATGGCTTTTTCTTATAACAGAAAATCTTCAAAAAATCCTACCAATTTCTCAAGTACGCGCGCGCGTGAGATTTGCCTAAAGTACGCTACGCCCCTGCCCCGCGCCCCCCCTGCATTGGGATAAGCAATGTAACTATAATTGAATGGTTTCGTGCCTCCCCTACAATTTTGAGCCATCAGCAAATAGGGTGGTTGTATTCGTTGTGACAACAGGCATATCTTCAAAAAACAAAAGAAATATCTAAGGGATCAAAACGGAACCCTGAGGTACCCTTGATAATTCATGGTTAACCATAATTCATTCCCTAAGTCTGGCAGCCATTGTTCTACCAGCAACAAAATCCCTAATAATGTTGTTGCATTGGCTAGTTATCTCATAAGCTCTCAAATTCAACAAGATTCGCTCATGTAAAACAAAATTCAATTAAGACAAATTGTAAGAGAAAAAGCAATAGGAAACCTCAAGTACAAGCACCTTCTCGGCAGTCTGTAAGAACAAGTAGTAATAACAGATTAACCCATTCGCACTTGAACCGCCGCAGTCAATTTAATAACCGCCCGTTTGAATCCCACTCTTGTTCCCGGCACATTTCCCTCAAGAAAGGAGTGGGGGTAGCTCTTCTTGTTTAATCCTTGTATTTTGACTTGCTCTACGGGCTTATCAAAAAAGAGCTCAATGCGTAAAAATACTTAAGGAGCATGATATATCCTCGTCAAAATACTATACAGCTGGCGCAGTGCGTAAAAATACTCAGCGAATATATAAAACATCTACATCACGCTGTCATCTTAATTTTACGTCAGTTCAGTGGTTGAAATATATCTATATATTTTTCTTCGGCTTTGAATTTATGTGTGTCCTCCCCCGCTTCCCCACCACTAGCCGAGTAGACTTTCTACCTGCGGGAGGAAGGTATTGTTATATTGCAATATTTTTGAAAAAGCAAAAAAATTGATTAATTGAAAGATTTGCAGGAACTGCGTAGACAGGTCACTTTTCAAACTATCCGTGCCGGTGTTATTGGGTACTTGATATCATGAAATTTTTTTTTGCTATCACCTCCGGGCTATCAGCTGCTCGTGTTTTTCAAGCCAAAAAGTCGGAAAACAGGACTTGTGCTCTTGTTTTGGCTTTTGAAAACGCTGTCAGGAAGCAAACGCAGCTTTTGCTCCGTTTCTGTCACCATTGGTTTTCTTACACCAGATATATGACAGTCGCAGACAGTTTCTCTTGGTTTTTTTTTCTGCCTTCGTTGAAAATTTAGCCTTCTCCCCTTTTTTTCGGCCATTGACCTCATTTTAAGCGTTGTCACTGTGATTCAGCGGATGTCCAAGATGCTAGGAGACTGGAGCGAGTGAACTGATACGGTGCTTTGCTTTTCGACCTTTTCGACCGTGAACTTTGCATGCGTTCGCCTCGTTCGTCGAACAAATAGTTCCATAGTGTTCGTCTCGAGCTGTGTGGATGAAATATTTTAGCCCAGCAACTCGTGAAACATTTTTGTCGATGTCCTAACATAGTGCAGTTCCTCTCAAGTGTTATATATGGATGGATCTTCGGGCAAAAAGAGGAGACGAAGCATCAGTGTCAACGAGTAAGTTTACAATGTAATATTGTTTTGCTAATGCTGAGGGTATTGTAAAAGAATTATCATACGGTTTATATTTATGTAATCAGATAAATTGTTCGCAGCTTAAAGTGTACTGAAAATAGTTGGGCTCGAAAGAAAGCCTCGGTATATTTTGGAACTGGTGCATTCGTGGTCTAAATTTATTGGCGCGATGGCTTGCAAATTTAGCTGGTAATTCACAGAATGAATTGAAGAGATTTCACGAGGTTTCTCTACAACAAACGGATACTGATCATGAGCTAAATTTTAGGGAGTTTTCAACGCTAGCGTGGTAAACTTTCATCTATAATATTTATTATCAGCAGCTTCAAACTATAGGAGAGAGAAGGCAAATTACACTTACAGCTGTGTATTACGCTCGTTAACGAATCGGAAGTTGTCTTGACGGGAATGGCTGTGGGCCAAGCTTTCCTCCCGGTTGTGGCTTTCCAGTGTTACTAACCCGTTTGCTCAAACAATGAGGAAATTTTGAGAAAGCGTTATATAATTATTAAGGATACGAGGTAGCAACATCAACTGAAGTGATGCGATGAAATCCGTCCAATAACAGACCGGTTTATTTTCCGGTGTGAATTTCACGTGTTTGGCACGACATCATAACATTGTAGAAATTTTTGTCATTAGCGACGAAATTGTTTGGTTTGCACTTGTTTAAGAAATTGATTTATTGAACTGTTATGTTATAGTTTGTATGCTAACATAAATAGATGATTATAGATTATCTCTACTTTTGCTGACAATATACAAGTGCCTGTGTGCAATTCACGTGTTTAGCACGACTATAAAACATTTCGGTGATTTGATAAATGCAAATTTTGCATTTAAGTATCTCTACAGACACAAACAAAAATTCGAAAGTTTGTCGTCTATCTGTAGACATACTTAAATGCAAAATTTGCATTTATATCTACTCCCAAAACATTTTAGGAATTTCTGGCATTAGCAATGAAATTTTCGGTTGCAATTCGTCGTACAAATTTAATTTAATTTATAGAGTTTTCCGATTAAACGGAATTGGAAATACTTTTTCCGCCTTGTTAGCCAGTTAGATGCAAAGTGGTGTTTGATTCAATTTGCACAATACAATTGCAATTGTTATTCATAGTTTAAAGGTAGTTGTTATTCATTCAACATATTTCACCAATTCTGACTGGCTAAAAGCACACGCAAAATTGACCATAACCAGTCACTGATGACCAAATTTGGAAGAATTTTGTGTTTAACAAGGAAATGACATCAAAAATGCAGCCCGCTACGGGTTAAGGCACCATTACCGAGAAGACCTGAAAACGAGGTTGAGTTGTTTTGGTTGTGAAAAAAATGGCGGGCATTTCACTCGTTTCAAGAGTAAGAACTACAGCTGGAACTAGGCAAAATAATAGCTAAAAGCATGGCAAAAAAAGCAAGGAGACAGCTTGGAGGACAACATCTGCTATTTGTAGAATATTTGCGGAGCTGGACAAACCTAAAAGTACACTATCAAAGATGAATTTAACATCGACGCAGGTAAGCATGTTTCAGCTGTTTTTAAACTTGGAATTATATTGAATGAATAATAAAGCAATTAATGAATGCGGCTTTCGTAGGATATGAAGTTGAGCAGATCTCGGAGGGTGTTATCCACCTTGGCCTTTGGCCTCAGTGGATAACACCCTCCTCGATTTGCTTAATTCTTCATATCCTACTCAGCCTCATTCATTAACTGCTAAATAATTTGAGTTTTTATGATCACAAATACACATGGTGGAATGCAAACTTATTTTTTCTATATATCATCTGCTTCAAACCAAACAAAGCTATCAAGGTTAGCAGCATTAAAAAATAATGTGGTAATAGAATTTTATCAATATGTATCAAGAGATTGTAGTAGTACATAGTATACGTCTCTACATTACAATGAGGTAGTTTCTTAAGAGCACCTTTTGGCAAACTGTGTTTCATGGTAAAATAAATAAATGTAAATGAACAAGCCTGAATTTTTCGGCATGGTTTTCAAATGCTTCAGGTTGATATTCAACTGCAAAGATTGAATACACATTCATCAATCACAGGCAGCCCAAGCTCACTACAGGAACGCGGACGTGACTCTTGCTTGCAAGCGGTGTTGCAGGGTTTGAGCTAGGATTTGATCACTGGGGGACAATTTGTCCCCTTGGCTAAAATATCGGGGGACATTTTCATTTTTAGGGGGACAGAAATTTGTACACCCTTCTGCTGATGCAAAGGGGTTTGTCTTCTTAGCAGGGCTTCTGATAGGTCTCAGGAGAAAAAGTTTAATTTCGCGGGACTTTTAGGGACAAATTCGCGGAAAAATAGGCCGATTTCGTGGGCGTTTTCGGGGCAAACTTCACCAAAAAGCAATCGGTAAAAAACGGCCGATTTTGTGGTTATTTTCAAGGCAAATTTCGCTCGAAATCGATCGATTTTGCGCTGATCAGACCAGCCTTTTTAACGTTTTTCTAACAGAGGTCATCATTTGCTCTTTCAACGAAAATCACTCCAGAAATGAACCAATGGCAAAGCCTTTAACATCATGGCTAGTGCCCAGTTTTTCGCAACATAATATGTTTGCACGTTTCAGTGATGAAGTTCCAAGATAAATTTGCAAGTTTACAGCAAGTAAATAGCCCCTATAGCTGAAATAAGTTTCAAATATGTTTTACAGACATGTATTAGATAAGATTTCTACTGAATTTCGCGGTATTTTTCGTGTTTTT